>OX456985.1:110858482-111328348 GCA_949752695.1 Melanostoma scalare
AAGTGCTGTTTTCAATATTTTTTAACAAAAAAAAAAAACCTAAAAATTTTTACGGGAAAAGTGTAACGAAACGGAAAAAAAAGTAACATTGTAACAAAACTATAAAATAATTGAAAAGTGTAACACTTTTGTTACACTTGTATCATTGTGGCAACGCTGCTAAGTTCTGCAAATATGGATACTCTCTGCGCAACCGACGGCCCATTATGTCCCAAACGTGCTCTATGGGGTTGAGATCTGGACTCATTGCTGGGTGTCGCAACAATGTGATGTCATGCCGCTTAAAGAAGCGCCTGGGTTGTGTGTGGACGTGCGTTATCATCTCATCAATATGAATGACCTCAGATGTTGTCGTCTGTGCAGAACAATGGGCCTTAAAATTTGGTCGATATAGCGTCTAGCTGTCAAATTTTCGCGTACAATTACCAAAGGTGTTCTCCAATTTTGTGAAACGTCGCCCACACCATAACTGATCCACCGCCGTAGGCAACGACTGGACGAACAAAGTTCTGGCGAAATCGTTCTCCATGACGGCGCCAAACGAGAGGACGTCGATCGTTGCCATACAGATTAAAACGAGACTCGTCAGTGAATAAAACATTTGTCCATTGCCTCAAGTTCCAATTTCGATGATCGTTAGCATATGCTAATGCTAAACGAGCTCGACGATGTCTCGCTGTCAAAAGGGGTACACGATTAGGGTGTCGTGCGTGTAACCCAGTTTCATGAAGACGGTTGATGACTGTTCGAGAGCTAATGTTTCGTACTTGATGCCGTTGTCGCTGTTGTCGCTGTTGTTGTTGTTGTTGTTGTTGTTGTTGTTGTTGTTGTTGTTGTTGTTGTTGTTGTTGTTGTTGTTGTTGTTGTTGTTGTTGTTGTTGTTGTTGTTGTTGTTGTTGTTGTTGTTGTTGTTGTTGTTGTTGTTGTTGTTGTTGTTGTTGTTGTTGTTGTTGTTGTTGTTGTTTTTGTTGTTGTTGTTGTTGTTGTTGTTGTTGTTGTTGTTGTTGTTGTTGTTGTTGTTGTTGTTGTTGTTGTTGTTGTTGTTGTTGTTGTTGTTGTTGTTGTTGTTGTTGTTGTTGTTGTTGTTGTTGTTGTTGTTGTTGTTGTTGTTGTTGTTGTTGTTGTTGTTGTTGTTGTTGTTGTTGTTGTTGTTGTTGGTGTTGTTGTTGTTGTTGTTGTTGTTGTTGTTGTTGTTGTTGTTGTTGTTGTTGTTGTTGTTGTTGTTGTTGTTGTTGTTGTTGTTGTTGTTGTTGTTGTTGTTGTTGTTGTTGGTGTTGTTGTTGTTGTTGTTGTTGTTGTTGTTGTTGTTGTTGTTGTTGTTGTTGTTGTTGTTGTTGTTGTTGTTGTTGTTGTTGTTGTTGTTGTTGTTGTTGTTGTTGTTGTTGTTGTTGTTGTTGTTGTTGTTGTTGTCTGCGATTGGGGAAGTTTCGAGCAACAATATTTGCATTGACGAAAGGTTGTCGTCGAACTTCTCTAACAATTGCCCGATCATTGCGGGCATTAGTGACTCGATGGCGACCTTGTCCGGGGCGACGATGATATTGATTCTGCACTTGGTATCTGGTATAAGCTCGAGATACGACAGATTGACTTACACCCATCTGGATGGCAACTGCATGTTGAGTGTAACCTTCGTCAATAAGAGCCACTAACCGAGCGACTGCCGACTCCGATAAATGTCGTCTAACCATGATTTAAAATCAAAAAAGTCAGAAATTTTCAATTTTAACCAAAAAATTAAAAAAAAAAAAATTTTTAGCGCAGAGGGATTAGTTTTGATAAAAACTGTTGAATGAAGCGATTTGCTAAGAATTCACGGAAAGAAAAGAAGAACAATCTCCGAAAAGCGTTTGAAAAAAATCGAAAATCGATTTGGGATATTAACTTTTTTTATTAATTTAATTAAAAGGAGATCAGTAAAATCAAGGAATGCACCGGCGGAAAGGTGATAAAAATCATAATGCTGGCGGTAGTTTTTGTTTACAATTTTTTTGGAATCATAAAAATTTTTTTTCAATTTTTAAAAAAATTAAATTTTTTTTCCGTGAACTCAAGCATTTTTATCAGTAAAAATCCATAAAAAAGTGCAAAATCATTTTTTTTGCACTTTTTTAAGATTATGATCATTTAAAGATGAGATCATGATCCTTTAATTTTTTTTTCCAAAATTTGATCGAATAAAACAGAAAAACGGCTTGATGGATTGAATCGAAACTTTGTGAGGTTTTTGTGGGCATATTAAACTGTAAATGGCACGCTCAACATGACCGGTTTTCTTAACAGATCCAACTTGGTGCTTGATTGTTCCAAAACACACCAAAAGCCCATTTTTCTTAATTTTTTAAATTAATGTACAGATTAGAAAGAAATTTTTTTTTCGAAAAAACCAAAATGATTTTTGTTGGAAATTTATTCAAGATTTCAAAACTCTCCTTGTTTTTTTTGTGCAATCACCGGTTGCTGAGATATTGATGGTTAAAGACAAACAGACGCTTTTTCATTCAAAAATCGATATCTCAATGAGAAAAGGTCAAATCGAACTTTTCAAAAAAGCAAATTCAAGCTAAACAAACAAGCTATCCAGTCCATCTAGTGGTTAAGTTGAAAAAAATTTTTCCAAGTTCATACACCAAAAAAAAGAACCAAAAAAATTTCGAAAAAAATTTGATCTCAGTGTTTATTAGGACTGAGCGAACTACGTAGCTTGAAAAATTTTTTTGTCATTAGATCTCAAAACTAGAAGTTTTGAGCTTCAAAATACTTTTTTGAAGTTCCTGTACGACCATTTTTAAGAGAATTACAACTACTTGAAAAATCCCAAAAAATTGGATTTTTTTTTTTGATCCTTTAATTTTTTCCACTAGTGTATATGCATAGATAATAATTAATAAAGTCTTTCTCATCACTACAGAATTTAAAACTTCATGTACTTGGCCGTATCAACACCACCTCCTCAGGTACCTACTTGTTTTTTTTTTTGAAAAAAAAAAGGAATTCCATCTCTCTAGGAATAATCTACCTTATGAATAATTACCTTCCATAACTTTTTCTTGTAAAACGATTTTTGATTTTTTTGGATTTGTACACAACATATTTTTGAGACATTTTTACAAGTTTTGTTATGTTGAATGAATGGGCTAACATTTTGTCACCAGCACGAATAAACAAAAGTAGACACGAACACTTTGTTATAATATACCAATTCAAATTCAACCAGACAGCAACCCGCCTTTCCCAGACGAAGATATAATTTTATCCAGAAGATATAAAAAAGTCAATGTCATTCGTTCGTGATTCACAATTTTATTCAATACTTTTTGATGAAACAACTGAATTTTTGTACATGCTTCTCCCGAATTTAACCTTAGTTTAGATGGGGATTTTCGCTGATGTACTTCATGTTCTTGTAGCTTTTTCTTAAACTTTAACTTTCTTATGTTTTTAACTTCTGTTATTGAACTACATTCCCAAGTGTATATTTTTGTAGGTTTATCATCTGTTTTTAAATTTCTCATATTTTGTTTTAGACTTTCATTCTTAATTTTTGATGATTTCGATCTCGTCATTATATCTATACTCGTAATTGGAATCATTTCCTTTAGCATTTCTGAATCTGATGCGTGATAGTGCATCAGCGTTTGTATTCATGGACCCCTGCTTGTAAATGATGTCAAAAGTATAATCTGCCAAATCCATTCTGATGCTTGTTAATTTTGATGATGGATTTTTGTGTGTAAAGAGACTTACCAAAGGTCTGTGATCAGTTATCACAGTGAACTTTCTTCCGAAAACATACGGTCTAAAGTAGTTTATATCTTTACCTATATCACCTTGTGACAATACTGCTCCGAGGGCAAAATTGGAAGCATCAGTTGTGATTATGAATTCTTTTTCATGATTCGGGTACTGCAGTATTGGTGGGTTTTTAAGCTTGTTTTTCAATGAGATGAAAGCATTTTCACATTCTTCAGTCCAGGTGAATTCTATTCCCTTTTTTGAAAGTCTGTTTAGTGGTATGGCTATTGTCGCAAAATCTTTGATGAATTTCCTATAGTAATTGCAGAATGCAACAAATCTTTTTACGTCCTCTGCATTTTTCGGTGTTGGGTATGTAGTTATGGCTTCAAACTTTTGTGGATCTGGTTTTATTCCCTCATTTGTTATTAAATGTCCCAGATATGTAACCTGTGTTTGTAGCCAATTGCATTTTTTTGGATTTAGTTTAAGATTATATTTTCTGAGCCTATGAAGAATATTTGATAGGTTAATATTGTGATGATTAAGACTGCAACCAAATATAATTATATCGTCAACATACATATAAGAAAGCTCCTGTGTTAAGACCTGCTAAAGCTACAGATAACATTCTTTGGAAGCTATTGGTTGATATTTTTAGTCCAAATGGTAGTCTTTTAAAGTGAAAGTGCCCGCGGGGAGTTGAAAATGCTGTTTTTTGTCTTGATTCTTCGTTTAGTTCAATTTGATGGAAAGAGCTAGATAAATCTAATGTGGAAAAGTATTAAGCTCTGCCCAGCGTGTCTAAGACATCCTCTAGCCTTGTTAAGGGAAATTTATCGTCTATTATCTTTTTATTTAATTGACAGAAATCTACAACTAGGCGCCATTTCTTTTCACCTTGTGAGTCCTTCTTTGGGACCACCAGTAAAGGTGCGTTAAATGGGCTGACTGAGTCTTCAATTATATTATCTTTTAGAAGTTTATCTACTTGTTGGTTAATTTCTTCTAGCTGTCCATTTGGCAGTCTATAATTTTTAATGTAGACAGGATTATCATCCATCAAAGAAATTCTTTGTTTCTAAAAATTATTTACTGTCAATGTGTCCCCGTTTAAGTGAAAGCAGTCTGAAAATTCTTTGGATATTTCTAAAATGGATTGCCTTGCTCTTTGGTCTGGTATGTCGATGTTTAATTCCTTCAGGAGTCTTTCATATTGTTGTGTTTGTTGTTTATCTAAGGTGTTTAGGATTGTGCAATACCTTTTGCTGGAATGATTGAATTTGCAATAAAAACTCCATTTTGTATTTCCTGGTTGAGTACAATGCTATCTTCTAGAATTTCAAGACTTATTGGATGTAGTGATTGTATTCTTGCTGGCAAAAGAATATTTTTTGATTCAGGTAGCTGTATTAACATTGGGAGAATGAATTCATCGTTTCTGACTAAGATGGACAAAGTAAAGTTTCCATAATCTATTTTACAATTATTATTTATCAAAAAATCCTTACCCAAAATACCATTTGTATTGATTGGGAAATTGTCATCTACTATTTGAAATTTTTGTTCAATATCTCTATTTTCAATTCTTATATGGCCATTAACAGAACCTATCGAATTTGACACTGAATCTGTAACTCCTCTAATTGTTATTTTATCTGTCGTATTTATATCATTTCCTGCAATTAAACTACTTCTTTTTAGTATTGATATATCTGCACCTGTATTGAATTGGTTTTATATGTGTAATGAATTGATTAGTACGTGTAATTATGTGATTTCTTATGTTAGTATATATGTGTTACCAAATTCCAATAAAATGTGTGATGTGTAATGTATGCCTCTTCTGTGTAATGTATTATATATTAATAAGAAACAAAAAAGAACTTCGTTAAATTGTCTATTTTTATTACATATATAATATACTAATTTGAATGTGATTTGATTTACTGTATTTGATTTGTGAATTTATGTATACATGTTAAGGCCAACCGATCTCGTTGGCGATCAACTTACGAATGAATTGAATATGACTTATGATGTGTTAAGTTTAGAGTACGAATGCGACACAAAAGGAAATATGCAAAAACCAGTATTTCGGTTATCTTAAACATAACTGATTAATTTCAAGTACAAGTAAGCAAGTGTATACAATGTTTGTGTAATAAGCTGAGAGAAATTATAACGTTATGAATTTGAGTATAAATTTGAGTTTTTGTTAATTCAAGAAAATAGTGTATATTGACAGATGTTTGGCATTCCTAAACATCCAGCCTCCTCCTGAAATCTTATAGACTTTCAGAGCGTGGTAACCGAGCTACTTTGATAATAGGACGAACGTAGTTTCCAAATTTGATACGAATTGTTACAACTCGACACTTGTCATCCTTTCCAGGGTGCGTTTGAATAATTCGTCCCAATATCCATTTGGATGGTGGCAGATTGGGTTCCTTGAGTAAAACAACATCATTGACCTAGAGATTGGGTTGAGGTGTTTGCCATTTTGAGCGATGCTGTAGCGAAGTGAGGAACTCCTTGTGCCATCTTTTCCAAAACCATTGAACCATTGCCTGTAAAAGAGACCAATTAGAATTCATAGAAATATCAGTGTTGGATAAATCAGGTTGAGGAACCGCAGTGTACGGTTCTCCAATTAAAAAATGAGCAGGTGTAAGGGCGATTGGTTCAACATCGGAAGTTTGCCACATTGGGCGTGAATTGAGCAAGGCTTCGATTTTTACTAATAAAGTATACATATCTTCGTATGTAAGTTTTGTATCCCCTATTACTCGTTTAAGGTGCATTTTAACGGATCGAACACCTGGCTCCCATAATCCTCCGAAATGTGGGGAAGATGGTGGTATAAATTTCCATTTCACATTGTCCTTGGCCAAGTGATCGATGATGATATTGTTGTGCTGTTGATTGCAGAGGTGATTGTACATTTCATTGAGTAGTCGTTTAGCACCGACAAAGTTGGTACCGTTGTCGCTCCAAATCTCGGATGGTTTGCCACGACGTGCAACGAAACGATCTAGAGCTAATCAAAATGACGCTGATGTTAAGTCTCCAACTAACTCCACATGGATTGCCTTAGTCACGAAGCACACAAAGAGAGCAATGTAGGCCCTTATGAACCTTGGGTTGCGACCTCGATTGAGTCGAAGGGTTATTGGTCCTGCGTAGTCGCAACTAACTCTGCTGAAGGGTCGAGCATATCGAACGCGATCAGAAGGAAGATTTCCCATAAGCTGTTTCGCTGTTGCTTTTTGCTGACGAATACAGGCAATACATTCTCGTACAACCTTTCGGGTAAGATTTCTGCAACCAAGTATATAAAAATTCTGTTTGATTAAGGCGAATAAAAGAGAAGCACCAGCATGTAAATGATTTTTATGGGTAAAGTCCGCGATTAATTTAGAGATTCTGTGAGATTTGCACAACATTATGGGGTGTTTCTCAGAATATGTCAAGTTCGAGTGTTCCAACCGACCGCCGACACGAAGAACACCTGATGAATCGATAAACGGATTTAAACCTTTCAGTTTGCTTTTCCATTGAAGTTCCTTTTTTGGATAGAATAACGACGATTGGATATATTTAATGATTTGAGTTTTAGCGAAGAGTAGCTCCTTAGTTGAAAGTGGTTCTGATTTTCGAAGTTCTTTGGATACAAAGTAATTTTGAGTAAAACGATACACATATGCTGTTACTCGTACTATTTTAAACCAACTTCAAGAATTGTTTGTGATTGTTTCGAATGGGTGACTTGAATTTTGATTTACAACAAATGACTTTTCAATTTTGTTAGTTTTACGCTCTTCGACATGCTGAATGTTGATATCATCTGGGCTGTAGCTTGACGCAGGCCATTGATCTCGGTCCTTACTTAACCATTCAGGAACCTCCCACCATATACTACCTTTTTCCAACATTGATGGCAATAGCCCTCTTGTAGCGGCATCTGCGGGATTGGAAGCCGATCGAACATGATTCCATGATTTAAAGGGCATCGATGTGAGTATTTCGGACGTTCGATTTCCGATAAATACCGACCACTTCTTTGGTGCTGCGGCCAACCAATGCAAAACGATTGATGAATCAGTCCAACCAAATACCTTTACATCTGGTACCTGTAAAGAGAGCTTAATTTTGTTCAACAATCGAACAAGTAATAAGGCTCCACACAACTCAAGCCTTGGAAGAGGTAAAACTTTCAAGGGAGCGACCTTAGATTTTGCTGCGATGAGAGTAACAGAGATAGAATTATCAGATTTGACGTTTCGACAATAGACCACTGCTGCGTATGCATCCAGAGATGCATCGCAGAAGCCGTGCAGTTCCCAATAACGTTGTTTGTATAGCATGATTCGTGGTATAACGAAAGATTCGACGATTGGTAACTCGTTCCGTATAGTGTTCCATTGTTGCGATAAGGCTTCTGGAACTTCCTCATCCCAGTTGATTTTGTTTCTCCAAAGTTCTTGAAGCAAGATTTTGACTCCTATGATAACCGGAGAAAGGAATCCCAATGGATCGAAGATTTTTGAAGCTTCTGATAATATGTGACGTTTTGTGTATATATTCGATGGATTGAATTTGACCTTGTAAGAAAAAACATCTTTCGACGGACAACACTGCATACCCAAGACCTTGACAGAATTTGATTCCTCCCAGTCAACCGGTGAAAGTTCTCGTTGATCTTCTGGCAGAGAAATCAAGAGCGGCCAACAGTTTGTCGTCCATTTGCGTAAGTTGAGCCCAGCTGATTTCAAGAGCTCGACTAGCTCCGTTCGAAGCGATATAATGTCATCAATGGTATCTGCGCCGGTGATGACATCATCAACGTAAAAATCTTCCAAAAGAACCATTGATGCGCGCGGATGACTAACTGAAGAATCGGCAGCTAACTGTTTTAAAACTCGGATGGCTAAAAATGGAGCGGAAGCCGTTCCGTACGTTACGGTGAGAAGGCGATAGTGTTTTGAAGGTTCATCAGGGTTTTCACGCCAGACAATTCGCTGAAAATCTGTGTGTTTCTTAGACACCCAGATTTGCCTATACATTTTTTCAATATCTCCTGTCTTTAAGTAGGCATGTTGACGAGATCTTAAGCAGATTGAAAATATATCGCGCTGAATGGTAGGACCGACGAGAAGAGTTTCGTTAAGTGACTGTGCAATACGAGTTTTTGCCGAAGCATCGAACACGACTCGGATTTTTGTAGTACTACTGTCTTCTTTGAATACTGCGTGATGCGGCAAATAATAGTTCAATGAATTTTTGATTTCGTTGGAAGGGATTTCTTGCATATGATGAAGAGCAATGTATTCATTAATGAATTTTACATATTCTGATTTAAGATTTGGATTCCAATTGAATTTCCGTTCAATGGAATGAAAACAAGCTATAGCGGTGCCCAAGGAATCTCCGAAGTCAAAGGTTTGATTTATTTGATTTGATTTATTGATTTTTAACAACTGTACATTAAGATTAAACTTATAATTTGTACAGGATATATTACATTTTATAAATAGTGCAAGATTTACAAAAACAAAAAATTCAATTACAATATAATATAAAATTTACCATTACATATTTCAACAAAATTGAAAGATAGACAAAAATAAATATAAAGTTAAGAATTAAAGATAACTTAAGGTCGCAACATGTATAATATGTATAAAATTGGAAAAAAAGTAAGTCTCAGTTTAAGTTTGCAAAATGTTTGAAGCATTGCGTATGAAATTTTCTGTGTTCGATTCCAGATCTCAGGTGACTGGGAAGATCATTCCACAGTCTGACAGCATAAACGAAAAATTGTCTGCGTGATGTCAAACAAGTATATCTGGACGAACGCAATAAGGAATTTCGATTAGAGTGGCAAAAATTAAGTGCGGTATACGATAGCTGGGAGTCTTGTTAACAATTATTTTATAGAGAAAAGAACAACAGCGGTACTTGAAAATAGCTTCCAAAGAACAGCCTAGGAGTTTACGAGCCTGAGCCGAAACATGATCAAACCTACGAAGATTGAAAACGAAACGAGCAATCGCATTAAAAGCAACTTTTAGCTTTTGAAGCGAATGAGAATCAGGATCAGCGAATAACTCACATCCATAAGATAGTATCGGTATGATAAGTGATTTGACTAGTTTTAATTTAACTTCAGTTGGAAGAATTGATTTGGTTACAGACAGGCCTCTCAATGAAGCATATATCTTTGAAATTATAGAAACTATATGAGTGTCCCACGTTAGTTTATCATTAAATATTATACCTAGGTTTTTTGCTTTAGTGACATATTCAATTTGGAAGGAGTTTAGAAGGATGGGGGGAAAGTTTTGGAGGTAAGGTTTATTTTTTGATATGGGAATGGCTTTGGTTTTTTCCAAATCCATTGTCCATTGCGAATAGACCAATCGTATATTGAACTTAAATCTGAATTCATTTTAACTATAGCATCTTCAACCATGCCTATAGGAAAACTTATGTACAACTGAACATCATCTGCATATACAGTCACTCACACTCAAAGTGGGACACCTAAGAAATAAAATCTTCAATAAACTTCTTTACGAAAAAAAATGCAGAGTTGCTTTTAAAAATTTTTTATTTTTATTGCTTAATATTGACCTCAAATTATTATAAAATAAAAAAAAATATCACAAAACAACCCCGATTTGTTTAAAAAAAAAAGATGAAAATGATCTGTCTAGTATTTTTTTTTTAATGCAGGTCACACTCAAAGTGGGACACCTGCTGTTTTCTAAGAAACTAACTGTAATTGCCACGTTATCTATATTATGTAGTTGCAGTTTTTGTAGAGCTTTCATTGTGATAGCATAAAAAAAAAAATCGAAATGTCAAAGCAAACAACCTTTGAAGAAAGGCAAATGGTGATTTTCAATTACCAAAAAGGAAAATCCGTTCGCAAAATAAGTGAAGCTGTTAAAAAAGTAAATCTATGGTGTTTAATGTAATAAAACGGTTTCGGAAGGTCGAATAGGAAATAAACCAAACGCTTGCATGCGTTTTGTCAAAAAAGAATATATTACATTTTTAGTTGTATCACAGAAATCGAAGTAGTTTATCAGCTTATCACAGAGAAGATTAGATTAGATTAGATTAGATTAGTCCACGCAGTCAAACGCTTTGGAAAAGTCAAGTAAGGTTATCACAGTTGTATAATTATTATCTAAAGCTTGTCTTATATCATCAGAAACTTTAAAAAGGGCTGAAATGCAGCTATGTCCAGGTCTAAATCCAGACCGCAATGAGCAAAGGAGTTGTTTATCTTTGATATATGCCTTTATGTTGATGGTTTGAATGGAAGTTCTACTTCATACTTTCCATTTTCACAACGCTTGTGATTTTTAACAAAGTTGTCTTCTGCCAACTGCTCCTCGACAGACATTGGTTGCTCGTTAGATACTTCCTCCAGCCTCCAAAACCTTTCTAAATCGAATTCTAGATCCTGATCTAAACGAATATGAAGAGTCTGAATTCCTGAGGATTGCGAATTACACCCAGCGATAACCCAGCCAAAAATGGTTGGGATGGAAGTAAGGAATCCGTCTTCCTGAACTTTAGCAGCTCCTGTAATAATATTAAAAACTCTATCGGCCCCTATCAGAATATCAATTGGACCTGGTTCATAATATTTCGGATCAGCGAGATTTAATGAGTAAAGGTTTGCAGGAATTTGATTTACTGGCACTGGTGGAAGTGACGAAGTGATGTTTGGCAAAACAAAGCAGTTGATATCAATTGAGTCCGAATTGTAACACGAACTGAGATTAAGACTAACTAAACCGTTAGTTACCCCAGCAGACTTGGATGCGATAAGGGAGCGTTCAAGTATTACGTAACGCAATTTTCGAAGATTTTTGACCCCCCCCCCCTTGTAACGCACCGTAACGTTTTCATGTACCCCCCCCCCCCTCACTAAAGGTTACGTAACACTCAATTGACCATTTTTACCCTAAAGTCGAAAAAATTTATGTTATATTTTTTATACTTGGTATACTTTTAATTGCCACTGCGGTAATCATTTAATATTACATAAATAATACAAAAGAAAATAATAAAAAACAAAAATTATTCTTCTGTCCACGGGTTTGCTAGCCACTCAGATTCTTTCATCACAGGCACCTGGAGTGCAGACGAAGACGGTTCTGGAATTGCTAAGCCACTTGCATCAACTTCGTATTCGTCGACCCAGTCAGCATTTGGGAGTTTTTATTCCCTAATTAAAAAAAAAAAAGTGTTACGTAGCGTGTTAAGAAAGACTCCCCCCCCGCCCCTGTAACGCATCGTAACGTTTTACGAGACCCCCCCTCCCCCCAAATTGCGTTACGTAATACTTGAACGCTCCCTAACCTACTATTGGAATCCTCACACGTTTGCGAGGAAGGCCTAGAAGGCCTATGGTAACGTCCCTGCTTGTCCTGAGCTCTTGCTATGGCTGTTGGTAGAATAGTTGAAGTCTGGTGTTTGGTTTGAACGAAATTGAGTGATTGGTGATGAGTAGATTCGAAGAAGATGGAATTGAATTTCGAAACGAATTGGATTGATGATTTCAATGAGAAGATGAAGCAGCATTTGAATCATGATTTGAATTACGATTTGAGATTTGATTTGTAGAATGATTAGAATTTTGAGATATAGGGGTATGGAGCAGAGAATGGTGGCGCGAGTGACATTGGTGGCAACGAACAGTGAGACGACAATTATTGGAAGCATGCCCCGAACGCAAGCAGTTGAAGCAGAGTGAATTGTTTTTTACGAACTCACGACGAGAGTCTATATTTAACGATTTGAAATCTGAGCAACTTGATAGCAAATGATGATCTTGGCACTTAGGACAACTAGGAGTAGATTTAACAAAATGCGTACGAACAGCCCGAGTACTGTTAGGCGTTGAAAACGAACTACACGATTGAAGATTTTGGCAGCGCGTTTGAAGAAATTCAAGAAGTTCATCGATAGTTGAATCATCTTTTGAATTAACTTCTTCTGCCCAAGCTTTTTTAGTGTCTTGATCTACCTTTTGTAGAAGCATATAGATGAGCCATGGATCTCGTGAACTAGAATTTAAAGCCTTAAGTCCGCGTATGGCTTCATCAGCTCCGTTTGTGATCTTGCGAAGCGATTGAAGATTGTTCATACTACACGACTGCAGCGATAAAAACGATTGAATAAATGATTGAACGATTAAATGTTTTTGATCGTACCGTTGTTCTAATTTTGCCCACGCTATAATTATTTTCGCTTCATCTGATATGCTTGAGATGATTCGCGGCTTCTCCGCGGAGAAACGATTTTAGAAACTGAAGCTTTTGAGTGTTCGTAATTGTACGGTTTGAATCGACAGTTCCAATGAACATGTCTCGAAATGTCGGCCAGTCGTTGTATTCACCCGAGAATGGTTCAATTGTTATACGCGGTAACTTTATAGATTTATGAGCTATTTCCAAATCTGAATCTTCCGAAGGAGTATGAAAGCCATGAGGCACAACCCGTTCACACTCTAACATAATCGCATCAGCAAGCAACGCATGTGCTTCAAAATATTTTGCCTCATATTCCGAATATTCAGGCTCACGATAAACGTATACGAATTCGTTCCATGCTTCATAATCTTTCAAGACGAAAATTCTAGAGTCTTTACTGTCGCCTCAATAGGAATCGATGAAGCATATGCAGCTGCAAGAGTTATACAGCCTTTCGCACGACCACGTTTTGCCAAGATTTTATTCATTATGAATAGCGAAAAAGAAAATGAAACTTAAAAGTGTTCAATAAATCGCAACCGCACTGTAGCAATTTTCATAAATGTACATATATGTCTATGTATGTATGGATGACCTTGTGACTAATTTTAGTACAATAACTAAGGTTTATTTATTGAGCCTCAATATCAAAGAAAAATTTTCGAAATGTCCACGAGTAATTGATGCAGTAAAAATTTCGGTATTTTTATGAAACTGCTATTTGTACCGTTTGAATAGCTGTCAAGCACCCACGCGATATGCGGAATCACGTGTTTCCTTAACTGCGCTCTATCTGAACTAAGCTCAAACAACCCCGATTAAGTTCTGCCCTATTTAATTGCACCGCACTGTATGTTCTTTGCTAATTTATTTTTATCAATTTGATTTGATTAACTAATATTTAACGCCACTGATTCCTTATATTTGGCTTCCGAAGGACCAGAAAATGAATTGGTTTTATATGTGTAATGAATTGATTAGTACGTGTAATTATGTGATTTCTTATGTTAGTATATATGTGTTACCAAATTCCAATAAAATGTGTGTAATGTGTATTGTGTGATGTGTGATGTGTGCCTCTTCTGTGTAATCCTAACTTCCTAACTAATATTATAAATGTGAATGAGTCACTCTGTCTGTCCGGCTTTCTATGTTACCATCTCACACCCAAACTACTCAACCGATTTAAATAAAATTTGATACAGAGATAGTCTAAAACTTGAAGAAGGACATAGGCTATATATTTTATCCCTAAATTCCCACGGGAACGGGAACGTATATGGGAACTTAGAAACTACAACACCGATTTCAAAAATTTTTCCACCGATAGAATGCTTCGCTATCCCAGAGTAACATTAACTTTAATTCATCCACATATTCCTACGGGAACGGGAGTCCTTACTAATATATTAAGTGTGAAAGTAGCTCTGTCTGTCCTTCGTTCTATGTTACCATCTCCCGCCCAAATTAATAAACCGATTTAAATGAAATTTTGTACAAAGATCGTTCTGAACTAAAGAACGGACATAGGCATTATTTCATTCGAATATTCCCACGGGAACCGGTCCTCATTATTATTATAAATGCAAAAGTAGCTCTGTCTATTCACCTTTCTATGTTACCATCTCCCGCTCAAACTAATGAACAGATTAAAATGAATTTTTGTACAAAGATTGTTCTGAACCTGAGGAAGGACATAGGCTATATATTTTTTCCCTATATTCCCACGGGAACGGGAACGTATACGGGAACTTAGAAACTACAACACCGATTTCAAAAATTTTTCCACCGTTAGAATGCTACACTATCCCTGAGTAACATAAACTTTAATTCATCCACATATTCCTATGGGAACGGGAGTCCCTACTAATATAATAAGTGTGAAAGTAGCTCTGTCTGTTTGCCTTTCTATGTTACCATCACCCGCCAAAACTAATGAACAGATTTAAATGAAATTTTGTACGGAGATAGTCTAAAATTTAAGAAAGGACATAGGCTATGTTCATAAACGAACATAAAAGATAGTCTGGTGTGCAGCTGTGTGTTATCTTAAATAAATAAAAAATATATATACAGTCCACTTAAGAAAGGGAAGATTATTTTCCCACACACAACACACAGCTGAACACAAAAAGGGTCAGGTCATAAAGATATTGTTATCTTTTGCTTGTAAATAAGTCTTTGTGTAAAAATGTATAAATAGAATAGGTTTTTAAGAAAATAAAATCAGTACCTTACAACTACTCATCGTGTGCGTTTTTATTCGTACATTTGGTCCATCGAGCCACAGATATTGAGCTCAGCCATAAAAAAAAGACTTAGTAAAATTCTAAGCATAAAATAAAATTAAATATAAGTTTTCCCCCACAAGTGGTAAGAGACTTAGAATTTAAAAAAGTGTAATCAGAACTATATACTGGTTAGCGTTAACGTGGCTATACAACGTTTAAAAAAATAAAGTGTAATCAGAACTTATATTGGTTAGCGTAACGTGGCTATACAACGTCAAGAAAAAAATAAAAAGTGCAAATAACAAGTTGTGAGTCGAGGCACAGCTAAGTCAACGTGGCGACTAAACAAAAAACACCTCCAACGAACACCTTGAAGCAGATAAAAGAGAAATTCAAAATGGGCATTAATAGAAATAAAGTAATTGCTCAGCAAATGGCCCACTTAGAAAATGTGGAGCAAGCATTTAAAGATCTTGCAGATCGGAAAGTATACAAAACAAAGTGTAGTGACTATATTAAAACCTACGAAAAGATGCAAAAAGAAGTTGAATCGAATCAAAAAAAATTAATGGCGGACGGCATTGGCGAGGAAAGTTATTTTACTGAAGATATCTACGAAAAATTAATGGATCAGCTGGATTTATTAATTCAGAAGCTAAATGAAAGCCTCACAGGTGAAAGTCATCAGACGAAGACATTGGAAAAAAACCATTCGGACGAGAAACTTGAGCCCACCAAACAAACTGAAAAAAACAAAGTTACACCAGAAGGAGATAGCTGGACATCGGCATTTATATCCGCAACGGAAAACCTGCAGAACAAAATTAATAAGCTACGAGTAACGAACACAGTCGAAGACCATGAAATAATCCATCTAGAGTTCGTATTCAAGAATTTTACGAAACTCTATGACGATGGGTTAGAAAATCGGTACAAAGACGGAAATTATCAACGGTACTGCGAAACAGTTGATGATTACTTTGAGCAACTTCCCAAGTTAAAAAGAAAAGTTGCTAGTGAAGAACCTCCAATAGCAGGAAGCATTAACCTCAAATTGGAAAAATTAAAAATTCCAATTTTTTATGGAGATATGAAAGAATGGGCAAATTTCCATAATTTATTCGAAGACATGGTTCATAATAATATAATGATACCAAAAACAAAGAAGATGTTAAGATTGCGCCTAACAGTAAAAGGAGAAGCAGCTCGTCTCATACAGCATCTTCAAATTTCAAGCGAAGGCTATGAAGCTGCATGGGGGCTGTTAAAACAGAGATATAATAACAAAAGAATTCTGTTTACGACTCATTGGGACAGACTTCTAGACCAACCATGCATAAACAGCAATGATGCAGAAAGCGTAAGGAACATGCTAGACACTTCAAACGAATGCTTAAATGCAATTAAATCGTTAAATGTTGAGACAGAGGGCGCAGATCCTTACATTGCACGAATAATTGTTCGTAAATTAGACAAAGAAGGTCTAAAATTATACGAACAAACCATAAAGAAAACTAAAGAAATTCAAACTTTAAGCGACGTAATGGAGTTTTTAGATCAACAGTACCAGACCCTTAAAGCAATTGCAGAAAAGGAACCTTCATGGAAAAAGCGTGAAAAACCGGTACACAAAGTTAGTCATACGTTTACAACTATTGAAAAAACAAAAAATAAGCAAATTTGTATTTATTGCAAATTTTCAAACCATTTAATCGTCGAATGCCGTAAATTCAATGGTATCACGACCGAAAACCGAAGAACATTTGCAAAAGAGCAAAAGTTATGTTACAAATGCCTTAGTCATAAATGGGGAGAGGCATGCCAAAACCGCAGTAAAAAATGTAACAAATGCAACAAGGGCCATCATGAATTGCTACATCAAGAAGAAGTCGAAGAAAAAACCTCAATGACTACAAATAAATCGGAAACAACAGTAATCCTTGCAACAGCACAAATTAAGGCAAGAGCATCAAATGGAGAGTATATATTAATCAGAGCACTCATCGACCAAGGATCACAAATAACATCTATATCAGAAGAGGCAGTTCAGATGCTAGGTATACCACGTGTTAGAAATAATATAAAAATACATGGCCTTGGGGAAGCAGTAGTAGGAGAATCCAAATACAAAGTAAATGTGGAAGTTAAACCAAGATTTTTCAGTAACTGTGAAGAAAAAGTTGAGGCTTTTGTCCTTCCGTCTTTGACCAGAGCTCAACCCGATAAAACATTTAATTACGATCTTAAAAAATGGGACAATTATACCCTAGCAGATCCGATGTTCAACAGATCCGACAGAATAGATATGGTGCTTGGAGGCGATATCTTCAGCAAAATACTCGAAAATGGAGTCAGAAAAAACAATGGAATTATTGGACAAGCGACCAAATTTGGGTGGATTCTGTCTGGGTTGATAAGCCAACAGAAATCTAAAAAAGTTACTTCTGCCATAACAAACCTGGAACGATTCTGGGAAATTGAAGAAGTGAACAATGAAGATCACATTTTTGACGAAGATAAAATGTGTTTGGCAAAATATAAGGAAACCACCAAACAGGACGTGGATGGCCGATTTATAGTGGAGATTCCGTTTAAAGAAGATAAAAATCTTGGTACATCACGAAAGCAAGCAATAGCCCGTTTAATGGCAATGCAAAAAAAGTTCTTAAAAGATGAAAAATTCCATGAAGGCTATAAGAACTTTATAGAAGAATATATTCAACTTGGACATATGAAAAAAGTTATAGACAAGTCAGTAGGAAAATACTACCTCCCACATCAAGCAGTCGTACGAGAAACTAGCACTACAACAAAACTCCGGGTAGTCTTCGACGCCTCAGCGAAATCATCAAACGGTAAAAGTCTTAATGATATAATGTACACAGGACCTAAATTACAACTCGACATTTTTGACATTATACTGAAATGGCGATTTTGGAAGTTTGTGCTGACCGCAGACGTAGAGAAAATGTATAGGCAGATAAAAATAGCTAACAAAGACAGAAGCTATCATCGTATTCTATGGCAAGACAATCCATCGAATGAAATAGAAGAATATGAGCTGTTAACTGTAACGTACGGAACCGCTTCGGCACCTTTCTTAGCAGTTCGAACATTGATAGAAATTGCTAATAGATGCACAGCAAAAGATAACTGGTTACAAAAAATAATTGCTCAAGACTTTTATATGGACGATCTGATGACAGGAGCTGATTCAATAACTGAAGTCCAGTTAATACAACAAGGCCTGAGCAAACAATTCCAAAAATATGGATTTAAACTCCGAAAATGGCTTTCAAATAGTCAAGCAATCACAAAAAACATCCAAGCAAAACAAGACAATGAAGTCATGAAAATTGAAGAAACAGATGCAGTTAAAACACTCGGTCTGCAATGGTATCCAGGGAAGGATGAATTCATGTTTAAAATAAATTTGTCTGGATCTCATAAAAAAACAACAAAAAGGAACGTGCTTTCTCAAATCGCTCAAATATTTGATCCTCTGGGTTGGTTGTCTCCTGTAACAATAGTCGCGAAGTTGTACATGCAAAAGCTTTAAACTTTGAGTTCTACATGGGACGAGCAATTAACAGACGATATAGAAAACGAGTGGGTACAATATTTGGCTAACATCAAAATATTAGAACAAATACGAATACCAAGATGGCTAGGAACAACCGCAGAGTCGATTATAGAACTCCATGGTTTTGGTGATGCCTCAGAAAAAGCATATGCCGCAGTTGTGTATGTTAAAAATGGGAACCAAGTACAGCTATTAACGGCAAAAACAAAAGTGAATCCAATAAAGAATAAGAAAACATTGCCTAAACTAGAACTATGCGCTGCTCACTTAGTTGCAAAACTGATCAACAGAGTTTCCAAAACAATCAACAAGAATTATCAAATTTTTGCTTGGAGCGACTCAACAATCACACTGGCCTGGATAAAACACAATAAAAATAAGGATAAATTCATCAGAAACAGAGTAGAAGAAATACACAAACTCATCCCTGGATCAGTATGGCGGCATGTTGGCACAAAAGAGAATCCTGCAGATCCTGCATCCCGAGGAATCTTATCCACAAAGCTTGTCAATTTAAATCTTTGGTGGAAAGGTCCAGAATGGCTTAAACTACGAACTGAAGAATGGCCAGCAGACCAATGTGAGACTGAGAAAACAAGAATGTGCATGATTACTTCACAAAAAAACGATTTGATTGAAGGTCTAATAACACGATATTCAAATTGGCTAAAACTGCAAAGAGTTATGGTTTACATCCTGAGAATAATAAAAACATACAAACAATTGTTGGTTGGAAATCAAAAAACCGACAATATAACAATCAACAAACTAATGCGGTCTGAGTATTTCACAAAAGACGTTACAGTTGAAGAATTGCAAACCGCAACAACAAAACTTATGCGTTTAGTTCAACAAATAGACTTCAAAGAAGAGATCAAAAACTTATCAAATAACACAGCTGTAAATAGTAGCAGTAAGATTGTAAGTCTCAATCCTTTTCTGGATAAACATAAAATCTTACGAGTTGGAGGAAGACTTGAAAATGCAGGATTACCATACAAATCAAAACACCCAATAATACTGCAAAAGTCGAATCTAACTACAATGTTAATTAAAGAAGCTCACTTTACTACATTGCATGGAGGCAATAGATTGACGGAAGCCATCATAAGACGACAATACTGGGTTTTAGGGCTAAAAAATGCGGTTAAAAATTACATACGACAATGTCCTAAATGCATACGATTTAAGCCCAATACTTCAAATCAGATAATGGGCGATTTACCAGAACATCGTGTAAAAACATCTAATGCATTTACATATGCTGGTGTAGATTACGCAGGGCCATTTCATATGAAGTGTTCAAAAGGACGAGGACAAAAAACCTTCAAGGGATATGTGGCTGTGTTCGTGTGCCTTACAACAAAAGCAATACATCTTGAAGCTGTCAGTGATTTATCAACAGAAGCATTTTTAGCCGCATTGAGAAGATTTTTCGCGCGAAGAGGAAAAGCCTTCATATATATTCCGACAACGGTACTAATTTCGTAGGCGCAAATAGATATCTAGACGCGGAGCTCAAAAAAGTTATCAAAAACAATACGAGTGTTGCACCAATTCTGGCAAATGAAAAGGTAACCTGGCATTTTTCGCCCCCGGCAGGACCACATTTTGGTGGAATATGGGAAGCAGGTGTAAAAGCTATGAAGTACCACCTAAAAAGAACAATTGGAGAAGTGAAACTTACGTTTGAAGAAATGTCAACCGTTTTAACACAAATCGAAGCAGTTCTTAATTCACGACCACTTTATGCCATAAATGATGAAAACGGTGAAGATGCCTTAACACCAGGTCATTTTTTAATTGGAAGACCACTGTTGTCTATTCCCAGCGCCGACTGTGATGTCAATATTTCAACATTAAACAAGTGGAAATTAGTACAAAAAATACAGCGCGATTTTTGGAATCGTTGGAAAGATGAATACTTGTTTACGTTACAACAAAGGAACAAGTGGAAAGTACCAACAGAGAACTTGGCAGTAGGTGATGTCGTTATTATCAAAGACGAAAATTCACACCCAGCAAGATGGCCACTGGCAAAAATAACAGAAACACATCCAGGAAAAGATGGTCGAGTACGCGTAGTATCAGTAAAACTACAAAACAATATATTAAAGCGGCCAATTAACAAAATATGCCCCCTTGTAAAAATAAAAAAGGGTAACAAAGAAGAAAAAGAAGAATACAAAACGAGTATGATTACGACACGCACATAACATCGTTATCCAGAAAAAATGGTGGTTGGAGCAATGCTGATCATATTAATGCTTATAACGCCAAGCAGCTCCACCACGCTATCAAGTAAATATAAAGGGGGAACAGTTACGGAGTTGTCGGAAAACGCAGGAATTTACCTCGATTCAATTGGAAAAATGGACGTAGTGTCATCGACTTGGGAGTTGATGATTTACTTTGATCTGCAAGCGTATAAGCAACAACTTATGAAAATCCCCAAAGCACTGGAACGCATAAAAAACCACTGCCATCTCTTAACTGAGTTTGAAGAAGCATGTAGTGTGATCACCTGGGGATTAGGTAAGCGTTTTGAAGCCATAGAAAGCAATGACAACTTAATAGTTCAGAATAAAAAACAAAAAAGAGCTCCTTTGGAATTTATTGGATCTCTTTACAATATAATTTTCGGGCTAATGGACGCTGATGATAGAGACCAGATAAAGAGCAATTTCAAAAATCTGTTGAGCAATCAAGAAAGCTTAAAAAACAGATTAAAGGAACAAATTTCGCTGGTGAATTCCACAAAAAATATAATAAAAAAGACAACAGAGGAAGTGAATGCCCAATTTAAAAACATAACACTGCAGATAAACCAATACCAGGCTGAAATGATCAAGGACGTCAACAGAAATAAAATGGCTATTCAATTCAAAATGCTGGAAACACAAATCACCATGCTAATGAATGAATGTGAGGCCATTCAAAGGTCCATAATTGATTTATTAATCGACCTTAATCACGGAAGAATCAATCCATCTTTGATCACACCAGCACAGCTTAACGATGAACTACAGTTAATTAAAGAACGACTGCCTTTTAAACTTAAATTACCTGGAAAGCAGAACAGAAATGAGCTGCGTAATGTATACAAGCTGATGTCAGCGCAGGGAATGATCAGCGACAACAAAATGTTGATTAAAGCAGAGATACCTCTTTTACAAAGCGGGTCCACAGAAGTTTATTGGATAATCGCAATTCCGTTCAAACACAGTGATTAGAGCAAAACTGAGAAAAGATGTCCTGGCTTATAACTTTGCATTCATATTTTTTGATATCTCAAGCTCAACTTAACCGATGTCAAAAAAGTTTGGAGAACCACCTCATTTGTGAAGGAAAATCACCTTGGACGCCGGCAACAGATGAAACTTGTGAACTATCAGCGCTCGTCAAAAGTAGCCATGCAAACTGCGAATACGAGGAAACGAAATCAATTCCATTCTGGGTAGAACTACACCAAGAAAATCAGTGGCTATTTAAAATATATGAAAGGACAGTTATGTTCTTAGAATGTGCCAACACGAAAAAAGAAGCTTGGGAGATTCCAGCGCAAGGCATTTTTTCGTTAAACCCTGATTGTACCGCTAGGTGCGGAGGTATCACGCTTTCTGGATATCATCATCTAAAATCCGAGCTAATCATAAAAGAAGAAAGCGAGCTGATGGTTACCAACATTCAAAAGGTGTCAAATGATAAAATAACGCCCTTGAAAACATCACGGATAAACATTGACGAAGAAATGAAGACACTTCAAAGGCAAATACAAAATATCTCCAACCATGATCTGCAACTAAAGGGAATATTTATCCAGGAGCATAGCGGTCATCTTTCGCTGATATTAGTAATAAGTGTAATTTTGTTCTTAGGCATTATTTATATTCGAAACAAATGTAAATCAAAAAATATGATAACAATAGATCTTTCTGGCCGCCCGCAGAATGTTCATAAACGAACATAAAAGATAGTCTGGTGTGCAGCTGTGTGTTATCTTAAATAAATAAAAAATATATATACAGTCCACTTAAGAAGGGGAAGATTATTTTCCCACACACAACACACAGCTGAACACAAAAAGGGTCAGGTCATAAAGATATTGTTATCTTTTGCTTGTAAATAAGTCTTTGTGTAAAAATGTATAAGTAGAATAGGTTTTTAAGAAAATAAAATCAGTACCTTACAACTACTCATCGTGTGCGTTTTTATTCGTACAGGCTATATATTTTGTCCCTATATTCCCACGGGAACGAGAACGCATACGGGAACTTTGACACTATAGCACCGATTTCAAAAATTCTTCTACCGTTAGAATTCTGCACTATCCCTGAGTAACACAAACTGAAAGTCGTCCCCATATTCCCACGGGAATGGGAGTCTTTACTACTATCATAAGTCTGAAATGAAATCTGTTTGTCTATTTTTATTTGTTATGAAAAACCGCCCAAACTATTAAACCTATTTATATGAATTTTGGTACAGAGATATATGTAGTCTTGAGCCTGAAGTTATCCCTATATTCCCTCAAGAATGCAAACGTAAACGGGAACCTAGAAACTACTGAACTGATTTCAAGAATTATTTCACCGTTAGAATACTATCTCAAAGTTACATTAACTTTAATCTATCCCCATATTCCTATGGCCTATATTCACATTACGGCAGATCTTGGAAAAAACCCGAGAACATAATATCGATATTCACCACCTCTTTATCGATTTCAAGGCCGCGTATGACAGTATTTACAGAGACGAGCTGTACAAAGCCATGTCTAGTTTCGGCATCCCTGCAAAGCTCGTACGACTATGCAGGATGACTTTGGAGAATTCACGCTGCTCCGTCAAGGTCGGAAAAGAACTCACCGAGACCTTTGATGTCGAAAAAGGCTTGAGGCAAGGCGACAAACTTTCATGCGATTTCTTCAACATCATACTTGAACAGATTGTAAGAAACTCAAACGTCAACACCAGAGGAACAATCTTTCAAAAGTCTGTACAATTACTCGCCTATGCAGACGATATTGACGTAATAGGTGCTTTTTCGAGTATTGAAACAGAAGCGGAAAAAAAGGGTTTGATTATTAACCAATGAGGGCAAAACGAAGTATATGTTGTCATCAAACAAGGACACAGAACATCGACGAATTGGACAAAAGGCAGACATAACTTCGAGGTAGTACAGGACTTCGTCTACCTAGGATCCGCTATAGACACGGAAAACAACATCAGTGCGGAGATCAAACGGAGAATAATGATTAACAGGAAAATAACGCAAAAAATCCAATCCAAGAAAACACAACCAAAAATAAATAATAAATACCAAACACACAGATTTAACCTTAATAACATTAAACAAAAACTAATTGAAAACGATGCCATCATAACCAAAGCAGACAAAGGTAACACAGTGGTCATCATCAACCAACAAGAATACATCCAAAAAACAAACGCATTCATCACCGAAAATAGAATCAAAATTCTCAAAAATGACCCAACAAAAACATACACTAAAGAAATAAACAACGCAATCAACAAAAGCAACAACATTTTCAATAATAATATAAAACACAAACTAAAACAAACAAACGCACAAGCACCAAAATTAACCGGACTGCCGAAAAAACACAAACCAGATAACCCAATCAGACCACTCATCAATTTCAAAACAGCACCTTCATATAAGTTAGCTAAAGAACTACAAAAAATCATCACGACAAATATAAAACTTAAACATAACAACAGCTTAAAAAACTACATAAAATTTATACAAAAAACTAAAAATATCAACATTCAACCACAATATAAACTCATCTCTTTCGACGTCACCAACATGTACACAAATATCCCAGTAAATGAATCAATATCAATACTAAGAAAAAACTTAATAGATTCCGAAACACTAAGCAAACCTAAAATAGACGAAGTTATTAATTTAGTCAACATAATACTCAAAAAAAAAAAAAAACTATTTCACTTTTAACAACAACCAAGACGAAGGCCTAGCAATGGGTTCTCCTTTAAGCGGACTTCTAGCAGATATGTACCTAAACTACTTTGAAAACCAGCACATATTATTGACATCAAACCCACTAAACAAGAACATCATATTCTATGCAAGATACGTTGTCGACACATTCATCATATTTAATGGCACATACCGACAAATAGATATACTAAACAAACATATTAACAAGATAAATGACAATATAAAATTCACATCAGAAATAGAACAAAATAACTCAATAAATTACCTTGATATAGATATAACAAAAAACAACAACAAACTAAATTATAAAGTATACAGAAAACCTACAACAACAAATATAACCATACACAATGACTCCCACCACCCCATACAACAAAAAACAGCAGCTTACAACGCATTTATCAACAGACTTTTAAATATACCCATGACCAAAGAACATTACAACGAAGAAATCAACACAATAAAGCACATAGCAATAGCAAACGGATACCAACAGGAAATGATCGACGAACTCATAAGAAAAAACAAAAGGAAAATAAACAACTCAAATAACAATGAACCTAACAACAAAAAATACATAGCATTCAACTACACAAATCTAACATCAATTTTAAAAAACGAATTAAAAAAATTAAACATAAACGTAACGTTTTCAAAACACAAAATAACATCCAAAAAATCCTAACACCAAACAGAAAAATAGAAACCAAACAGGCAGCGGAGTCTACAAAATCAAATGCAGTGATTGCGATAAATATTACATTGGACAAACAGGCAGAAGCTTTTACGAAAGATTCACAGAAAATAAACCAAAACTAACAACAAAATCCACATTCGCCTTACACTTAAATGGATAACAACCACAATTATACAGATTTTGACACCAATTTATAAGCCATGCACTTTTGCAAGAAAAGCACAACACTTGACACAATAGAAGAATACGAAATATATAAAGCAAGCAAAATAGAACAAGACAAACTATTAAACGACAAACTAACAATAAAACCACTGTATGACACCGGCATAAGGTACAAAAACAAAATAATAAATATAAACAGGACAGCAATATAGCACATAATGAACCAAAACAAACAACCACACTCAACAACAAGCAGAAACACAATTAAAAAGCTTTAACAACGGTGAGCTTATATGCGCCCACGCCCCCACAGAAGAGAAAGACGACAATTCCAAAGACTGTTTCTACGAGCTCCTCGAAGAAACGTATGAGCAGTGCCCTAGACACGACGTGAAAATCGTTCTTGGCGATTCTAACGCAAAGCTAGGGAAGGAGGACATCTTTGGAAACACAATCGGTAAGCATAGCCTCCATGACAAAACCTCCGAAAATGGACTGACGCTAATCGATTTTGCTGCGGGGCTGAATCTTGTTGTAAGTAGTACGCGCTTCCCGCATCTCAAAATTCATAAAGGTACATGGCGATCCCCAGATCAATTAACCGTCAACCAAATTGACCACGTTGCGATCGACGCAAGGCACTCTTCCAGTGTGCTAGATGTCCGAACTTTCCGAAGGGCCAACTTTGACTCGGACCACTACCTTGTTGTACCCAAGGTACGAATGAGGATATCTTGTTCACGACCAGCGCGAACTAACGCTGTGAAGAGATATGACGTCGGAAAGCTACAATCGCAAGAGATTGCCAATGCCTTTTCCAATCGAGTGTCCCTTCAATTATCCTTGAATCCAATGCCGCCAGCATTAAACATTGAAGACCAGTGGCAGCAATGCCAAGAAGCCATCAGAACCGCTGCCTCTGAGGTTCTGGGTTTCACTCGGCCACCAAAACGAAACCCATGGTTCGATGAAGAATGCAGGCAGGCAAATGCAGCCAAACAAAGAGCACGACAAATGCTTATGCAAACACGAACAAGGGCTGCTTACGATCAGTATAACGAGATTTACAAGGAGAGAAGAAGGGAAGAACACCGACTTCTCAAAAAGAAAAAGAAGTTGCATGAGAAGCGCTCGTTTGAGGAAATAGAGAGGTGCCATGACAGGAACGAGATTCGGAAGTTTTACCAAAAGGTAAAAAGATCTTGCCAGGGTGGCAAACCCCGAACTCAAGCCTGTAAAGACCAGCAGGGAAACATAGTTATAGAGTCACAGTCGCTACTGAGGATCTGGAAAGATCATTTCTGCAGACTGCTTAACGGTGATGAAGACACAAATTCCGCTGTCAGGCAGATTGCCCCATTCAGCTTGGACGATGATCAAGAATGCCGTCCTCCCGACCTAGAAGAGGTTAAGCTTGCCATATGCAAACTTAAATCAAATAAGACTGCAGGTGCAGATGGCCTTGATGCCGAACTTTTCAAGGCAGCTGGAGATCAGTTGGAAAGGAGCATGCACCAGCTGATCTGCATGATATGGTCGGTAGAAAGCATGCCCGATGAATGGAACCTCAGTATCGTCTGCCCGATCCTAAAGAATGGAGACCCTCACAATTGCGCCAATTACAGAGGGATAAGCCTCCTTAACGTCGCTTATAAGATCTTGTCTGCTGTAATATGTGAACGTCTGAAACCCCACGTCAACAACTTGATAGGTCCTTATCAATGTGGTTTTAGACCAGAGAAGTCCACAATAGACCAAATTTTCACATTACGGCAGATCTTGGAAAAAACCCGAGAACATAATATCGATATTCACCACCTCTTTATCGATTTCAAGGCCGCGTATGACAGTATTTACAGAGACGAGCTGTACAGAGCCATGTCTAGTTTCGGCATCCCTGCAAAGCTCGTACGACTATGCAGGATGACTTTGGAGAATTCACGCTGCTCCGTCAAGGTCGGAAAAGAACTCACCGAGACCTTTGATGTCGAAAAAGGCTTTAGGCAAGGCGACAAACTGTCATGCGATTTCTTCAACATCATACTTGAACAGATTGTAAGAAACTCAAACGTCAACACCAGAGGAACAATCTTTCAAAAGTCTGTACAATTACTCGCCTATGCAGACGATATTGACGTAATGGGAAGAAAAAAGCGTTATGTCATAGGTGCTTTTGCGAGTATTTGAAACAGAAGCGGCAAAAATGGGTTTGATGGTTAATGAGGGCAAAACGAAGACTATGCTGTCATCAAACAAGGACACAGAACATCGACGAATTGGACAAAACTTCACAATAGACAGACATAACTTCGAGGTAGTACAGGACTTCGTCTACCTAGGATCCGCTATAGACACGGAAAACAACATCAGTGCGGAGATCAAACGGAGAATAACTCTTGCCAACCGTTGCTTCTTTGGGTTAAGAAGGCAATTGAGAAACAAAACCCTCTCTAGAAAAACCAAGGTGACCTTGTATAAGACCTTAATCATCCCAGTCCTGATGTACGGCGCGGAAGCATGGACCTTATCGAAAGCGGATGAGGAAACTCTTGGTCGTTTCGAAAGAAAAATTCTCCTAATGATCTTTGGTCCCGTATGCGAAGACAATGTGTGGAGAAGAAGATACAACAACGAGCTGTATGAGCTGTACCGTGACATGGGCATAGCCAGAAGAGTACGCATCGCGAGGCTACGATGGTTGGGCCATGTAGAGCGGATGGACCCAAACGTTCCGGCTCGTCGGGTGTTCGAAAGCACATTGCAGGGAAATCGCGGAAGGGGAAGACCTCGTCTTAGGTGGCGCAATCAAGTGGATGAAGACCTCAACCGACTTGGAGTGCGAAACTGGAGAGAGCTCGCCCGAGATCGAAATCGTTATAGAAGGATGTTGGTTGAGGCCCAGGTCCACCCCGAACTGTAATGCCCACCTAAGTAAGTAAGTATTCCTATGGGAACAGAAGTAGGTACATACTAACATTATAGATATGAAATCAACTCCGTCTGTTTGTTTTACTTTGTTACCGCATCTACCACCCAAACTATTGAACCTATTCGTATGAATTTTGGTGCAGACATAGTCTTGAGCCTGAAGAAGGACATGGGCTGTATTTGTTTTCCCAATATTCATACGGGAACGGCAACGGAGACGGGAACCTTGAAGCTACTAGACCGATTTCAAAAGTTCTTTCACCGTGAGGTGATTTCTGTCAAAATGTCGATTACACAGTTGACCTGAGAAGAAATATCTATCTTGATCTTAAAATAAATATTGGCAATCGGTAATGACTGTGAAAAGTCGATTTCGCCGCCGGCAACCTTTTTTAATGTTTGCTGATTTGATTTTTTTTTTGTCGATTTTTCATATTTATCAATAAAATCTTTTTCTAATTGTTCTATTTCAGCCTTTTTTTCTGTAATATGTATATTCAGCAGAGTTCAATCTATTTGGATTTTTATTAAAATTTTCCACAATACGTTTTAAAGCATCTATGACTGTTAACATATTCTATTTTTTTTTTTTTATATTTAAACAAATTTCTATAGCTAGGACAGGTTTTTTAATTGACAGGTTTTTTAATTGGTTGTTTACAACATTTTCCACTTTTCTATTGAAATAATATTTTGTCATTTTGAAAGCAATGTAAACTATAATAACTATTATAATAATGATTATTACATCTATTAATAACAAGCTAGAATTAAGTACGTTATTGTTGCTGTTGTTTACAACTTCGTCTTTGCTAGGGGAGGAAACCATTTTTAAAATTTTTATATGAAAATTATATATGTTATTTTTTTTTTGCCAAAATTTTGAATTTGCTGACTTTACAAAAGTTCTTTATTTTTATGTTTATGTTAACTTTTCTTATTACAGGTAAAGAACTTAAGGATCATTACATATATATATTTTTTTTTTTTTGCTTTTAGTTTGTGTTGTTAAAAACGATAAGACATAAACAAATTGTGATCTGCTTATTTCTGTTTTTGCAAGGAAATGAAGAGAAATCAACCTGTTGTTTTTGCTTTCGACATCAATATGAGCCATCATCCGCCTGTTCTTGGTGGATTTCGATAGTGTTATATTTTTCCATTTACAGTGAGGTTGGCGTGTCTTTTTTTTTTTTTTTTTTTGTCAGGTATGGCAAGTTCCAATTGCGGATTTTGAAGATTGTACTGTTTCAAGATCTAAGTTCAGTTGGCAAGATCGCCATGCACTTACTCTGGTTTTGGGATATTGTTAAGGCTTCCCAAGCCGAATATAGATGTTGGCCAAAGAGCCTATCTGATTGCTTACACAAAATAAGGACGGCTAAGGAGCCTAACTAGTCCCATGAATTCTGGTATAGTAATGAATTTTATTGATTGAAACTAAGACTATTTATACACAAATGATATCTTACATACTAAGAACTTAAGTCTACACATGTATACTCATACATTAAAGTGATCACACTTGCCGGCCACCGGTAGCAAACCCCAACATCGTGCAATTCACATTGCATGGCTTTTCAATGCCAATAATAAGTTGGTAACTCTGTTTTTATTAACAAGTGCTTTAGCTTACTCCCGATTAATTCGCGTTTCTAAGTTGTATTTAAAAAATCTAAAGTGACATAAACACTCACAATCTATTCATAGTTGTGCTATCTTTTATTTAAAATGAAAGGTATTGTGATACAGTGCCTAGTTTTTACATTTTGTGAAAAATATAATTTGCTTCAACGCAAAATACGTAAAGTGCAATAACACTGTCATTGAAATTATTTTTTTTGTGATTTGGTTAACTTTAAAGTTTAACCTTTTTATAGCAATTAATTATAAAAACTAAATAGACAATTGCAACAGCTCTCAAATAAGTGGTGAACAATTTTTGTGCTTTTCTTTTTTCAAAAGTTATAGTAATTATTGTGAAAAATCACTTAATTCGACGGTTGAAACGCTTTTTTGCACGATTGCCAACTTTTTTTTTTTTGTGTAGCTCACTTAAAACGCCTTTTTATATTCTCATATTTTTAAAAAATTGTGACATGGATTCCTTAATCTGTCTCGTTTGTAAGAAAACTTCAAATGAAGTGACAGTTTCTTGTGCCGTATGCCTGCAACAAGTGCATGCTAAATGCATAGGTATGAAAGGTAAGGATGTCGATAAATTTGTTTCAATTGCTGGATTACGTTACTATTGCACCAAACCTGATAAAATCTCGGTTGATAGAATACATTGGAAAATCCTTAAACTCCAAAAACTATTCAACAATGTTTCTGCAATTTTTTCGGACATTCAAAAAGCATTTGATTTTGATGTACTTTCTTCTGAGACAATAGGCGAAGGCTTTAATGCAATTGAAGGTCTATCAACTGGTCCTGCAAGTCAGACACCGCTGATTTTGCTGACACCCACACCGCATTCAAAGGAAAATGAACCACATCGTTATCAAAATAGAATGGAGGTAGCTCACCAAAAACAAACCCAACTTTTGGCATCACAAAATCCTCAGCTTCAAGAGCTTGAGGAATCTTCTTCTAGACTTCTTCGTTCAGGCCAAAGAAGTCAAATTGAAAACTCTAAGGTGGTAGTAGCCTTAGCAAAGAAATCTCAAAGGAGACTGCAAATTCATTCTGTTAGTGAGCCAACTGGCGGTCCACCGGATTCTTCAATAGCTTCCTTTACGGATGAAAGGATTTCTGACCCGGAAGTTTGCTTATCTGATAATAATGAACGTACCCTCAGCTTCGACAGTGGTGAATGAAATAAGCGCTGATGATTTCGATCTCGTTGCTATGGAGAGACCTTTACCAATTTTCATTTCAAATTTCCCACAAACAACAACTGAATCAATTATACAGTTATACAGTCGATGGCAAAATTATTTGCACAATGTATTTTTCATACTGTATCTCCTCAACAAAGTGGTATTACTTTAAAGTAAAGTAGTTTTTAGATAATTGGGTTATTGATTTATCAACTCCAACATCTTCTTCAAATGGTGAACCCAAAGAAAAGAATCAGGGGCCGAATTACGGCACACGCTATCGAATAAGTCGTATCGGAATTATGGGAGTCATCTAGTACCACAATTCGGCATTCTCTCATCAGTAATCGATCGGAATTTCATTCGATGCATAAAGTGCTCTCTAATTCATACATGAAAGACTATCGAAACCATCTATTTATCAATATTTCATTTAATAGCACCATCCGAGTGTATTTTATGTTTAAATTTTCCGAAATTCTTACTAAATATTGTCTTTTTTTTACAAAGGCATGAATTTTACCTACCAAAAAATAATGAAATAAGTATAAAGAGACACCAGCGACATCTATGAATTAATAGAAACTCGAAATTTACTAGTGAATATTCGATGATACTAGTACAATTTTAAAGAGCAATACGATACGAGAGGTCACGTATGCTGTAATTCCAAAATGGTTACTCACTCACTCGATCTCTAATGCCACTCACTCACTCGATATCGTGAGCTGTGATTCGGCCCCAGGTTTCATAAGTAGCGGTAAAAATCACAAAAAAGAAAACGGCAAAATTATTGTTACATTGAAAAAAGCTGGCAAAATTATTTACACAACTGTACTTAACGGTTTCGGAAATGAATCGGAAGATAAGCGTGCTGACTGATCAATCCCAAATTATGCAGGTTATTATTATGATTAGTTAAGTGTCACCTTTCATTCAAATAACTTTATTGGAATGGCTAGATCCAAAGAAATTTCAATAGAGACGGGGGCAATGATTGTTGCAGAGCACAAAATCGCAGTTTCGGTTGGAAAACTTTCTGCTAAGTACCATTGCTGTCGAAGAACAGTTTATTATCAAATTGAGAAAGATAAAACGTGTGGAAGTCTAAAAAATCCGAGTCGGGAGAGGCAGGAAAAGAGTTACTTCGAATAGGGAAGACACTCGAATTATTCGTTGTTTTAAATGTAACCCTTGCGAAAAGGTAAGAAATGTGTTAAAAGAGTTAAGGCTCGTGAGAACAATTTCAGCGAAAGAACATTACGTAGAAGGTTAAAGGAAAACAAAATTAAAGCCTACGTCAGCCAGAAAAAGCCCTACATTACACCAAGGAACAAGAGCGCAAGACTGCAGTTCGCAAGGGAGCATATTAGTAAGCCATCGGATTTTTGGAGGAGTGTACTTTGGACTGACGAGACTGCTTGTTCTTTGGATGGTACTTATGGGCGAAACTTTTTTTATTCCGATCCAAGAACAAAAGCTAAAAAACCCATCACGCAGCCCACTAGACATTCCAATGGATGGAAAGTTATGATATGGTGGTATGGGACCACTTGTAAAGTGCTCCGATCATATGACACAGTCACATTATTTAGAGATACTAAATGATGTTGCACTGGTGGCAGGTTCTACATTCATCGGGACCACACCGACCGCCTGGAACATCAAAAAGTATCTATCGGAAGTAGGTCAAGAAACTTTGAAATGGCCTCCCCAAAGTCCCGACTTAAATGTAATCGAAATTGTTTGGCATCTTGTGAAATCCAAAATTCCACAAAACATAGGAAGATCTGCAGATGAAACGTGGAAAGATTTTATTACAACTTGGAGTACCATTCCTGCAGAGCATATTCAACACTTAATAGATTCCGTTCCAAGACGCCTTGCAGAGGTTATTGCTGCAAAAGGAGGAAAAATAAGCTTATAGGTAAAAGTGTGGCAATGAAACTATTGCGATTTTACTAGAAATTTTATTTTATTTTGCTTTCAGAAGCGTTACTGGAAGAAAAATGCCCTTGTGCAAATAATTTTGCCACCTTTTTTTCATGTCACAATAATTTTGCCATTTTCTTTTTTGTGATTTTAACCGCTATTTATGAAACTTCATTCTTTATTTTTTTTTACCACATCAAGAAGATGTTGGAGTTAATAAATTAATAACCCAATTATCTAAAAACTACTTTATTTTAAAGTAATACCACTTTGTTGAGGAAATACAGTATGAAAAATACATTGTGCAAATAATTTTGCCATCGACTGTATATAATAAAACAATCGCCAAATTTAGACCCATCTTGTCTTAGCATTCGTAAAATGAAACTGAATGCTGATCGTAATTACTCTTCCTTCATTATTGATGTGAAACGTAATTGTTTAATGTAGCAAATCTTTAAACTCGATTAGGTTAAGCAAGAAAACTATGACAATCGATCACCTCGTAAAAGAGCTTAAAAAACAAAGACCTTAGTAATACGGCCAAGACGCCACTCATTTGGGGGGAGATTTTCGTTTCTGATAATAACCAAATCATTTACTGCGATATCTCTCTTAGGATATTTCCACTTGTATCTTTTATTCAAATCTCTCAGATATTCTTCTTTCCATCTGCGACAAAATTCAAGATGCCAAACTTTAACTCATTCCCATCTCTTGACATAGGTCAATGACATTTCATCTCTAGCAGGTTCTAAAGGAAGCAATAATGGACCACCACGAAGAAAATGTCCCGGTGTCAAGGGGGGAATATCGGTGTTATTTTCCGAGATAGGAGAAATTGGCCTGGAGTTAAGACAGGCCTCAATTCTTGCCAGAAGAGTGGTAAACTCTTCGAATGTAAATTTACTGTTCCCAGCTACTTTTATAAAATGAAGCTTAAAACTTTTAACTCCAGCTTCCCAGAGACCTCCCATGTGTGGAGCGCCAGGTGGAATGAATTTTCAGTCAAGATTGCGATTCTGTAACTTTGCAGAAACTTCATCGGGAGCAGTTTTTAAAAAATTCTTAAAATCATCCGATATTATTTTTTGGGCTCCGACGAAGTTTGTGCCGTTATCGGAAAAAATAGTTGTTGGCATGCCACGGCGAGAAATAAATCTATTGAGAGCACCTAAGAACATTTCGGTACTCAAGTCTAACTAGCGGCCTCTAAATGAATCGCCTTCGTTCCGAAACAGACGAAAAGACAAACGTACCCCTTTGTTATGCGACAATATTACGATTTTGTTAAATATGGTCCAGCAAAATCAAGGCCAGTGTATGTAAATGGTGAAGATATGACAGTTCGTTCTAGTGGCAAGGCACCCATTATTTGCGTTTGCAATTCTTTTTTATGTTTTTTGCAAGTTATATAAAAGTGTATACACTGTTTTACTAATTGTTTGATTCTTTGCATCCAAAATTCGCACCGCAGCATTCATATTACTAATTGGTTTCCACCGTGCATCGAAAGATCATGCACAAAAGTAGCAAAAAGGCTTAAGATTCGAGCTTCGTACGGAAGTATGATTGGATACCTCTCATTGTAAGGGAGATTCTAACTAGAAAGTCGTCCGTTAGAGCGTATAATTAGATATTTATCCAAAAAAGGATTCAATTTTAAAAGCTCACTTTTATTGGAAAGAGGTTCTTTCTTAAAAAGTTTAGTGTAGTCTGTTTGAAAATATAGACGTTGTGTCAAACGAATTATAAGTCTTTTTGCTTGACTAGTCTCTACTTGGTGTAAGGTGGTGGATGAATAACTATAAAACCTTTTGTGATTTGGATGCGTTAAGTGAAAAAAACGAAGAATATAACAAATAATTCGTAATAGTCTTGGCCATGATGAGAATCTGTTTACGATTTGTTCAAAATTTGGTAAAAGTAACGTATTGCAAGTTTTTACTGGTCGCCGCTCTAAATCATCTCCGGCTCCAGTTTTTAAAAGAGACTGTGGCCACAGAGATTGAGATTGGCAAAGCCATTTTGGTCCATTCCACCACAAGGAACTTGATTTTAATTCCAACGGAGAAATGCCTCTTGTTGCCAAGTCTGCAGGATTTTCTGGAGACCTAACATGTCTCCATTTGATGTTAGGAACATTGGTTTTGATTTTAGAGACGCGATTAGCTACAAAAGTCTTCCACGTACTAGCGGGTTTATCTAACCATGCCGAAACGATAGAGCTATTTGTCCAGATATATAGATCATCCGTAGAGAATTTCAATTGAGTAATGACATGAGTAAAAAGTTTTACCGAGAGAACTGCTCCACAAAGCTCAAGCCTTGGCAGTGGAATCTGCTTTATAGGGGCAACTTTGCTCTTACAGCAAATAAGATGGGAAGACCAACTGGTTTCACTAGTTTGAATGCGCAAATAAAACTCAGCTGCGTAGGGATGCTCAGAAGCGTCGCAAAATCCATGAATCTGGATTGGATTCCATGGGCGATATTGTATCCAGCGCGGAACCTGAATATTTTGGATATACGATAAAGAAGCGAGAAACGATTGCCAGCAGCGACACGTAAGAGGCTCAATTTTTTGGTCCCAAGACGTCCCGTCACGCCAGACTTGTTGCATTATTATTTTTGCAGTAATAACGACAGGTGCCAGCCATCCAGCAGGGTCAAATAAACGGGCTATAACTGATAGCACGGATCGTTTGGTAAGATCCTGACTGGGGATGATATTCTTAAAGGTAAAATTAAAAGCATCAATTTTCGCATTCCATTGAATGCCAAGTGTGTTAGATACACTTTTGTCTTCTATTTCTAGTATGTCTTGGTTTAAAAGATGCGAAGTAGGGAGAGTGTCCATTGGCTCTTGGCAGTTTGAAGTCCATTTTCTTAATGGAGACCCCGCAGAATTGAGGGCTTCAATCAATTCATGTTGTGATTTAAAGGCAGTTTCAACATCGTGCGCACCTGACAGAATATCGTCAACATAAAAACCTTCTTTTAAAACTCGAGAAGCAAGAGGATAAATATGTTTTATGTCTTCAGATAGTTGTTTTAATGTTCGAATGGCTAAAAATGGTGCACAATTAACTCCGAAGGTGACTGTCTTGAGTTCGTATGTTTTTTCATTATTATCGGTACTTGATGGGTTGCGAAACCAAAATCGTTGATACGGAGTGTGATCGGAATGAACGCGTATCTGCCGATACATTTTTTCGATATCCGCATTGTATACATATCGATAAAGACGCCAGTTTAAAATTAAAATTGGTAAATCCGATTGTAAAACTGGGCCAGGATGCAATAAATCGTTCAGACTTTTACCATTGCTGGATTTATTCGAAGCGTTGAAAACTACACGAAGTTTTGTTGAAACACTATCAGGCTTAATAACCGCATGATGAGGCAAATAAAATGAGCTCACTTGTTTTTCATGGATGATTTCATTAGATTTAACGAGTTCCATATGTCCAAGATCCGAATATTCTGATAAGACTTTATTATATTTACTGTATAAATCTGGGGTTTTCGCCAAAGATTTTTCCATACGATACAATTTTTTTTTTTTTTTATAATTTACACGCACATCAAGGGGTTATGGCTACCCTTATAATGTTAAAAACACAGTGCGAGCATTTAAGAAAATAGGAGAGGATTTGAAAGGAGGCACCGATGCACGTTGCTTTTGAACCTTTGTGAATCGTAATGCAGGGGAAATACAGAGCCAGGTAAAGCATTCCACATTCGGGTGGTGCGACTGAAATACGAATCTCTATACTTGACTGTAAGTCCGAAGTTGGGCTCAAGGTAAAACTGATGAGCATTCCTAGCGAGGCGAGTGTTGCGGCTAAATTGTTTCAGGGGGGGAATGCAGCTGGCTATCTCACTAGAGCACTGTTTGTGAAAAAAGCGATAAAAGAGAGAGAGACAGGTTACGTTTCGACGATGTTCAAGAGAATCAATCGATTCTACGATTGAACTATCACCTATCAATCTTAACGCTCTATTTTGCACCCTATCAAGTAGGCGCAAAGATGTTTGAGAAGCACCTGGCCAGATATGGGAGTTATACTCCAGTTTTGGGCGGATGAAAGCCTTATAAATTGTAGCCAGATCAGAAGGGGTAAAGAACTTCCTGCATCGTCTTAAGAAACCTAAGCATTTAGCAGCATTTTTGGCGACTTCAAATATGTGGTCGTTCCAACGAAGATCATCGTTTACACACATACCAAGTACTGACAGCTTTTCGGTTTCTTCGATGCAGGTACCATTCATGGATAATGGCAATGGGGGAATGTTAAGCTTCAACGACAAGAGACAGCATTGAGTTTTCGAAGCATTGAATTCTACTCGGTTCATAAGACCCCATGCAACAATGCTGTCAAGGTCAGAATTCAATGAGCTTATCATACGCAACCGTTCCAGTTCCACATCCGAAAAGCAGAGACGTGAATTTGGAAACGAATATGAAAAGCTGAGGGTCGAGTCGTCAGCAAAACAGTTAAGCCGATTAGAAGTTTCAGACAAGAGATCATTAATGAAAATGAGGAAGAGAGTCGGAGACAAAACGGAGCCCTGGGACACACCAGCATTTATTAAGCGGGTATCAGACTTGAAGCCATCCAACACAACTTTTATTGAACGGTCGGAAAGGTAATTTCTAATCCAACGAAGAAGAGACTCATCGATACCACAAGCACGCATTTTCGATAAAAGAGCCTGATGCCAAACTCTATCAAATGCTTTAGAAATATCAAGCGCAATAATCTTACTTTCTCCAAAACAATGTAAAGATTGGTTCCACTTTTCAGTGAGATAAGCCATCAAATCACCAGTGGACCGTTTGCTACGAAAGCCGTACTGACGGTCATTAAGAAGCTTTCGTTTCGAAAAATCTACCGATATGACACAATGATCCGATTTGCCTAAAGGAGATGATACAATAACCCTATATTTTTCGGGATGAGAAGTGAGAAATAAGTCAAGAGTGTTGGCCGCATGGCCTTCAATATCTGGAACCCGAGTGGGCTCATCAACAAGTTGAGTTAATTCGTTAAACTCAGCGAAGATCTCTACATATTTTCCTTCGGGTGTTGTCTGGCCAGAATGTCGAATCCAACCTGAACTGTGTACATTGAAATCGCCCGCAATTGCGATTTCAGTGTGAGGATTAAGGGAAACAATTCTTATTATGGATTCAGATAGCGCATCAAACTCGTTAGAGGTTAAATTGCTATCTAAATTGGGGCTTCTGTAAATAAAACAATAGTGAATGATATGCTTACGGACGGTGAATTTTAACCACATGACATTAAAGTTCGTATTAGAACAGAGGCCGTATTGTGGTAGAAGTTGGTAAGCAATATCATTCCTAACATATACGGCGAGGCCATGGGAGGAACAGAATAATGGCACTAAGCTATATCCAGGCAGGTTGAACTCTGAGGGATCAGAATCAACACCAACCTGTGTTTCACTCAGTGCCAAAACAGCTGGCCTGTATTTTGCAGTGTGAGCGTGCACAGCAAAGAAATTCGATCGCAACCCCCTAATGTTGCTAAAATCGACCCGAAATTTACCCGACATTACAATTCACAAAAGCACATAAAACAAAATATCGAACGCAGACGCTACCTAAGTCGAACCAACAAGTAAAGATCTGAATTGGAGAACATAAGCAAGTTACTAGCGGTGTTATGCCCAGCCAGCAACTTGATTACGTTTCACCAACGGAACCAACACCGTTGATCGACTATTCGCCTAGCAAACTCACAGCCACAGCATTTGCACACACTGCATTTGATAAGAAAAATTCAAATCATATGAAATGTGTGCAAATGCCGTGATTGCAAGAGTGGTGCCGGGCAGGAGATGACACAGAAAGGAACCGCACTTTGTGTTTAGGTTATTGTTGACAATTTTTTTTTTTTTTTTTTTTTATTATATTTATTTAAATGGGTGGTAAGTGGCATTGAAAAACGAATTGCACTGCACAAGCACTGGCACTGGTGATGATTTGCACTTGATTTTTTGTTTTAAAAACAAACGGCGCACGGGAGAATTGATTTTTTTTTTTATTGTTTTTTGGGGGGATTTATTTAATATTTAAATGTTAGGGAAGAAAAATATGGTGAAAAGATAATGGGCACTGGGTGAACAAAATGCGGACACTCGACACGGCACGTCTTCACTTGTTCGATAACAGATCGGCACTGAATTGTTGAAATTGTTTTAAGGCGATGTTTTGAGAAACGCCTAAAATTGAAATTGGATCTTTGAATGGAAGACGAACTGTATACCGCCCGTCATCTCTTCTGAAAGTCGTGGTTGAATAAAGATTCTCACAAAACTTATCTTCCTCAGAAGATTGATGGGGTTCGCAAATATCTTCCAGTTCCCAAAACTTTTGAAGTTGCTGATCTAATGAAACTTCGTTGAAATATGAAACGAAAGTCGAACACGAACGGACACTGTCTTGAAGTGATCCGGACAACACCCACCCAAATATAGTGTTTTGGGCCATTATGGAACCAAAAACGTTGTGTTTCAATCCTTCTTTTATAATAGAAGGGTAAATATCCATTCCTATAATAAGATCTTTTACTGAACTCTCATAAAAGAACGGATCTGCTAGTTGAAATTCAAACTCATTGAAGAATTTTGGAGGAATTAAATTGGCAGATGGTAGGTTGCCCGTTAATTTCTTTAAAACTAATGCGTTTGCGAAGCATTTAAATTCAGAATTGTATTTTTAACCTAAGCAGAGAGTACAGATCTTTGAAGCAGTTGCTGTCACTACTGAGCTTATGCCGGCAATTTGGGCATATGCGGGTCTTACAGGCAGATTTAATCTCCTCTGTGCAGCTTCAGATATGAAAGTCACTTCTGATCATGTGTCTAAAAATGCTCTCAAAGTAAAAGTACTTCCCAAGTGACATACATTTACTAATGCTGTGGCAAGTAAAACTGGTTTGTTATTTTTTAAATGGTAAGATTGAATGTTGACTTTGTCTAAAATTTGATTTTCAGTGGACTGTATAAAATTACTTTGAAATGTTGGTTGAGAACTCTCCCGAACAAGATTAAACGCATTCGTGTTCAACGGCGAAGAAGCAGCATTCGATTTGTTCGACTAGCGTTGAGAAACGGTTGCGTTTGAAAGATGAAGCAGTGTATCTTGCTTTTGCTTGCAATGCAAGCATGAATGGTTGCTTTGGCACTTTGGCTTTAAATGTGATGATGATAAGCAATTGTTGCAGTATTTGAAAGAATTCACTTTGGAAATTCTTTCAGGAACAGACATTTGAATGAAAGTTGGACAGATACGAAGAGGATGACTTTGATTGCAAATCTTGCAAAGATTAAACATTTTGGTATGAAATGTGCGAAGGTTTTGTGGCTTGTCTTTATTTGGTTTGAAAACCTTCACTTTATTCTGGGTAGTATTTTTTGACGTGGATTGACATTTAATGTCAGTAATTGTTTCTAACACACTGTAAAGATTAGTGAGAAAAGTGTCCATTGCGGACCAGGTTGGAATATCTCTTGGATTGGTGAGAGATAGCCCCCATAAGTTAAGAGTCTTTTCAGGGAGTTTATTGGAACACAAATACACTAAAATAGGATCCCAAGATTCAGTTGCAATGGCATGAGCTTAAAGAATTGAAAGACTGTCATTAAGTTCTCGTTGCAAACTTCGAATTTCTTTCCCCGACTCTAATGAAACGCAAGATAAATTAAAAAGGTTCTTGAGTTGATTATTCACAATAATTCTCTTGTTTTCAAATTACAAGGCTTTCCAGGCTAGTTCGAAACTATCTGCGGTGAGTGGAAATTTGGAAACAATACTATTTGCATCACCTTTTGCTTTGGAATGTAGATGAAACAGCTTTTGCACTGCACATAACTTAGGATGATTAATATAAACTGCCGTAAACATGTCACGAAATGATGGCCAGGTTAAATAATCACCATTAAATATGTCGGTGTCGCAAGCTGGAACTTTAATATTAGAGGAATTAGAACTTTCTGATTTCGCTAACTGACTAGAAAAGACTTTGTCTGCTTTCTCGTCTTCATTAATCAACTTTAATTTCTTATTTGATTCTATTATTTCCGCTAAACAACTAATATATGTATTGCTCGATAGAAGATATTTCACTTTTATCGATTCAAAATCGGCATCGGAAATATCATCATTTCCTTCGGGAAGTAAGCAACTTGAATATCGTTGTTTGGTTTCCTGTCAAAGATCTTTTAATTCGATTTTAGAGGCTTCCAGTTTCGCTGATGTTTGATCTACCAAGGGAATAGTTTGAAAATTCGAATAAAATGCTACAAGTTGGTGCGCAGCATTAATTAACTTGTTAACATTGAACGTTTTGAAAGAAACCAATAAATGAAAAATAATAAAAAAAACAATGAGCACGAAAAAACTCATCCCAACAAACAAGAGAAATTTAAGTAACAGACTTTTACAACGATTTGCGACTGTTCAGCACTTAATCACTAAACGGTAGATTTTAAGATTGGATGAACGTATATTCATGTAATAATGTGTACCAAATATATATACATATCAGGCACGAAGCGTGACATTTTCGTTTGCGGAAGCACTCAAAATAAAACCAAAAATTTGAGACTCAAATGAGACCCGCACTCTTTTCCATGCCTTTTGGCGGCTTTCGAAAAATTGTTCATGTCATTAAATTCACCACTTTTCCCAACATTTTTTCATTGCTAGTAAGGCAAGGCCAACAATATTTTCTTTTTGTTTTCGTACATCCTGTTAGCCACGGAAAACTTTCACAAGTTTTTATTAAAAAATGTGAAGTACAACGCTTTGTAACGGTGTTTATATTTAAGGATGGTTTCGGTCTGCCAACATCTATTATAATTTTTTTTTCTTCGAACGACCCAGCCGAGAATGGTTTATGGAAAAAACTTTCTATTACACAATTACACGCATTCATATTAAATCAGGAAATAATAGTTTAAATCTTTATAAGTCACCCCCAGCCACGAAAATAGTTTAAAACCCACAAACTTTAAAACCAATGCACTCTTTGTTTTCTGATAGTGAAAAAACTGACCTAGTCAATAAAATGAGTACTACCTACCCCTTTTTTTCATGAAATCAAACTCATTAACAGTGAACTGTTAACCCTTTACCGCATACGAAGCCAAATATGGCTTTGGCTTTTTGTATCCTTTTTTCTGTTCTCTGTCACAAGGAAAAGATCGAAATACAACACGATCCTCTTCTTTGTATTTCTATGAACACTTAACAGTAGTTTTTTTTTTGTGTGCGACAGCAAAGAAGTATGCATTTCGTGATCAAAGGTCAGCCGGTCGGTCCGGTTTATTGAAAACGGAAGTGTAGAATATATTAATATTTTGAGTGTTAGTTATTGCTATTGCTTGGTAAGTAAAGTGAAATCAAAAATATATTTTTGATTAAGTGTCAAATTGCGCATGCAATGAACCAATTTTTTATTGAAAAAAATGATTAGGCTGGTCTTGGGAGAGCAAAAGGTACGGAAGCCATATTTGGCTTCGTATGCAGTAAGGGGTTGCAAATTTACATATTTTGTTGATTTTTTATTTATTTTTTGGTTGGGAGATTTTTTGACAACTACTGCTACAGTAGCCCGAATTTGCAGGTCCATTTATTCAAAAATGGACTCTTACCACTGGGTACCGTGACGCTCAACAGAGTTCCATAACAAAAATGCCGATTGAAGAGCTGAAAAAGGAGGATGTAGAAGCATGGTTGAAAAACCGGCCACAATTGATGGAGTCAAGCTTGGTTTCTTGGTTTGACAATAAAGTTGTAAGCATGATGTCACCGTATGTGGGCAGCGAACCAATTGTAGAAAGACGCCGTTATTTTAGAAAGGATAAGCAATACAGAAATATTTCCGCTCCTAAATCTGTCGAGGTTTACAACAAGTAGGTACATGGGCGGTGTCGATTTGTTAGATTCGATGCTTGGACTACACCGTATTCCTTTGCGATCCAAGAAATGGTACATACAAAGAATATTTTTTCATGTGATAGTCTTATGTATAGTGAGTGCATGGATCATCTGACGACGCCGACGTTGGGAACGACTTCCACTTACCGCTTTTTGATTTCAAACTTGCTGTTGCGGAGAACTTATGCAAAGCTGATAAGATGGCTTTGAAAAGACGCGACCGACCATGCAGCTCACTTAGTCTTGCAAGTTGCAACTTCTGACTATTGGAGCTCTAACATCAAGTCGAACCACACCAACCATTACAACACCGACAACCACCCTGAAAAGACGGCATCCTGCAAGGCGTCAAGACTTTCCTCTTTCTTCGGTACGTTGTAATAACTATGGTCATTTTCCACAAATTAAAAAAAATCGTCAAATTTGCCAAAATAATTGTAATGGACGTTCGTTTACATTTTGTCAAAAATGTAAAGTTGCTCTATGTTATAATGAAAAAAGAAATTGCTTTTCTCAGTTCCACGGTTCATAATCTTTGAAATAATACTTAAGTTATTTTCAATACAATAAATTATTTTGTTTTGTTTTCAAATGAAAAGTTTTTATCTTTTTTTATTTTTTTCATAACCTTCTTGCAATGAATTGTTTTAATGTGTTTTTGAATTGAAAATATTTATTTCTTGCTATTTTCTTGAATTCTTCTCGTAAAGTGAATAAATAAAATTTGTAAGATTTCTAACACCTTACTGCATACGAAGCCAAATTTGGCTTTTGTTCTTATTTTTTAAACAAGTTAACTTTTTTGTGTTTTTTGAATGCAGAATGTTTTCAAACAGCACTAAGAACCCATAAAAAAAGTATTTTATTTTTTTTGACCGCTGAAATTAATTCATGCGGTAAAGGGTTAAGAACAAGAAACAACTCATATACACGGTTGCCACTCGAAAAAAAATTTTACGTCCAATATTCATAAAAAAAAGGACCAATCTTAACACAGCTCATAACTTATTAATAATAATAAATCACATCGTATATTTATACAATATAGTCAAGATATTTCTTAAATATCAAATCTGGTGCATATCACATTTGAAGATCTACTATAGATGCTTCAAAACTTATGAGTTATGATAAGTAATGAAAGAGAGTAATTTATATTTAATAATAAAAATAAATAAAACAAAACAATATGATTGTCACTTGCTCCATTCAGTTCTTTGGCTAACATTATATTATTTATTGTATCAAAGTTCAGTTTATTTCTCGGCTTTGTTTTCACTAAACTTAGCTCATAAAATTTTCTTTCAGCCGCGGCTGAGCTGTGGGGCAATGACATCAGGTTGTTAACAAAAGCAGTCAAATTTCCGAAGCTATATTCACCCAGGCCATTTTTCAGGTAGCTCACTTTATCCCAATATTTGGCTATATCTAGTTCATTGCCTAGGTTATTATTTTTCAAATCGCCCTCAACTAAATTTGGAAAACTTTCTATTAAAGGTAGAATTGAAACTTCGGATTCTGATAAAACACTTTTAGGAGTAATTACTGATAGATTTTTTAATTCATTGTTGCTTAAATCAAACCTGATTAACATCTCTTTTATTAGTTCTAAATAGAACTGTAAAACGTTTGATTTTATATAATTTTTACTGAAATTTGTGAGCTTTGACTTTTTCAAAAATTCTTCTGCCTTGCTTCCAATAAAAAAGTTCTCCAAAGGTAAATAAAAGTTTTTGTTTTCCAAATTAAATTCCGTCCATGAAAAGGTAATTTTGGTAGAGAGTGTGACAAAGAGACGAAAAGTTAGAGGAAGCTAGTTGGTAGTTGCAATGGTTAGAAGGTGTCGGACAGTTTAAGTATGTTTTCCATAACTTGTTTCTGACGTTGCGGATGGTTTTTAATTCTTTTGTATACCAGGGTGGAGAAGAAACACAGGATTTTTGAAGCGTATAAGGAACACATTGGATCAAACATGCAAAGACAGAGGAGTAAAAGAAGGAAAGAGCTATGTCGATGGAAGTAGACAGGTTGATGAATAGATTGAAGTCAATGTTACTGAGAAGATTACAAAGCATGTTAAAGTCGGCTTTGCGAAAGTTGAAACTAGGGGAGTTTTCGGGTTCCATAGTTGGAACGCTATCATCAATACGGAAAATGAAGGATAGAGGGGGATGATAGTGATCTAGAGTAGAGAGAAAGTGGGTGCTTTTAAAAACAGAGGAGTTGAAAGGATCAGAGGAAAAGGTGAGATCGATCTGTCTCTGAAGAATATTAAGGATACCACTGATTTGAAACAAGCCAGACTGGAGAAAGCAATCAGTGAAAATAATTTCCTTTTCGGAGGAAGGATTAGAAGAAACAAAACAAGTTTCATCTTCGGATGGAATCCATTTCAGGTCGGGCAAATTAAAGTCACCCACGATAATGAAGTCATCGTTTGAATTTGCGGCATCGATTAGGGGATTTAATGAGGCAACAAATTGTTGATAAACATGACAGGGTTGTAAGGGACGAATGTAACAACAGAGAAGATAAAAACAGCGATTGGAGATAGACAATTTAATACAAACGTATTCAAACAAAGGTGATTTAGAAGTTTCTATCAGAGATGCATTGAGACGATTGTGGACAGCTAATCTATCTATTGTAATTATTGTTATCATTATACTAATGTAATTATTGTCCATAAAATTACTTAAAATGAGCTTCAAAGTTGTCTCTAACTGCTCATGTAAATAAGGCAAATAAACCTTCTCGGACTGAAACTCTTTATTTAAATTGTTTATTATTTTCAAGACATAAGACAAGAAAAGAAAGTAAGCTTTCGTTTCTTGGTTCCCCATTTCGTTTGCCAAATCACATGTCCTGATTCCATTAATTTCTAAATAAGAAGATATTAAATAAAGCTGAAGGGCGTCCCACTACTCTACAACGCGATTAATTACATTTTCCAATGCGAGCCACCTTGTCAATGACTGAAAGAAGTTCACATTCAGCGTCAGTTAAGTCATTGAAATCTGTGCGTTCAGTGCTCTAAATGCGGCAATTTCCAATGTGCAAACTGATTCAAAACTAACAAACTGCAGTAAATGAACAACCTGTTTTGAACATATTTTTCATTTTTAAAAAAAGGGACCAAATGAAAAAAAAAGTTACCAAGCGACCAAATAAAAAAAAAGCGACCAAATTTGGTCGCATGCGACCAAAGTGGCAACCGTGCTCATAAACATCTTTGTTTTCTCTCTATCTCCTGTTTTATGTCATGGCATTTTCGTAATGCATTCACTCAACTCATTCTTCACACGCTGGTCCAAAGGCAAGAAACCTAAAAAAATGTGTTCCACTTTGGGTTGAGATCTGAGTTAATAAAGCAAAATAATGGAATGCCTAGCCATTGCGCATTATGAGTATTTTTTGCAAAGCATTTTCGCTTATCAACATTTATGACTAATGAGCAGAGAAGATAAATTTAGGCTCGAAAAAATGCGATTTAGGCGCCTAAATAGGCTCGAAAAAATGGCAAAATAGGCTTGGAATTAGGCTCGATGAAAACACCACTAATTCCCTTTATATTTGGAAAAAAATCAACGATTTATTTGAAATAATGCTTTTTAAGATTGACTACATGTTTCACATAGTATTTTTGAGTCTTCAAAAGAAAAATATTTGTCACAAGTAACACTTTTTCTAAATATCACGATAAAAATAGGCAATCATGTGATGCTTGAGATTTTCGAACAAAAATTTTCTACGTCTATCACTGAAAAGGTGTTTGTAGTCCGAAAAGGATTTTTCGACGTCAGTCGTTGTCGTTGGTGCGTACTTGAAAAGTGTCAGTTCTTTTGGAGTCAACTTCCTTGCATGGGCTTCAGTGGCTTGCATGTTTTTATTTATGATGTTATTGATGTCAACGATTTGCTTAAACCCACCGTTCCTTTTCAATACCTTGCCGAACTTCTCACCGAATTCACCGCGATCCAAGTCATCTAGGCTATTTTGTATGGTTGAAATGATACCAATGCTTTCAGATAAAGCCAAACCCTGTGTCTCAAGTTTGACTGTTGCTGATACGAGCGATGAAAAATTGCACTTGATGTACGCCAAATCGGTTTCAATGTCAGCATGAGAGAACGCTCGCTTGGCTGCGCCAATTGCTTCTGCATCCTCGTCATCGAATGTATCAATCACAGATTTCACAGCCGAAAAATGGTTGCAATAGTAAATCGCTGCATTCAACCAGGTTCCCCACCGTGTGATTACGGGTTCAGGAGGCATAGGCAAGCCCGGGTACATTTCAATGTTGTGAACGAAAAAAAGGAGGCAAACAATTTGGAGGCAAAAGAAATGCTGTCACATTGTTTGTTTACTTTGTATTCAAGCAGTTTATTTATAATTGACCACAACAGCGGCAGTCTAAACGGCGACATTTTTCTGTTTATTGTTCAGCTATCGACTCGATAGTATCGACAACACATTTATAAGACTCGCAAATCAAATGATCGTGTGGGTTTGCATAAAAAACACTTCTTTTCATGAATTTTAGAATGAAATTTCGTTAAATTACAAGAATAGGCTTGATTAGGCTCGGTGCTTGAAAATAGGCTCGAAATACTGAAATAGGCGAAAGCCTAGGCTTTTAGGCTTCAGCCTAAGTTTATCTTCTCTGCTAATGAGTGATGTTGTGTACTTTCTGTTGGGGTGGGTATTTTGAGATTGAGCTAAGAAAAGAAGACAATTAAAGAGAATGCATATGTGTTAAGCTAATGTCGATTTCCAGTGGTACACAAAAGCACTTTTAAAAGTGCTTTTTCGCTCGAAATATATTACATTGAGGCACTAGATCACTTTTTTTTTACCCCGAAAAAGCACTTTTACGAATCTCGATTCAGAGGCAAGATTTACACGCACTTTCACGTATACCAACACAAAACATTTGACGTTTACCAGATTGCAGTTTGATTATTTTGCATTTTTGGTTAAAAGGCTATGAAAGAGAGATATTAAAAATAAACAATAAACTATTTTGTGAAAATGGATCGCTCAATTTTAGCTGAAATTATCAAAATATATATGAGTCGTCATCTAGTTTTGATTCTAACGCAGAAGTGTTTGAAATTCTGAAATTCCTTACACAAAACGAAGGTCATTCTGTGAATAATTTTGTTCAAAGTGTTGTGTACAATTATTCGGATGAGGAGGTTTCTTCCTAGTGCATTTATTAATAAAGTTTCGAAAACATTCTTTCTATATAAATTGCAGAACAAAACAAACGGGAAGAGTTGGTTGTCAAAAATAGCACACATACAATGATAAAAAAAGAATTTTGTCTTTTCTGTTCCAGTGAGCACGAAAAAAAAGCACTTTTTTAGAGTGCTTTTGTTTTTGCAAAGGAAATCGACATAAGTGTACACGATTGCCTGATCTGCAAATATTGTCAGATCTGTCAGTGAAAAATTTGTCTCGAATGGCTGACAATCGTGTACACACCAGAGAACTGCATGAGTGCAATCACTTGCGCTTTCGAATCATCCCCCGAAAAACAAGCCGTACACAGTTTCACGCTCACAACGATGAAACAAGTGTGATGCTTGTGGAAAAAGTACACAACACTCGTGAATACATGCCTTCGCATTGCTTGTGCCCATGAATGATGAAAGAATGGACCATTCAAACTCAAACAGGTACACCATTCACTTCATTCGAAAAAAAAAACCAAACATTCACGAATGATGAGGGATGACAACGAATATTTTTTCATGTTCTTGTTCATAGATGAAACTATTTTGTTTTTCCGAGATCGCACAGAAAGGTACACATTTTTTGACCTGACTTGGGCGTTATTTATATTGGGGTTTTTTTTTTTTGTTAATTATAGAAGTGATGGTTGCGTTTTGTCTTCTTACAATTGAACTTCTTCACTGTTATACTTTCAAATAATGATAGGTAATTTAAACCAGATCGCCTTTAAATACTTATTTCAAATCGTAAAAAACAAATTTGAATTCCTTCCATTCCTTTGTGGGTTGAAGTAAAGAAAAGTTATTCGTTTTGCATTCGCTCGAGTGATTGTACGGACGATGAAGAAAAAACAAGGTCGGTGAAGGCAAAGTATAGCTTTTCATCAGAAACTTATGTCAACTGTTTAAGTAACATTATTGAACTTACAAATAAACTCATAACAATTCAAAGCGAACAATCTCTATCTGTAGGCAGAGGTTCGAAATCTCCAGATACCTTTTTAGATCAGAATTATAGTAAAGCACGAAAAGATTTGGCTCAGGATGGTATATGTTTAAAGGTTCCGCCGTGCGATACCGAAATCTTTTATGGAACTTATCTGACATGGCCTTCATTCAGAGATATGTTCACTGCTGTATATGTGAATCATCCTAAATTACAGGCAGTGCAGAAGCTTTTTCATTTACGTTCCAAGACACGCGGTGAAGCTAACAACATTGTTTGCAAATACCCTTTGACAGCTGAAAGTTTTGAGCTTGCTTGGGAAGCGCTTAAAGATCGATATGAAAATCTTAGAATTTTAGTGAACAGTCAGCTTAAGACTTTGTTCAACGTCCAACACATTGCTCAAGAATCAAGTAGTGGTATTAAAAATATTCAAAGGGAAATTAATGACTCCTTATCTGCCCTTGAGGCTCACAAAGTAGATACTTCTAACTGGGACTCCATTCTAGTATTTTTATGTTCTAGTAGATTACCTGAGCATACTCTATCGCTTTGGGAACAATCCATCGAAAACCCTCGTAAGATTCCTACATGGTCCGAAATGAATTCATTCCTGACCAATCGATATCAAGTTTTAGAAACCGTTTCTGACATTCGTCTTAAACCAAACTCGTCTACCTATAATAAGAAAAGTACTCCTCAACCAGTTCGAGAACGATTCCATCAATCTTATCATACTAAGCAATCTAATTATGCGTGTAAGCTTTGCCATCAAAATCATTCCCTAAGGTTTTGCAAAAAGTTCTTACAAATGTCAACCGATGATCGAGTTAAAGCAGTCAAAAGATTAAACTACTGCTCCAATTGTCTGGCAACATCCCACGTTGAAAAAGATTGTAAGAGCCTTTATACCTGTCTTCAGTGTAAAGGCCGTCATCATTCTCTTCTTCACGTTCATTCAGCACATCACGCTCAGTTAACTGCTCATAGTTCAAGTTTTCAACTTGAGCCAAGTACTTCCCACGAAAACTCACATATACAGTCCACTCAACTCCATACAGCTGATCCACACTTCCTACAATCATACTACAGTAGCAATCAAAATCGTGTTATATTGGCTACAGCAGTTGTCAATGTTGAACATCACGGTATACTATTCAGTCTACGTGCGTTGTTAGACCCGGGATCGGAAGTAACTTTTATATCCGAGGAAGCACAAACACGACTTAGACTCCCTGTAAAATCAATACAAGCGCATATATCCGGTATAAACGCTGTTGTTACGGCTAACGCGTCTAAATTATGTCCCATTTTAATCAAATCAAGCAGGATGCCTGATTTAACTCTGAGTGTCAACGCCATCGTGCTGAAACGCCTCACTGGTAGCTTGCCTTCTTGCTCTATAGATAAATCTGAAATATCACAACCCATTGATATCCCATTAGCGGATCCCGATTTTCACTCGTGTTCTAAGGTTGACTTAGTACTTGGTGCCGATATTTATCCTTCGCTTATTCAAAACGGTTTGAGAAAAAATATTTTTGGCTCTCTGGTGGCCCAAGATACAGTTTTTGGCTGGGTATTATCAGGACCTCTCTCTCCAAGCCACATAAACTGCTTTTCAACTGCTCTGTCTTACTACAGTGAAATATCTCTCGATAAAGAGATTTCCAAGTTTTGGGAAGTTGAGGAAATTGAGGACACAAAAATGGCCACTCCTGAAGATGACATCTGTGAGAAGTTATTTGTAGAAACAACCAGGCGCACTATTGAAGGTCGATTTATCGTAAGGCTCCCTTTTAAAGATAAAGTTTCGAACTTAGGACCATCAAGAGAAAAAACTATTAAGCAATATCTCCGCACTGAAAATTCCTTAGCCAGAAATCCAAGCTTCCACAAGGAATATAACGATGTTCTAGAAGAATATTTGACTCTTAATCATATGCGAAAGGTAGCGCCTTTTGAAATTAAGAAAGGCAATGACATACGTTCGTACTACTTACCACATCATGCGGTGGTTAAGCCTGAAAGTACAACGACAAAAACCCGCGTTGTGTTCAACGCATCTAACCCAACAGAAAACGGTGAAAGTCTCAATGATAGTCTGTATATTGGACCCAGTCTTCAATCCGATCTAATATCGCTAATTCTCAACTGGCGGTTTTATAAGTATGTTTTTAATGCTGACATAACTAAAATGTACCGTCAAATTTATGTTCACTCTGAAGACACCCCATTCCAAAGAATTTTATTTAGAAATTCTAAGACGAATTTGATTGAAGATTACGAACTCCAAACTGTCACATTTGGCGTGAATTGCGCCCCATATCTGGCGATTCGAACTCTCAAGCAATTAGCTGATGATATTCAAACTCAGTTCCCTTTAGCATCGGATATAATTCGAAATGAATTTTATGTAGACGACGTCCTCTCTGGCTCCCACGATATTGAAAAGGCAAAGAACTCTCAGCAAGAACTAGTGGAAGCTTTAAGCACAGCTGGTTTCACACTACGGAAATGGACCTCAAATTGTTCTGAGCTCTTGGAATCCTTTCCCTCAGACGAACTTTTAAACCTTGAGTTTTTAAAACTTGAAGAAAAATCTTGCACTAAGATGTTAGGTATACAGTGGAACGCCACTGCCGACTGTTTTGAATTCTCAATCCTTTCTCAACCTCAAGATATGGAGGCTCTTCCAATAACAAAAAGAAGAGCATTATCGACAATCGCTAAATTGTTTGACCCAGCTGGCTGGCTTGCACCTGTTATTATTACGGCGAAGATTGTGATGCAGCAGATTTGGCGCGATGGCACGTCCTGGGACTCTCCTCTAGAGCCTCTAACGTGTCAGAATTGGAAGAATTTTGTAGCTAATCTTCCTGAGATCCGAAACATTCAGGTTCCCCGATGGATTGGGTTTGACCCTTCAGTTTCTGTGCAACTGCATGGATTCAGTGATTCTTCCGAGCGTGCCTATTGTGCTGCAATATATCTTCGAGTTAATCATGGTGAGAATAGATTCTCGTCTCACCTTCTCTGTGCTAAAACAAAAGTCGCTCCCGTTAAACAAATTACACTGCCGAGACTGGAGCTTTGTGCCTCCGTTTTACTCTCGAAGCTTGTGAAGAAAATAATCTCTCAACTTAAATGCCCGATGGAAGATATCTTTGTTTGGACAGACAGTTCCATCGTTCTCGCTTGGTTGGAAAAACCTGCTCGTGTGTGGAAAACCTTCGTGGGCAACCGAGTTGCAGAAATATCCAAAAATCTTAAGGATATAGCATGGCGCCACGTTTCATCTGCAGATAACCCGGCAGACCTTGCAACACGAGGCTTAACAGCATTGGAACTTCGTAATAAGCAACTGTGGTGGCATGGGCCTACATGGTTATCTCAAGCTCAAGAATCTTGGCCTATTTCGATACCTGATGTTTTAAATAAAAATGGTTTAGAAATTCGTCCCCTTCAATGTTTTGTTACTTTGCTTTTCCCCGATGTTGACTGCGTTTTAAGAAGATTTTCATCATGGACAAGGATGATACGAGTTATGTGCTATGTTTATCGTTTCATTCAAAACACGAGAAGTCGTACACGCAAGATCTTCCCTTTCTCTGATCTATCGTTATCCCGAGAAGAAGTTTTGAATACGAAAATACAATTAATCCGTCTAACACAAAAGCTATATTTTCCTGATGAATACTCAGCGCTTTACCAAAACCAACCGATTTCAAAGAAAAGCCAGCTTTTGACCCTTAACCCATGTTTAGACCAAGAGAGATTAATGCGTTTAGACGGAAGACTAGCATCCTCTTCCCTTTCTTATGATGAGAAATTTCCAATAATTTTGCCTTACCACGCTCCTTATACACTCCTTTATACGACATTTGTTCATAAAGTTACACTTCATGGTGGAAACCAACTGGTGGTTCGACTAATTCGAACAGAGTATTGGATACCCAGCCTCAAGAACTTGATTAAAAAATGCATTAACTCATGCAAGGTTTGTAGCATTTATAAGCGAAATATGGCTAAACAACTAATGGCAGCACTTCCCAAGGAAAGGACAGAACTTTCACTACCATTTACAAATACTGGCATAGATTTTGCTGGTCCCTTTACTATAAAAACTTTCTCAGCACGGAATTGTCGCATTTCTAAAGGCTACGTTTGCCTTTTTATTTGTTTTGCAACCAAGGCGATTCATTTAGAACCTACTACTGAATTGTCTACACCTTCGTTCCTAGCCGCATTCTCTCGATTTGTTGCTCGTCGTGGGCTCCCTAACACCATATTTTCCGACAATGGAACAAATTTTGTTGGTGCAAGCAAGGTCCTGGCGAGTGAATTCAAAATCTTTCTCAAAACATTTTCTCAAGAGGTATTAGACAAATACCTTTTGCAAGGGTTTAAATGGAAGTTTATACCTCCTGGTGCCCCACACATGGGGGGATTGTGGGAAGCGGGTGTTAAAAGCTTTAAGACCCACTTCCGTAAAGTCGCGGGATTTAACAAATTTACGTTTGAAGAGTTTTCTACTCTCTTAGCTAGAGTTGAAGCATGTCTTAATTCTAGACCTCTTGTACCACTATCCGATAATCCAAGTGATATTCTCCCCCTCACTCCAGGACATTTCCTCCGTGGAGCTCCACTGTTAGCTCCACCTGAGCCAAATTTAGTAACACAATCTCTTAATATTAGTGACAGATGGAAAAGGGTTAAAATACTTCACCATACCTTTTGCCTTCGATGGAAAGAAGAGTATCTTAAAGAGCTCCAAAAAAGGTATAAGTGGAAGTACGCGAAACGTGATATGGCTTTAGATGATCTCGTCGTTGTTCGCGAAGAACATGTTCCTCCCAATGAATGGCGCTTAGGTAGAGTAGTAAAACTATACCCAGGCTCTGATGGTAGAGTTCGGGTAGTAGATGTTAGAACTGAAAACGGAATTTTGAAACGTCCTATTGTTAAACTTTGCATCCTACCACCAGGTGAAAAAGAAAATGATCTTTGAATTGCTTCCTCTGATAAATCCCTTTGATTAAGATTACTAAAAAGTATTAAAATAAACAAATTTATTGAAAATGCACTGTTCTTCGAAACTGTACGTAACCATAATTTATGTTTTTCTATAATATGTATAATATAATATTTATAATATTTTCTATAACTTTAACTGAATTGTTAAATAATATTGTTATTATAATATTTTATAATATTTTCTATAACTTTTAACTGAATTGTTAAATAATATTGTTATTATAATATTTTATAATATTTTCTATAACTTTTAACTGAATTGGAAATTAAATTTTTATCGAATTGGTCTATTATCACTCCCCTACTAACCGATCCTTTCCAAGGAGTGAGTAGAACCCCTCCATAACCAAAGGTTCTCCGAATAATTATTAAATTTACTGTATATTACTTATATTCTGAAGAGTTATTTGCATGAATATTGCAAGGCGGCCGGTAATGTTCAAGTGAAATAGCTCCCGACAGCTAGATGACACTATGAGCCTTATCCGGTTTAAGACGACCATTATTAATAATAAATTCCCTTGAAATTTCCCACATACCCCATTAACACATATATCCGGTTAAAATAAAGTTCTCTTCTTTTTTGTACAACCCAAGGAACAGACTTGTTTTTCCCGAGCCACAACTCAACACTGATTCTAAAAAGATATGACAGTTTTTACCTGCACCGGAAATGCATAAAAAAGTAGGAACAAACACTTTAGTACCTGTTTTTAACATTATCAGTAGGTTTTTCAGGATTTAAAATTATATAACCCTACCCATAGATTAATTTATACTTCGGATAAAAAAAAAACCAGATTAAGGGGTAAATAATAAACTATGTACGTACCTACTTAATTTTCTTAGAACCACGTTTTATCCCAAATAAAAATTTTATTTCAAAAAATTTTGCGATTTAGATTTCAGCAGCCGCACATCTAGCATCTACTCAATACATCCTCATCAGTGTTATTTACCCCACACACTACGCCCTGCTAAAGGAAAAAAAAAATTATACTCTTCTTTCAGATATTTCAGTTTAACAGATGTGTTCTTCATCACAGTATTGCACTGTGAAATATTCGTTGCCTTTTGAAATTATTCGTTGCCTTGTAGATTATTCGTTGCCATCGACACTATCCGCACAAGTTCATACGCATACACATATTGTCATTGCCTGCCATTGCTGCAGTTAAGTGAATTAGAATGAGAACCTGTTTTGTTGTCTAAAAGAGAGTGCAGTGTGTGTATTGCTTTGGATTAAGATGAATGGTGTCTGAATGGTGTGGAAGGCAATGAATAAGTGAATGCATTCACAAAATGAGACATTCACTGCAGGTCCCTGTACTACACACCAAATGAATTTGCAGAAAAACTATTTGGCTGCTAATTTGTAGACAAATATCTGCTAATTAATTTGCAGATATTTGGCAATTGTGTACACGCAAGCTGACAACCGTGTACACACCAAATTTTGTTTGCAGAAAAATTTGTTCATCAATCATTTTGAAGACACATTAATTTGCAAATGCGGCAATCGTGTGTACACAAATTTTGTTCATTTTCTGACGCTTCTGCAAATGTCTGGCAATAAATAAATTTGCAGAGCCAGTTTGAGGAACATTTTCAAATTTATTCATTGGCAGACAAATCTGAGAAGGATTACAGAAAAAAAAAACACTTGAATTGTCTCTACAATTGGATTGTCAACTACAAAACTCATCGAAAATTTAAAGGTGATTTTTGTTTTTATAGAAAATGTGTCAATTACGTGAAAATTTTTTTTAGTTATGGATGCTAACTCATATAAAAAAGATGAGATAACCAGTGAAATGGATGACATGCATAACATCATTATATTCCTTTCTGTATGTCACTTATGATCTTTCTGCAGAACGACAATTTCCACATGAATCTAGTGCGATTATTACAGATGGCTGAAACAAATAAACATAATCAGGATACTAAGCCGTTTGTTGAGGATTAATATCCAAACGTCTTGTTCATAAAAAAACCGAGCCAAGCGGATAGATTTCCTGGACATAGAGAAACAAATGCAAGACAAAATGCTAAGCCAACCAAACCAAAAAAGCAAAAACCAAATTCAAAATATTCCTTTGTGAAACAGATGAACAAAAGAAGTTCTCGAATGTTTCCGACTCAGAGAAGATTGTTAACTCTTTTTTGATACCAGAAATCACTGGTAAGTGAATTTATTTTCGGTATTGAATCAATATTCATACCAATGTTTTCTAGACGAAGCTGCAAGTAGTTTTCATTCAGATTTGCAATCGGTATCAGAAGATCTCAGACGACGAGTATTTATGACACCGGCGTAATCAAATTTATAATGCTCCAGGTGAGCTCACAGAGGCGAAAAAGTCTTGCTATGAATTCAGACTGCGGTGCATCAAAAAATTAGCTAAATTTGTATTTAATCCGCTGGCCGGTTAACGTAAAATCTAAATAAAACAAAGGGAAATATTTTGTAGTACTCGTATTTGTATTCTATTCTCAGAAATCTAATCTTAACGCTAGCTTTCCATTCGGACCGAATGAAAACTTATTTTTTCTGTAGATCTATGAAAACTTCATGAAAACGACATTAGAAAAAACCTTGGAGTAGTTCTCAAATAATGTTGTTTTCCATTGCATATGCGTATCTTTTTTTGTATATGTGGAGCCACCAAAGCTAAAAGCTTATCAAATTGCTTGTAATCCATTCGCAATAAATTTCGGTACAGTTCTGGTTCCTCTGCTCGCAATTCCACCATCAATTTTGCGTAGAATCCCTCCTGCTCACGACGGGCCACCCAATCCTTCGTCCCACCTTCGTCCATACCTTACAACACATCTTTTTCGGCTGTTTGGCTGTTTCATCATCGCTGCTTTGTAACAAATACGCCGTCAAAATAGTTGCGATTGCAACGTTTTTATCCATTTATATTGTTTTTTTGATATTTCACTTTTAGTTGAATATTAAACGATTAAAAACAAAATCTACACATGTTCATGTTCTTATATTGCATGTTCTTTTCACTTTTAGCTTTAAATTTTTTTTGACAGATGCTATATGTGACAATGAACTGAAAATGAATTTGCAGATCCACAATTGAAGTTGTGTGTGTACACGCTTTGCAGAAATCTACAAATATCTGCAAATCTATTGCCAGCTATTTGCCCAATTTAGTTTGTCGACATTGTCAGCCAAATAGCTGGCAATCATCTTGCAGATATTTGTAGATTTCTGCCAACCGTGTACACACAAATTCCATTTTCACCCTCATTGTCAGCTCATTTGCCCACATTGTCAGACGTTTGCAGATCTGACAATGATTGTCAGACCTACCAATTGTGTACACTTAGCTTTACGCATTTTAGTCACTTCGTACATTCGTAAAAATAATGCAAAGATGTTGAGCATTCTCTGTTGGTTTGCTGTGGGGGTATTTTAAGTTGTATGTAATTAGCAGACAGACCATGACTTCTTTTAGTAGTTATTTTGGTATAATATTATAATGTTCTCAGAATGATGTTGACATTTATTTAACGAGATAGATTGGATAAGAACAGACTGGTATAATATAATATCAAAAATATAATGGGAAAATGAATAAGTTTTGGAATTTTGAATTTAAATTTTGCAGGCTACCTAAGATTTTTTTAAATTCGTTAACGGAAGCACTCATTCCACCTCAATATATGGACGCTTCGTCACTGATACATATACTTTTTTATTTTTTTTATTGATCAATGCTTTAATGCTTTTGTTTAATGCTTTTTTGTAAAAAAAGAACATTTATCACTTTACTTAAGTAATTCACTTTTCTATCGCCTTTTGCCACTAATTCCATGCATATAATTTTCCCTTTATATATACATAGTATGTATGTATGTATTACATACGTATATCGAGGTACATACTTTTTTTTTATATATATATATATAACTTGCCAATAGAAACCAACTAAAAAATACTAAATATTAACTCGGCTATGTACTTCTAGCGTTTAAAAGAAATATTTTATGGAAAAAACGCATGCAATTTTGTCATATAAAAATTTAAAATACTTAGAAAAATATTGCACCGATTCAATAAGAAACGCACGCACATGTTACACAATTATGACTAATTATGTTGTTCTGATGACAGTATCTGCTGGTGAATTTGCAATTTGGCTCTTCGGTTTCTCTTGGCAGGTTGAAGGTAACGGGAAGCTTCTTTGATGGGTTTTCTCTCGCTGATTAGCTGAACAATGCACGATATCGATGGGAAATTTTGCTTTAGGTGTGAATGTGTGAATTCGATGACTGATGAACGTGGGTAAGTTGTAGACGTAGAGAGGCAAAATGTTGGGAAATTGCTCTGATAAGCGTAGCTCTTAGATGATGATTGTGGAGTTCCGTATTAGTATAGTGGATTTTTGAATTTAGCGCCTTCCATATATTGATTTTGTGCCTTGTTATAGGGAACGTGCACTTGGTGTAATTTTTTACAGATGGAAATCGAATATTGTGCAGGTAAGATGAGATGATGTGCAGCAATCAAGGTCAGATTGCTTTTGATGAATGTGTCGAATCAAGATATAGGGATCTTGTTCGTCGAGTTAAGTGACCCAAGTTAGGATGTTTTAATTTAATTTTTTAATTAATAAATCAATACGGTTCGATGCACCAATGTTTAGGGTAGCAAATCTTTAAACTCGATTAGGTTAAGCAAGAAAACTATGACAATCGATCACCTCGTAAAAGAGCTTAAAAAACACGTCTGCTCGGTATAAGTGTTTATTCAAGAAGAAGGTAAATGAGTTACAAAACGTGACAAGTGAGTTGGTGCCATGACATTTGGCCATGTGCCATATGGCCATATTTCAAAATATAGCCATTTGACACTTTTCAATTGTGTCACATGGCCAAATGGCCATTTGTCGCTTTGGCAATGTGTCATTTGACCATTATGGCCAAATGACACTTTGAAACTTGTTCTTAAAGTGCAAAAATTCAAAACAGAAATAAATTACAATTTTTAATTGAACTCAAAAACTTTATTCAATAAAAATAAAAAAAAACAATCAAAAACAAAAGAAAAAAACTCAAAAAAAAAAAAAAATAAATTTCAGAAATACATAAATTTGTTAACATAATGTGCATAATTCTTAATAAATGTAAGGTATAACAAAATTTCTTGATTTAACAATAAATAGACGTGCTATTTTTAACAATTGTCCTACAAATAGGACAAAGTATAGGACTATGGTTTTTTGTGTACTGTTCTGACAGCCTTGTATAACACTCTAAACATAATTTAAAGTGGTAACAGGGCTGCAAAAGAATCGTTCGCACATTGTCAACGCAAATAACACATAAAATTGGTCTCTCCTCTGAATTTACAATATCTACATTTGGTAGATCCTGGTCTTCTTCCTCGTCCGAACCACCATTTTCGTCGAAACGAATAATTTCTTTTTTTACCAACTTGTTGTTTTCGTTCGTTAGTTGGTTTAAAAAATCTGTTATTGAAATGACTTTTTTATCAAGTTTTTGTAAAGATTTTTCAATTAAATTATGTTTGTCCATAAATTTTTTTTTGGGGGGCTCAAAGATAGAAAATGTTCCATCCAAGGACATAATCAATTCCCGGGATTTGATGCGCTCCTCGTCCAGCAAAATATCTAAAAACTTAAAAAAATTTCCTTTTTTAGAAAGTTTTGCACTTAGTCGACTGTTGTAGCCCTCAAGGGCACTAGTGGTTCTCATGAGGCAACCAAAAACCGAAAACGCCGATGGAGTTTCCTAAAAAATTAATGTACTTAATTAATGACGATACGTATATTAATTAAATTTAAAATACCTTATCCATCCATTGTCGTTTGAAATAACTCAAAAAATTCTTAAAGTTTGATTCACCATTTATTTTACATCCAATTGCGTTTGCTTCTGTATACAAAATATCAAACGCAAGAGAAATATCCCTTGGTTTCATCAGAGGAAGTACCAAAAACTTGCGAAACAATCGGAGTGCTTCCTTATTTTTGTGCATGAAAGTAACAAACTCTGGTATCTTCGATGCTCTTCTTCGTAGAGCCTGGCAATAGTGAAACCAGCAGAAGCTACACTTCGCTCCTGGAAAAACACTATGCAGGCTGTTTCGCATTGCCTGTTCATAGTCAGTTACAAAAGTGGTTGGCTCAAATTTGAATAAATTAGCATCTATGTACTGGAACAAATGGGTGTATGCTTGTTCGGATTTTCGACTCATCAGTACATATATAAAAGGATAATCCTGGAATTTGAGTATCGATGACGTTTTAATAATATTAAATTTAATTTATTTAAAAACAAAAATTCCTGATTTATACTTTTGATATTATATTATACCAGTCTGTTCTTATCCAATCTATCTCGTTAAATAAATGTCAACATCATTCTGAGAACATTTATAATATTTTACCAAAATAACTACATAAAAGAAATCATGGTCTGTCTGCTAATTACATACAACTTAAAATACCCCCACAGCAGGTGGTACCCGTGGTGTGATGGATAGCATGTCCGCCTGCATATGGATGCGGCTCTGGCCAGGGCTAGGGGAGCTTTTGCTCAGACAAGGCGACTGTTTCACAGCAGTCAACTTGATAGCAGAGTGAAGGTGATTTGCTACATGGCCCTCATAAGGCCAATGATTGTCTATGGGTGCCCCGTGTGGTTCAATGTTACAGCGTCTCAAATGGAAAAGATTCGGGTGTTTGAGAGACAGTGTCTGCGTACCTGTCTTGGATTGCACAGAACGCCAGAGTCGGAGTACAGAAAATATTATCCTAATGAGGTCCTTTACAACGGGGCTCAAATAAACAGGATCGACAACTTCATTATAAAACTGACTCGTGGTCACACTGCAAGAGCGATGACCTCGACCAATGGCCTGATTTTTGGGGCTTATTACCCCAACACTGAATATATGGAGAAAACGCGCTTCAGTGGATTTGTCCCACCGGAGGCTTTCCTCTATTTTGATATGGTAGGGTTGATTCAGGATAGATTGGCGGTTCCGCTAATCTACCACGTCTGCCGTAAGTCCGTGGAAAGACGGCTCCTTTACAACCGAGACGTCACCGCAGTAGGCGGAGAAGCTGTAGAGCTCCTCCGGTTCAGTAGGGCGGTTTCAGATCGGAGCAACAACATGAATTTGATATTGATAGCGAGTCGCCAATGGCTGGCTTACACAGGTTTAGCGTGTAAGTCTTAGGATATAGGGGGTGGACACAGTGGCAAACAAAAAAATCACAAAAAATCCAAAAAAAAAAAAACCAAAAGCTTCTGTGGCTGCTCTAGTTTTAAGTAGATTTAAGTAGTTTTAATTAGTTTTAATTAGTTTTAATTAGTTTTAAGAAAACAAAAAAAAACATGATCTATCTAACTAAGTTTTTTAAAATTTTCTTAGTTTTAACTTGCTCTAGTTTTAGATTCATAAGTTATCGTAAGGCCGAAAGGCATTAGTAGTATGATATTGAATAATTTAGAGTACTCGCCTAGGGTCAGTAAGTTAATTAAGGTATTATATAAGCTAGTTTTACACATTTTTGTTAGCATGTAAGTAGATATAAGATAAATTTAATAAAAATGAATTGAAAATGAAATGAAAAATGAGCATGTCCGCCTTCTAATCCAGAGGTTCGAGTTCGAATCCCACCAGAGGCAAAAATGTTTTTTCTACGGGTATCGCCTTTCGCGAGGAACTGGCAAGTCCTCCGTTAGTATTCATTGCCATGAAAAGCGCTTTCTCGATTAGCCGTTCGGAACCGGCAGAAAATTGTAGGTCCCCTCCATTCCCTCACAAGGGATGGTTGTGAGAAATGCGCTAGGCCCAGGGGCTCCTCGCTCTGTTGCGCCACCCTATTTATTTTATTTATTTTACTCCCACAGCAAACCAACAGAGAATGCTCAACATCCTTGCATTATTTTTACGAATGTACAAAGTGACTAAAATGCGTAACACATATGCATTCTCTTTAATTGTCTTCTTTTCTTAGCTCAATCTCAAAATACCCACACCAACAGAAAGTACACAACATCACTCATAAATGTTGATAAGCTAAAACGCTTTGCAAAAAATACTCATAATGCGCAATGGCTAGGCATTCCATTATTTTGCTTTATTAACTCAGATCAACATCCTTGCATTATTTTTACGAATGTACAAAGTGACTAAAATGCGTAACACATATGCATTCTCTTTAATTGTCTTCTTTTCTTAGCTCAATCTCAAAATACCCACACCAACAGAAAGTACACAACATCACTCATAAATGTTGATAAGCTAAAACGCTTTGCAAAAAATACTCATAATGCGCAATGGCTAGGCATTCCATTATTTTGCTTTATTAACTCAGATCTCAACCCAAAGTGGAACACATTTTTTTAGGTTTCTTGCCTTTGGACCAACGTGTGAGGAATGAGTTGAGTGAATGCATTACGAAAATGCCATGACATAAAACAGGAGATAGAGAGAAAACAAAGATGCATATGAGTTGTTTCTTGTTCTTAACAGTTCACTGTTAATGAGATTGATTTCATGAAAAAAAGGGATAGGTAGTACTCATTTTATTGACTAGGTCAGTTTTTTCACTATCAGAAAACAAAGAGTTCATTGGTTTTGAAGTTTGTGGTTTTTAAACTATTTTCGTGGCTGTGGGTGGCTTATAAGGATTTAAACTAATATTTCCTGATTTAATATGAATGCGTGTAATTGTGTAATAGAAAGTTTTTTCCATAAACCATTCTCGGCTAGGTCGTTCGAAGAAAAAAAAATAATAATAGATGTTGGCAGAGCGAAACCATCCTTAAGTATAAACACCGTTACAAAGCGGTGTACTCCAAATTTTTCAATACAAACTAGTGAAAGTTTTCCGTGGCTAACAGGATGTATGAAAACAAAAAGAAAATATTGTTGGCCTTGCCTTATTAGCAATGAAAAAAGTGTTTGGAAAAGTGGTGGATTTAATGACATGAACAATTTTTCGAAAGCCGCCAAAAGGCATGGAAAGGAGTGCGGGTCTCATTTGAATCTCAAATTTTTGGTTTTATTTTGAGTGCTTCCGCAAACGAAAATGTCACGCTTCGTGCCTGGTATGTATGCATATTTATATGTACATTCATACTTTAAGTTTAAAGGTGAATGGTAAACAAAAATGATCGTCATCATCTGCACGAGACGCAGCAAGCGCAATCTTTTTTTTTTTGTTTTTTCCATCAGATAATCAATTGAAAATAAAAAAATTCGCGCGAATTTTTTTATTTTCACACCCAAAATTGATTATCTGATGGAAAAAACAAAAAAAAAAGATTGCGCTTGCTGCGTTTCGTGCAGAAGATGACGATCATTTTTGTTTATCATTCACCTTTAAACTTAAAGTATGAATGTACATATAAATATGCATACATACATATGTATTTATGTTTATGTATTCTTATCTACTATTATAGATATCCAATTGAAAATCTTTTCTTCGAAAACTGATAATGATAATGTTTTAGAAAATCTCAACGTCATTTTAATTTAACATCTTGCATATGTTTCCAAATTATAAATATTATTTATAATTCTTTTTTAAGAAATCTCAATCTTTATTTTAACTAAATGTAAATTAAAATGTTTTTACTCACGTGGTTATCATGCGCGAAGTGCACAATTAACAATTGCTTGTAACCACAAGAAGGTACAACACTAAAAGTACCATCTAAGAGATAGTTCCTGCTCGAACCATTTTCCAAATTTTGAATTGCGGCTGCTATCGTCGGTGAAAGAAATATTGTGTATGCAAAATTTTCTTCTACTATAGTGCTTTGATAGAAGGGCTTGCTGTCATAGCGGGATACTCCAAATTTGTTCATTACAGCCTCACTTTTGAAGAAATCTAACACTTCTTTAGCATTAACCGGTGTTTTCGGAAAAGATTTGTTTCTTATTCGAATCAAATTTCTCCTTATCTTTCCAAACGGCACCTTATGAAAATAAACCATTTTTAAACAGATGTGTATAGGTAAAACCTTGTTGCTTTAAATAATGTTATTGATCAAATTTTAGTTGATTATAAAAGTAAGTGTGTTCATAATTATGGACATTCATACGAATGCATCTATCCTTAAAATGAATATGTACCATAGCCATTGTGTATTTTTAAGAAAAATCAATGAATACCTTACCTGTGGTGTATGCGGAGCACTCACACTGGCATTTACCTCGTCAAACACTTCGCGAATACCACTTTTTTTTAGTGAGACGTTTTCACATTCTTTTTTAATTTTATTAATATGGTTCATTTTTAATTTTAATTATTCATTATTAGGATGATTATGCACAGCACTTTTTTTAGGTATTCGTACCAAATTAACATTATTAAACTCAATGACAGCGCTTGCATTACAATTTTGATCATAGCACTCATAGTATGTACTGGTTTTTGAATTATATTTAATTCTATAAACTTGTTTAATATCTGGAATGTAAAGCAGTTTACTTCCTCTTTTCAATCCTTCTAAAAATTCAAAATTATAAATTTCTGACGTGTCCACCATGATCAAGTCCACTCTGCACTTTGTAACAAAATTAAGAATGAGGAGATCGCAAACAACTTCTTAGAATAAGTAAAGCAATTGGTTAGTTAGTTAGTTATGTTTGTTTATTGAACAATATATATTTACAATTGATACTTATACTAAGTAATTAAAAAAATTAAAAAAATGAAAATATGAAAATAATGTGGGAATGTTGGCACATAGGGGGCCTAACCAAATACATTGTCTAGAATAAAAATAATAACTTAATATTATATAAAGAGAATTCTTGATTATAAGTCATTTGACTTGAGTTATCTCGGGATGTTCCGTCCTGGTTGTCGCTGGTGTCCCTCTTTATGGGGAGGTTGTAGGAGGTGGCTTCAGCCACGGAAGTATGCTGACCCAGGGTCAGCGTAGAAGTTGGTGGCTTCGTCGTTGGTTGTTATTACTTCTTCGTCCAAGGTGTTCATCACGCTTAGGTATCTTGGCTCAGGGTGTCGGTCCTCAGTGGTCATCCTTCTCACCAGGGGATTAGGGTGGTTGCACATATTTGCAGCCGTCAGCAATACAGTCGATAAGACGTATTGGTCCAAGGGCTTCATCTTGGCTGTCTCGTACAGATGCTGGTTACTATATGTCTCTGACGCTGGTGGTTGAAAGTGAGGCCGGTGCAGAGTCTCAGAATCTTCCTTTCGAAAATAAGAAGCTCCTTCATCGCGGTCTTCGAGATGGTGAACCAAACTGGGCTTCCGTAGTTGATGACGGGTCTCAGCAGCTGCTTATACATCAGTAGTTTTGTTGGCTGACTTAGTCCTGTCCTTTTCCTCAGCAAAGGGTACAGTCGGTGGAAGGCGTGGTTGGCTTTCTTAAGTACAGTGCGTGAATGCGGGTTGAATCTAAGCACCTCGTTAAAGTTGATACCTAGATACTTCGCGTTTCTTTGGGCAGCCAGTCTGGTTCCATCAGGTAGAGTAATGGATGTTGCTCTGCAGTTACCAGCAGAACAACGGCCTCTTCCGGTCCTTCTGAAGCAGACGAGCTCTGACTTAGCTGAGTTGATCCGGATACCCCACTGACTATAATAAGAATATAGTTTGTGGATGTGAGTTTCCACTCTCCGGGCAGCTATGGTTGGTGATATCTGATATGGATGTGCTATACGTCAGAGAGTCATCGGCGTAAAGCAGGTTTTCGCAGTCCCTTGGGGTTGGTTGGTCCGACGTCATGATGTTGAAGAGGAATGGTCCTAGTTTTGATCCCTGAGCGACTCCTGCTCTGATGTTCTTGGTGGCGGACTTTGCGCTTCCAATTTGGACGAAAAAGTTTCTGTGGGAGAGAAAAGAAAAAATTATTTTTATTAATGGAGCTGAAAAGTTTAGAAGATTTAGTTTATGGATGAGTGCTTCAATCCAAACGCTGTCAAATGCTTTTTCGACATCCAAAAAGCATGCAACGGTGACACGACGCGACGGCTGTTAAGGTCTTCGGCGACGTCATTGTGTAGTTTCATCAGCGGATGCAGGTTTGAATGCTTTTCCCGGAAGCCGAACTGCATGTTTGGGATGATATTATTATCCCTGCAGAACTTTTTCAACTTTCTAAGTATTAGCTCCTCCAGGAGTTTACTTAGATTGTTGAGAAGGGAAATGGGCCTGTAGTTGTCGATGAGGTTTGGATCGCCTTTCTTCGGGATCGCCACTATCTTGGCCGTTTTCCACTTCCTGGGAAAGTAGCTGCTGTTGATGCAGTTGTTTAAGATGATAGCCAGAAAGATCATCACTGTCTGCGGGAGCCTCTTCAGGACGTAATTTGAGACATCGTCTGGGCCTGTTGATTTTTTGGGCTTCGAGCTGTGTATTATTTCTGCAATTTCTTCCGGAGTGGACAGGTTCGGGCAGTTGATTGGGTCACTCGACGGATTATTGTTGCTGAATATTGCTGCATCAGTGTTGGGCCCCAGGGTCCGTTGGATGGATGTCTCGATTTCGTCCAGAAAATCAGGGTCATTAGAAGGTGCGGGCACGAAGTTGCCTTGGAAATGTTTAGCGAATGCCTCCGCCTTTTCCTGATCTGATCTGGCTTCCCCGTCGTTGGATGTGATGACTTCCGGTATTGCGTTCTTTGTGCCAACTGTCTTGTTTATCTTCTTGAAAACATCTGGTCCAGTTCTTATGTTTTCCAGTCTCTTCTGGAAGTGGACATCGTTGCAGTGCTGGATCGCGTTCCGGAACATTATGTTGGCTTGTTGAAGTTCGCCCCAAACAGTCCGGTAGCTGACATTGGTTGTGTTGAGTTCCCTTTGGTGTATTCTTTGCAGCTTCTTACGTAGTACTTGCCTGTGCTTGTACAGGTTTTGCACGTAATCAGGGAGGTGTTGGTATCTGTCTATGCTCTTCTTTGGTTGCTTTTGGCAGTCAAGTGCAGTGGAAATCGCTTGTTCCAACGACTCGACAGCAGCGTCAACTTCAGAGTTCAACATATTCCTGTTTTCAGCTGGCAGAATCAAAGCTAACTCAACGTCTCTTTTCAACTTCTCAGCTTCCAGTGTTTTGTAGTTTATGAAGTGTTCCGGCGGTTCCATGGCAAGAAGGAGGGGTTGGCGCAATTTTATGTTCACCTGAACTGCTTCGTGGTCCGTGTCGCTGGGAATGAGGGTACAGGTGAAGTTTTGTAAGCCTGGAATGAGAAAAACAAAATTTGCTGTTATTAGGAAGAAATCAAGTGTAGATGGCGTCCTTGGGAATGTTGGTCTACGTTGGGATACAACTGTTAGTGAGGTTTGAGCGCTACACGTATCCAACCAGTCTGTAATCGCCCTGCCTTCTGTGTTTATCACCGTGTCGTGCCAACGGGTATGCCTTGCATTAAAATCGCCGCCGATTAGCCCGTACGTGCTTTTGGAGATGACGTTGTTGAGGATGTGGAGATCGCTCTGGATGTTTCTTCTCGTTGAGTTGCAGCGGACATACAGTGCAACAATGGTGAGGGTTTCGTTTCCTATTTGAATGGTGATGGCTGTTGCTTCGCTGGTCAGTAGGCCTGTGACGAAGATTTTATTGGTGCTGGCACTTATGTTTTTCCTAACATAAATTGCTGTTCCCACGTGCTCATCGGACTTATCCTGTCGGTAGGTTTTGTAGCCCATGATGTCGATGTTGAAGCAATTGGCAATTTGTCACGTTAGTCTCTTCTTTCATGGTTGCCAGCCACTTTAAATTAAATATGTAAAAAAATAAAGCAATATACATAAATACATATACCAAATACAAAATATAAAGTAAAAAATTTTTATAATTTTATAAATGCGTGTGTATGTTTATTTATAAATTCTTGTTTTTATCCTATTAATGTGTGTAAATATGAAGAACTAAGAAATAAAATAGATATTGAAATGGTTGCATATTACCAAATTGGCAACCATGAATATACTTGTACAAATTTCTTGCAACTGTAAAATTTGTTACTTACAAAAAAAAAAAAAAAAAACGAGACGATAAAAAAAGGTTCAGTTAAATAGCCTTGAACTAAAAAGCCCATCCAAAATATACGCATAACATTTTGTTTTTGCTCGAAACACCTGCAAAAAATATGGTCAAACGACACTTTGAAAATGTGTCAAATGACCATATACTAATATATGGCCATTTGTCACTTTGAAAAGCGTCATTTGGCCATTTGGCTAAATGACACAAAAAAATATGCAAAAAAAATTACACATTGCCAAAGCGACAAATGGCCATATGGCCATATGACACAATTGAAAAGTGTCAAATGGCCATATTTTGAAATGTGGCCATATGGCACATGGCCAAATGTCATGGCACCAGTGAGTTCCGGATGTAAGATTAGACTTTAAGACAAAGCGACATCTTTAGGCAAAGTAGATAGATAGATAGATAGATAGATATATAATTTTATTTCAAAAAGATTTTACAAAACACAGTGTATGCTGGTATAAAAAATTAATTAAGACAATAACTTTAAGTTGCCTGTCAGGTTAAGAGGTAAATTAAAATTTAAGTTTAGTGAGTAGATTTAATTTTATTAACTACGAAAATTCGTTTAAAATTAGGTTGCGATACTTGATTGCAGCTTTTAGAAAATTGTATAGGTTAAGGTAGCAGTTGCCATTCAAAACGTTTAGAAGTTGAGAGCGGGAGAGCACGTCGCTGCCCAGAAATGCTCTTCTATAGCCTTTATAGATTGGACAGGTTCCGACGAAATGGAAAGTGTTTTCCGATGCATCCATGTTGCAAACTGTACATATACCATCAGTATCTTTCTGGAACGCTCTTCCATTCGGATTGAGAAGTCCACAACGAGCTTTAAAGATGATTGAAATCACATCACAGGAGTTCGAGTCATCAAAATAGTTTGGTACTTCGGAGTAAAGCAGGTTGCAATACTCATCATGAAATTGGGACTGTGTGGCGCTGGTGGTGAATTCAATCCAGTGTTTTTCTTTAAGCTTTGATAGTAGAATACTATGCATTCCATGCCAATCAAGCAAACTTATGTTGAAAGAAAAGTCAATCGACGCACTATGAAATAGATCCAACCATTCCTTAGCCCAGAAGGTTTTTTTTCATAATAATGGCTTCTGATAAGATTTTGGGTAGTCTACCACTTGGAAGAGATAAGGTTCTTCTTATATATGAAAAATGAAGCTTAAGAGACGTAAGAAAAGCTTTAGGTAAACCAGTTTCGATGTGCAAAGCATAGTTCGGCGTGTTATCCGGTAGCAGGAAACATCTTTTTATAAAAAATCGTTGCAATTTTTCAACTTGGTTGTGTTCACGATATCCCCATACCTGAGCACAATACAGCATTATAGCTCTAGAAGCAGCATCATATATTTGAAATTTTGTTGAATGCTGGACAGATTTATTTCTCAGTAGCTTGCACCATGTTGAATTGATGGAGTTCTTAGATGATCCCAATCTATTATTTAGATGCTCGTTCCAAGACATGTTGTATTTGAAAACTACACCTAGATATTTGTATTGGTTTGACACATTTATCTCGGCATTATTGAGGAACCATTTTTCACAAGCCGCTCTTCGCCCCCCATTTCGAAAAATTACTACTTCCGATTTGCCAGGATTAACTTCAAGGTTCCACTTTTTGCAATATGTACTAAAGCTATCAATAAGTTGTTGTAGATAAGCAGGATTATCCGATAAGAGGACAATGTCGTCGGCATATAAGAGGGCGTTAATTTGAAGATCATCTAAAAACAGACCAATAGGTAATATGAAAACAAAAACAAAAAGAAAATATTGTTGGCCTTGCCTAATTAGCAATGAAAAAAGTGTTTGGAAAAGTGGTGGATTTAATGACATGAACAATTTTTCGAAAGCCGCCAAAAGGCATGGAAAGGAGTGCGGGTCTCATTTGAATCTCAAATTTTTGGTTTTATTTTGAGTGCTTCCGCAAACGAAAATGTCACGCTTCGTGCCTGGTATGTATGCATATTTATATGTACATTCATACTTTAAGTTTAAAGGTGAATGGTAAACAAAAATGATCGTCATCATCTGCACGAGACGCAGCAAGCGCAATCTTTTTTTTTTGTTTTTTCCATCAGATAATCAATTGAAAATAAAAAAATTCGCGCGAATTTTTTTATTTTCACACCCAAAATTGATTATCTGATGGAAAAAACAAAAAAAAAAAAGATTGCGCTTGCAGCGTTTCGTGCAGAAGATGACGATCATTTTTGTTTATCATTCACCTTTAAACTTAAAGTATGAATGTACATATGAATATGCATACATACATATGTATTTATGTTTATGTATTCTTATCTACTATTATAGATATCCAATTGAAAATCTTTTCTTCGAAAACTGATAATGATAATGTTTTAGAAAATCTCAACGTCATTTTAATTTAACATCTTGCATATGTTTCCAAATTATAAATATTATTTATAATTCTTTTTTAAGAAATCTCAATCTTTATTTTAACTAAATGTAAATTAAAATGTTTTTACTCACGTGGTTATCATGCGCGAAGTGCACAATTAACAATTGCTTGTAACCACAAGAAGGTACAACACTAAAAGTACCATCTAAGAGATAGTTCCTGCTCGAACCATTTTCCAAATTTTGAATTGCGGCTGCTATCGTCGGTGAAAGAAATATTGTGTATGCAAAATTTTCTTCTACTATAGTGCTTTGATAGAAGGGCTTGCTGTCATAGCGGGATACTCCAAATTTGTTCATTACAGCCTCACTTTTGAATAAATCTAACACTTCTTTAGCATTAACCGGTGTTTTCGGAAAAGATTTGTTTCTTATTCGAATCAAATTTCTCCTTATCTTTCCAAACGGCACCTTATGAAAATAAACCATTTTTAAACAGATGTGTATAGGTAAAACCTTGTTGCTTTAAGTAATGTTATTGATCAAATTTTAGTTGATTATAAAAGTAAGTGTGTTCATAATTATGGACATTCATACGAATGCATCTATCCTTAAAATGAATATGTACCAAAGCCATTGTGTATTTTTAAGAAAAATCAATGAATACCTTACCTGTGGTGTATGCGGAGCACTCACACTGGCATTTACCTCGTCAAACACTTCGCGAATACCACTTTTTTTTAGTGAGACGTTTTCACATTCTTTTTTAATTTTATTAATATGGTTCATTTTTAATTTTAATTATTCATTATTAGGATGATTATGCACAGCACTTTTTTTAGGTATTCGTACCAAATTAACATTATTAAACTCAATGACAGCGCTTGCATTACAATTTTGATCATAGCACTCATAGTATGTACCGGTTTTTGAATTATATTTAATTCTATAAACTTGTTTAATATCTGGAATGTAAAGCAGTTTACTTCCTCTTTTCAATCCTTCTAAAAATTCAAAATTATAAATTTCTGACGTGTCCACCATGATCAAGTCCACTCTGCACTTTGTAACAAAATTAAGAATGAGGAGATCGCAAACAACTTCTTAGAATAAGTAAAGCAATTGGTTAGTTAGTTAGTTATGTTTGTTTATTGAACAATATATATTTACAATTGATACTTATACTAAGTAATTTAAAAAATTAAAAAAATGAAAATATGAAAATAATGTGGGAATGTTGGCACACAGGGGGCCTAACCAAATACATTGTCTAGAATAAAAATAATAACTTAATATTATATAAAGAGAATTCTTGATTATAAGTCATTTGACTTGAGTTATCTCGGGATGTTCCGTCCTGGTTGTCGCTGGTGTCCCTCTTTATGGGGAGGTTGTAGGAGGTGGCTTCAGCCACGGAAGTATGCTGACCCAGGGTCAGCGTAGAAGTTGGTGGCTTCGTCGTTGGTTGTTATTACTTCTTCGTCCAAGGTGTTCATCACGCTTAGGTATCTTGGCTCAGGGTGTCGGTCCTCAGTGGTCATCCTTCTCACCAGGGGATTAGGGTGGTTGCACATATTTGCAGCCGTCAGCAATACAGTCGATAAGACGTATTGGTCCTAGGGCTTCATCTTGGCTGTCTCGTACAGATGCTGGTTACTATATGTCTCTGACGCTGGTGGTTGAAAGTGAGGCCGGTGCAGAGTCTCAGAATCTTCCTTTCGAAAATAAGAAGCTCCTTCATCGCGGTCTTCGAGATGGTGAACCAAACTGGGCTTCCGTAGTTGATGACGGGTCTCAGCAGCTGCTTATACATCAGTAGTTTTGTTGGCTGACTTAGTCCTGTCCTTTTCCTCAGCAAAGGGTACAGTCGGTGGAAGGCGTGGTTGGCTTTCTTTAGTACAGTGCGTGAATGCGGGTTGAATCTAAGCACCTCGTTAAAGTTGATACCTAGATACTTCGCGTTTCTTTGGGCAGCCAGTCTGGTTCCATCAGGTAGAGTAATGGATGTTGCTCTGCAGTTACCAGCAGAACAACGGCCTCTTCCGGTCCTTCTGAAGCAGACGAGCTCTGACTTAGCTGAGTTGATCCGGATACCCCACTGACTATAATAAGAATATAGTTTGTGGATGTGAGTTTCCACTCTCCGGGCAGCTATGGTTGGTGATATCTGATATGGATGTGCTATACGTCAGAGAGTCATCGGCGTAAAGCAGGTTTTCGCAGTCCCTTGGGGTTGGTTGGTCCGACGTCATGATGTTGAAGAGGAATGGTCCTAGTTTTGATCCCTGAGCGACTCCTGCTCTGATGTTCTTGGTGGCGGACTTTGCGCTTCCAATTTGGACGAAAAAGTTTCTGTGGGAGAGAAAAGAAAAAATTATTTTTATTAATGGAGCTGAAAAGTTTAGAAGATTTAGTTTATGGATGAGTGCTTCAATCCAAACGCTGTCAAATGCTTTTTCGACATCCAAAAAGCATGCAACGGTGACACGACGCGACGGCTGTTAAGGTCTTCGGCGACGTCATTGTGTAGTTTCATCAGCGGATGCAGGTTTGAATGCTTTTCCCGGAAGCCGAACTGCATGTTTGGGATGATATTATTATCCCTGCAGAACTTTTTCAACTTTCTAAGTATTAGCTCCTCCAGGAGATTACTTAGATTGTTGAGAAGGGAAATGGGCCTGTAGTTGTCGATGAGGTTTGGATCGCCTTTCTTCGGGATCGCCACTATCTTGGCCGTTTTCCACTTCCTGGGAAAGTAGCTGCTGTTGATGCAGTTGTTTAAGATGATAGCCAGAAAGATCATCACTGTCTGCGGGAGCCTCTTCAGGACGTAATTTGAGACATCGTCTGGGCCTGTTGATTTTTTGGGCTTCGAGCTGTGTATTATTTCTGCAATTTCTTCCGGAGTGGACAGGTTCGGGCAGTTGATTGGGTCACTCGACGGATTATTGTTGCTGAATATTGCTGCATCAGTGTTGGGCCCCAGGGTCCGTTGGATGGATGTCTCGATTTCGTCCAGAAAATCAGGGTCATTAGAAGGTGCGGGCACGAAGTTGCCTTGGAAATGTTTAGCGAATGCCTCCGCCTTTTCCTGATCTGATCTGGCTTCCCCGTCGTTGGATGTGATGACTTCCGGTATTGCGTTCTTTGTGCCAACTGTCTTGTTTATCTTCTTGAAAACATCAGGTCCAGTTCTTATGTTTTCCAGTCTCTTCTGGAAGTGGACATCGTTGCAGTGCTGGATCGCGTTCCGGAACATTATGTTGGCTTGTTGAAGTTCGCCCCAAACAGTCCGGTAGCTGACATTGGTTGTGTTGAGTTCCCTTTGGTGTATTCATTGCAGCTTCTTACGTAGTACTTGCCTGTGCTTGTACAGGTTTTGCACGTAATCAGGGAGGTGTTGGTATCTGTCTATGCTCTTCTTTGGTTGCTTTTGGCAGTCAAGTGCAGTGGAAATCGCTTGTTCCAACGACTCGACAGCAGCGTCAACTTCAGAGTTCAACATATTCCTGTTTTCAGCTGGCAGAATCAAAGCTAACTCAACGTCTCTTTTCAACTTCTCAGCTTCCAGTGTTTTGTAGTTTATGAAGTGTTCCGGCGGTTCCATGGCAAGAAGGAGGGGTTGACGCAATTTTATGTTCACCTGAACTGCTTCGTGGTCCGTGTCGCTGGGAATGAGGGTACAGGTGAAGTTTTGTAAGCCTGGAATGAGAAAAACAAAACTTGCTGTTATTAGGAAGAAATCAAGTGTAGATGGCGTCCTTGGGAATGTTGGTCTACGTTGGGATACAACTGTTAGTGAGGTTTGAGCGCTACACGTATCCAACCAGTCTGTAATCGCCCTGCCTTCTGTGTTTATCACCGTGTCGTGCCAACGGGTATGCCTTGCATTAAAATCGCCGCCGATTAGCCCGTACGTGCTTTTGGAGATGACGTTGTTGAGGATGTGGAGATCGCTCTGGATGTTTCTTCTCGTTGAGTTGCAGCGGACATACAGTGCAACAATGGTGAGGGTTTCGTTTCCTATTTGAATGGTGATGGCTGTTGCTTCGCTGGTCAGTAGGCCTGTGACGAAGATTTTATTGGTGCTGGCACTTATGTTTTTCCTAACATAAATTGCTGTTCCCACGTGCTCATCGGACTTATCCTGTCGGTAGGTTTTGTAGCCCATGATGTCGATGTTGAAGCAATTGGCAATTTGTCACGTTAGTCTCTTCTTTCATGGTTGCCAGCCACTTTAAATTAAATATGTAAAAAAATAAAGCAATATACATAAATACATATACCAAATACAAAATATAAAGTAAAAAATTTTTATAATTTTATAAATGCGTGTGTATGTTTATTTATAAATTCTTGTTTTTATCCTATTAATGTGTGTAAATATGAAGAACTAAGAAATAAAATAGATATTGAAATGGTTGCATATTACCAAATTGGCAACCATGAATATACTTGTACAAATTTCTTGCAACTGTAAAATTTGTTACTTACAAAAAAAAAAAAAAAACGAGACGATAAAAAAAGGTTCAGTTAAATAGCCTTGAACTAAAAAGCCCATCCAAAATATACGCATAACATTTTGTTTTTGCTCGAAACACCTGCAAAAAATATGGTCAAACGACACTTTGAAAATGTGTCAAATGACCATATACTAATATATGGCCATTTGTCACTTTGAAAAGCGTCATTTGGCCATTTGGCTAAATGACACAAAAAAATATGCAAAAAAAATTACACATTGCCAAAGCGACAAATGGCCATATGGCCATATGACACAATTGAAAAGTGTCAAATGGCCATATTTTGAAATGTGGCCATATGGCACATGGCCAAATGTCATGGCACCAGTGAGTTCCGGATGTAAGATTAGACTTTAAGACAAAGCGACATCTTTAGGCAAATTAGATAGATAGATAGATAGATAGATATATAATTTTATTTCAAAAAGATTTTACAAAACACAGTGTATGCTGGTATAAAAAATTAATTAAGACAATAACTTTAAGTTGCCTGTCAGGTTAAGAGGTAAATTAAAATTTAAGTTTAGTGAGTAGATTTAATTTTATTAACTACGAAAATTCGTTTAAAATTAGGTTGCGATACTTGATTGCAGCTTTTAGAAAATTGTATAGGTTAAGGTAGCAGTTGCCATTCAAAACGTTTAGAAGTTGAGAGCGGGAGAGCACGTCGCTGCCCAGAAATGCTCTTCTATAGCCTTTATAGATTGGACAGGTTCCGACGAAATGGAAAGTGTTTTCCGATGCATCCATGTTGCAAACTGTACATATACCATCAGTATCTTTCTGGAACGCTCTTCCATTCGGATTGAGAAGTCCACAACGAGCTTTAAAGATGATTGAAATCACATCACAGGAGTTCGAGTCATCAAAATAGTTTGGTACTTCGGAGTAAAGCAGGTTGCAATACTCATCATGAAATTGGGACTGTGTGGCGCTGGTGGTGAATTCAATCCAGTGTTTTTCTTTAAGCTTTGATAGTAGAATACTATGCATTCCATGCCAATCAAGCAAACTTATGTTGAAAGAAAAGTCAATCGACACACTATGAAATAGATCCAACCATTCCTTAGCCCAGAAGGTTTTTTTCATAATAATGGCTTCTGATAAGATTTTGGGTAGTCTACCACTTGGAAGAGATAAGGTTCTTCTTATATATGAAAAATGAAGCTTAAGAGACGTAAGAAAAGCTTTAGGTAAACCAGTTTCGATGTGCAAAGCATAGTTCGGCGTGTTATCCGGTAGCAGGAAACATCTTTTTATAAAAAATCGTTGCAATTTTTCAACTTGGTTGTGTTCACGATATCCCCATACCTGAGCACAATACAGCATTATAGCTCTAGAAGCAGCATCATATATTTGAAATTTTGTTGAATGCTGGATAGATTTATTTCTCAGTAGCTTGCACCATGTTGAATTGATGGAGTTCTTAGATGATCCCAATCTATTATTTAGATGCTCGTTCCAAGACATGTTGTATTTGAAAACTACAGCTAGATATTTGTATTGGTTTGACACATTTATCTCGGCATTATTGAGGAACCATTTTTCACAAGCCGCTCTTCGCCCCCCATTTCGAAAAATTACTACTTCCGATTTGCCAGGATTAACTTCAAGGTTCCACTTTTTGCAATATGTACTAAAGCTATCAATAAGTTGTTGTAGATAAGCAGGATTATCCGATAAGAGGACAATGTCGTCGGCATATAAGAGGGCGTTAATTTGAAGATCATCTAAAAACAGACCAATAGGTAATATGAAAACAAAAACAAAAAGAAAATATTGTTGGCCTTGCCTTATTAGCAATGAAAAAAGTGTTTGGAAAAGTGGTGGATTTAATGACATGAACAATTTTTCGAAAGCCGCCAAAAGGCATGGAAAGGAGTGCGGGTCTCATTTGAATCTCAAATTTTTGGTTTTATTTTGAGTGCTTCCGCAAACGAAAATGTCACGCTTCGTGTCTGGTATGTATGCATATTTATATGTACATTCATACTTTAAGTTTAAAGGTGAATGATAAACAAAAATGATCGTCATCATCTGCACGAGACGCAGCAAGCGCAATCTTTTTTTTTTTTTGTTTTTTCCATCAGATAATCAATTGAAAATAAAAAAATTCGCGCGAATTTTTTTATTTTCACACCCAAAATTGATTATCTGATGGAAAAAACAAAAAAAAAAAGATTGCGCTTGCTGCGTTTCGTGCAGAAGATGACGATCATTTTTGTTTATCATTCACCTTTAAACTTAAAGTATGAATGTACATATAAATATGCATACATACATATGTATTTATGTTTATGTATTCTTATCTACTATTATAGATATCCAATTGAAAATCTTTTCTTCGAAAACTGATAATGATAATGTTTTAGAAAATCTCAACGTCATTTTAATTTAACATCTTGCATATGTTTCCAAATTATAAATATTATTTATAATTCTTTTTTAAGAAATCTCAATCTTTATTTTAACTAAATGTAAATTAAAATGTTTTTACTCACGTGGTTATCATGCGCGAAGTGCACAATTAACAATTGCTTGTAACCACAAGAAGGTACAACACTAAAAGTACCATCTAAGAGATAGTTCCTGCTCGAACCATTTTCCAAATTTTGAATTGCGGTGAAAGAAATATTGTGTATGCAAAATTTTCTTCTACTATAGTGCTTTGATAGAAGGGCTTGCTGTCATAGCGGGATACTCCAAATTTGTTCATTACAGCCTCACTTTTGAATAAATCTAACACTTCTTTAGCATTAACCGGTGTTTTCGGAAAAGATTTGTTTCTTATTCGAATCAAATTTCTCCTTATCTTTCCAAACGGCACCTTATGAAAATAAACCATTTTTAAACAGATGTGTATAGGTAAAACCTTGTTGCTTTAAGTAATGTTATTGATCAAATTTTAGTTGATTATAAAAGTAAGTGTGTTCATAATTATGGACATTCATACGAATGCATCTATCCTTAAAATGAATATGTACCAAAGCCATTGTGTATTTTTAAGAAAAATCAATGAATACCTTACCTGTGGTGTATGCGGAGCACTCACACTGGCATTTACCTCGTCAAACACTTCGCGAATACCACTTTTTTTTAGTGAGACGTTTTCACATTCTTTTTTAATTTTATTAATATGGTTCATTTTTAATTTTAATTATTCATTATTAGGATGATTATGCACAGCACTTTTTTTAGGTATTCGTACCAAATTAACATTATTAAACTCAATGACAGCGCTTGCATTACAATTTTGATCATAGCACTCATAGTATGTACTGGTTTTTGAATTATATTTAATTCTATAAACTTGTTTAATATCTGGAATGTAAAGCAGTTTACTTCCTCTTTTCAATCCTTCTAAAAATTCAAAATTATAAATTTCTGACGTGTCCACCATGATCAAGTCCACTCTGCACTTTGTAACAAAATTAAGAATGAGGAGATCGCAAACAACTTCTTAGAATAAGTAAAGCAATTGGTTAGTTAGTTAGTTAGTTTTGTTTATTGAACAATATATATTTACAATTGATACTTATACTAAGTAATTTAAAAAATTAAAAAAATTAAAATATGAAAATAATGTAGGAATGTTGGCACATAGGGGGCCTAACCAAATACATTGTCTAGAATAAAAATAATAACTTAATATTATATAGCTGAAAAGAAAGAGAATTCTTGATTATAAGTCATTTGACTTGAGTTATCTCGGGATGTTCCGTCCTGGTTGTCGCTGGTGTCCCTCTTTATGGGGAGGTTGTAGGAGGTGGCTTCAGCCACGGAAGTATGCTGACCCAGGGTCAGCGTAGAAGTTGGTGGTTTCGTCGTTGGTTGTTATTAATTCTTCGTCCAAGGTGTTCATCACGCTTAGGTATCTTGGCTCAGGGTGTCGGTCCTCAGTGGTCATCCTTCTCACCAGGGGATTAGGGTGGTTGCACATATTTGCAGCCGTCAGCAATACAGTCGATAAGACGTATTGGTCCAAGGGCTTCATCTTGGCTGTATCGTACAGATGCTGGTTACTATAATGTCTCTGACGCTGGTGGTTGAAAGTGAGGCCGGTGCAGAGTCTCAGAATCTTCCTTTCGAAAATAAGAAGCTCCTTCATCGCGGTCTTCGAGATGGTGAACCAAACTGGGCTTCCGTAGTTGATGACGGGTCTCAGCAGCTGCTTATACATCAGTAGTTTTGTTGGCTGACTTAGTCCTGTCCTTTTCCTCAGCAAAGGGTGCAGTCGGTGGAAGGCGTGGTTGGCTTTCTTAAGTACAGTGCGTGAATGCGGGTTGAATTTAAGCACCTCGTTAAAGTTGATACCTAGATACTTCGCGTTTCTTTGGGCAGCCAGTCTGGTTCCATCAGGTAGAGTAATGGATGTTGCTCTGCAGTTACCAGCAGAACAACGGTCTCTTCCTCCGGTCCTTCTGAAGCAGACGAGCTCTGACTTAGCTGAGTTGATCCGGATACCCCACTGACTATAATAAGAATATAGTTTGTGGATGTGAGTTTCCACTCTCCGGGCAGCTATGGTTGGTGATATCAGATATGGATGTGCTATACGTCAGAGAGTCATCGGCGTAAAGCAGGTTTTCGCAGTCCCTTGGGGTTGGTTGGTCCGACGTCATGATGTTGAAGAGGAATGGTCCTAGTTTTGATCCCTGAGCGACTCCTGCTCTGATGTTCTTGGTGGCGGACTTTGCGCTTCCAATTTGGACGAAAAAGTTTCTGTGGGAGAGAAAAGAAAAAATTATTTTTATTAATGGAGCTGAAAAGTTTAGAAGATTTAGTTTATGGATGAGTGCTTCAATCCAAACGCTGTCAAATGCTTTTTCGACATCCAAAAAGCATGCAACGGTGACACGACGCGACGGCTGTTAAGGTCTTCGGCGACGTCATTGTGTAGTTTCATCAGCGGATGCAGGTTTGAATGCTTTTCCCGGAAGCCGAACTGCATGTTTGGGATGATATTATTATCCCTGCAGAACTTTTTCAAAGTATTAGCTCCTCCAGGAGTTTACTTAGATTGTTGAGAAGGGAAATGGGCCTGTAGTTGTCGATGAGGTTTGGATCGCCTTTCTTCGGGATCGCCACTATCTTGGCCGTTTTCCACTTCCTGGGAAAGTAGCTGTTGTTGATGCAGTTGTTTAAGATGATAGTCAGAAAGATCATCACTTTCTGCGGGAGCCTCTTCAGGACGTAATTTGAGACATCGTCTGGGCCTGTTGATTTTTTGGGCTTCGAGCTGTGTATTATTTCTGTAATTTCTTCCGGAGTGGACAGGTTCGGGCAGTTGATTGGGTCACTCGACGGATTATTGTTGCTGAATATTGCTGCATCAGTGTTGGGCCCCAGGGTCCGTTGGATGGATGTCTCGATTTCGTCCAGAAAATCAGGGTCATTAGAAGGTGCGGGCACGAAGTTGCCTTGGAAATGTTTAGCGAATGCCTCCGCCTTTTCCTGATCTGATCTGGCTTCCCCGTCGTTGGATGTGATGACTTCCGGTATTGCGTTCTTTGTGCCAACTGTCTTGTTTATCTTCTTGAAAACATCTGGTCCAGGTCTTATGTTTTCCAGTCTCTTCTGGAAGTGGACATCGTTGCAGTGCTGGATCGCGTTCCGGAACATTATGTTGGCTTGTTGAAGTTCGCCCCAAACAGTCCGGTAGCTGACATTGGTTGTGTTGAGTTCCCTTTGGTGTATTCTTTGCAGCTTCTTACGTAGTACTTGCCTGTGCTTGTACAGGTTTTGCACGTAATCAGGGAGGTGTTGGTATCTGTCTATGCTCTTCTTTGGTTGCTTTTGGCAGTCAAGTGCAGTGGAAATCGCTTGTTCCAACGACTCGACAGCAGCGTCAACTTCAGAGTTCAACATATTCCTGTTTTCAGCTGGCAGAATCAAAGCTAACTCAACGTCTCTTTTCAACTTCTCAGCTTCCAGTGTTTTGTAGTTTATGAAGTGTTCCGGCGGTTCCATGGCAAGAAGGAGGGGTTGGCGCAATTTTATGTTCACCTGAACTGCTTCGTGGTCCGTGTCGCTGGGAATGAGGGTACAGGTGAAGTTTTGTAAGCCTGGAATGAGAAAAACAAAATTTGCTGTTATTAGGAAGAAATCAAGTGTAGATGGCGTCCTTGGGAATGTTGGTCTACGTTGGGATACAACTGTTAGTGAGGTTTGAGCGCTACACGTATCCAACCAGTCTGTAATCGCCCTGCCTTCTGTGTTTATCACCGTGTCGTGCCAACGGGTATGCCTTGCATTAAAATCGCCGCCGATTAGCCCGTACGTGCTTTTGGAGATGACGTTGTTGAGGATGTGGAGATCGCTCTGGATGTTTCTTCTCGTTGAGTTGCAGTGGACATACAGTGCAACAATGGTGAGGGTTTCGTTTCCTATTTGAATGGTGATGGCTGTTGCTTCGCTGGTCAGTAGGCCTGTGACGAAGATTTTATTGGTGCTGGCACTTATGTTTTTCCTAACATAAATTGCTGTTCCCACGTGCTCATCGGACTTATCCTGTCGGTAGGTTTTGTAGCCCATGATGTCGATGTTGAAGCAATTGGCAATTTGTCACGTTAGTCTCTTCTTTCATGGTTGCCAGCCACTTTAAATTAAATATGTAAAAAAATAAAGCAATATACATAAATACATATACCAAATACAAAATATAAAGTAAAAATTTTTTATAATTTTATAAATGCGTGTGTATGTTTATTTATAAATTCTTGTTTTTATCCTATTAATGTGTGTAAATATTAAGAACAAAGAAATAAAATAGATATTGAAATGGTTGCATATTACCAAATTGGCAACCATGAATATACTTGTACAAATTTCTTGCAACTGTAAAATTTGTTACTTACAAAAAAAAAAAAAAAACAAGACGATAAAAAAAGGTTCAGTTAAATAGCCTTGAACTAAAAAGCCCATCCAAAATATACGCATAACATTTTGTTTTTGCTCGAAACACCTGCAAAAAATATGGTCAAACGACACTGAAAATGTGTCAAATGACCATATACTAATATATGGCCATTTGTCACTTTGAAAAGCGTCATTTGGCCATTTGGCTAAATGACACAAAAAAATATGCAAAAAAAATTACACATTGCCAAAGCGACAAATGGCCATATGGCCATATGACACAATTGAAAAGTGTCAAATGGCCATATTTTGAAATATGGCCATATGGCACATGGCCAAATGTCATGGCACCAGTGAGTTCCGGATGTAAGATTAGACTTTAAGACAAAGCGACATCTTTAGGCAAATTAGATAGATAGATAGATAGATAGATATATAATTTTATTTCAAAAAGATTTTACAAAACACAGTGTATGCTGGTATAAAAAATTAATTAAGACAATAACTTTAAGTTGCCTGTCAGGTTAAGAGGTAAATTAAAATTTAAGTTTAGTGAGTAGATTTAATTTTATTAACTACGAAAATTCGTTTAAAATTAGGTTGCGATACTTGATTGCAGCTTTTAGAAAATTGTATAGGTTAAGGTAGCAGTTGCCATTTAAAACGTTTAGAAGTTGAGAGCGGGAGAGCACGTCGCTGCCCAGAAATGCTCTTCTATAGCCTTTATAGATTGGACAGGTTCCGACGAAATGGAAAGTGTTTTCCGATGCATCCATGTTGCAAACTGTACATATACCATCAGTATCTTTCTGGAACGCTCTTCCATTCAGATTGAGAAGTCCACAACGAGCTTTAAAGATGATTGAAATCACATCACAGGAGTTCGAGTCATCAAAATAGTTTGGTACTTCGGAGTAAAGCAGGTTGCAATACTCATCATGAAATTGGGACTGTTTGGCGCTGGTGGTGAATTCAATCCAGTGTTTTTCTTTAAGCTTTGATAGTAGAATACTATGCATTCCATGCCAATCAAGCAAACTTATGTTGAAAGAAAAGTCAATCGACGCACTATGAAATAGATCCAACCATTCCTTAGCCCAGAAGGTTTTTTTCATAATAATGGCTTCTGATAAGATTTTGGGTAGTCTACCACTTGGAAGAGATAAGGTTCTTCTTATATATGAAAAATGAAGCTTAAGAGACGTAAGAAAAGCTTTAGGTAAACCAGTTTCGATGTGCAAAGCATAGTTCGGCGTGTTATCCGGTAGCAGGAAACATCTTTTTATAAAAAATCGTTGCAATTTTTCAACTTGGTTGTGTTCACGATATCCCCATACCTGAGCACAATACAGCATTATAGCTCTAGAAGCAGCATCATATATTTGAAATTTTGTTGAATGCTGGACAGATTTATTTCTCAGTAGCTTGCACCATGTTGAATTGATGGAGTTCTTAGATGATCCCAATCTATTATTTAGATGCTCGTTCCAAGACATGTTGTATTTGAAAACTACACCTAGATATTTGTATTGGTTTGACACATTTATCTCGGCATTATTGAGGAACCATTTTTCACAAGCCGCTCTTCGCCCCCCATTTCGAAAAATTACTACTTCCGATTTGCCAGGATTAACTTCAAGGTTCCACTTTTTGCAGTATGTCGGACAATGTCGTCGGCATATAAGAGGGCGTTAATTTGAAGATCATCTAAAAACAGACCAATAGGTAGTTCATCATGTAGATCATTTAAAAAGAGGACAAAGAGAAGCGAACGCAGTACACAACCTTGTCGGACACCTTTGTTGGTGAAAAAGAAATCTGATAAGCTAGAGCCATCCCAAACAGCAGCAGCAGTGTCCACATAAAGAGATTTTATAATAGCAATCATCTTCGAAGAGATTCCCTGAGTAGATAATTTGTATAATAAAGCATTTCTATCAACATTGTCAAAAGCAGCCTTTAGATCGATGAAAAAAGAGTATAGTTTCTTCTTTTGACATAGCTGAAGCTGTATAATACATGAAAGATTGTAAACTTGATCCACGGTAGAGTAGTTCTTTCTGTAAGCAGCTTGAAACTCGTTTATAATGTTGTTTACTTCCAGCCAAGACGTCAGTCTGTTTAAGAGAACAGTAGTGAATAACTTATAAAGCGTGTCCAGGAAAGACAGTCCTCTATAGTTAGACACCACATTAGCATCTCCTTTCTTAAATAGCGGGTATATTATTGATTTTTTAAACGACGATGGTATGGTTGCAGATTCAAAGATTTCATTAAATAACTTATATATTTCCATAACCAGAGATGGGCTAGCATTTTTATAAAACTCATAAGGTATTCCGTCCATCCCAGGAGTTTTGTGATCTTTTGAGGTAGTTATGGCAGAATATATCTCGTGAAGTTCTATTTGGCAATCCAGCTCAGGTACTTGTCTGTGAGGAAGAGCATACGAGATAGTAGGAGTATCAATTGACTGCGTTAGTAACTTCTCATAATGATTCTTAAGTTCACAGACTTTAACTCCTATTGGTGTACTAAAACTGTTACCACGTATCTCCTTGGCAATTTTCCACCAATCTTTTGCCGAAGAAACAAACTGTAGGTTTTTGGCAATGTCTTGAAAATAAACTTCCTTTTTAGTTTTACATAAGCACCTGTACTTTTTGTTGGCATCATTATACTTTTTCTTGCAGACGTCAAGGTTTAATTTCCGAAAGGCTTTGAGGTGTTTGAAAGCAGTTTTTCGGGCCAAAAAACAAGTTAAATCAAACCAAGGCTTCTTGGGCTCAAACTTAATAGTTTGTCGTATAGGAGCTCCATTTGCTTCATAGATACATTTTTTGATCGCATTGCAACGATCATCAATAGAATCTGTTGGTGTCATCATGGAAGGTACAATAGACTCGAGTTTAGTATTGTAGGCGATACATCGGTTATCGTGCCATTTGAGTCGAGGAATACTTCTGCTACAAGAACTCGTTGTTATTTCTGTGGATTTTATGGAGCAGATTAATGGCATATGGTCTGAGAAGGTTTCGCAACCAACACTAAAGTCTTCTACAATATTTGAAGCTGAGTATGAAAGGCAACAGTAGTCAATCACAGATGAGCCTCTGCTGCTTACAAAAGTGTATTCACCGTCTTTGTCACTAAATCCTCTGCCATTAAGAATGTAAGCACCAATGTCCTCAAGGAATTCTAAGAAACTTTTGCAGTTGCTGTCGCAGGTTGAATCTTTGGAGCATCTCATTTCTAAAACAGACATGGGAGGAACCGAGTTGCAGTCCACTGTTCCTTTTGTGCCGGTTCTTACGTTGAAATCGCCTCCGAGAATAAAATTGGTGGATGTAAGACTACTAAAAAAGTTTTTGAGAATTGCGAAATCTCTGTTCCAATGGCTGCAATTCAAATAAAAGGGTACTAAATTTAAATTGACTCCTGAGAAACAACCTTGAAGTGTGATCATTTCATCTGTGGTTACAAACTTAAGCTTATAGACAGGTTCGATGATTTTCTTGTACCCAAACAAGCATCCTCCACTGGCTCTGCCAAAGTTGAATGTTTTTGTTGCTGAAATCCACTTTAGTTTAAAACCGACGAAGTATTTTTCATAGTTTTTAAAATTCTCAGAAAGTACAAATGTTTCAAATAAAAAGAAAATATCATATTTACAAATATATTTAAAAAAATTACATAATAAAGATTTATTTGCAAGATCAGCTATATTGTAAAATAAGACCTGACAGGCAATGGGTTGCTAATTAATAATATTTTTTTGATGAGTTTTGGCTGTTGCCACAATGACAGATTAGACCAAGTTGGATTTGCTCAAAAGGTTTGCAATGTATTCCTTATCAGCTTCGTTGAATGATGTGATGATACCATCCTTGCTGCATTTATACCGCCGTCCATCAACTGAAAGGGTCCAATTCTTTATTTCAGGCCTGAGGCGAGTATCTACTTTCAAAAGACATCTCTTCAACTGGCGCAGATGAAAACTCTCGGAACGTTCATTCAAAGTTAAGTCCTTGTTGATTGATATCGGAGTATTTTTCAGACGAATCGATGAAGATAAAACAGTTTTTACATCGTTTGCATTCGAGAGCTCAAAAACAGACTGTGGGTTTGATAATCCGATTTTTCTAACACTATTCATAACAGCAGGGACATTAAGTGTTGAGTTACACACTTGCTGAAATTCCTGTTTCTCATCTTCGGCACTTTTAGCATTCAACCCTCTGACCCTCTGGAGTACTTCTCCGCATCTTCGATTCTTCTTTCTAGCTTTATTTCACCAGTTTTCAGCTTTTCAATTTCCTCTTTCAATAATTTGTTTTCCTCCTCGAGTTCTGCAACACGCATAATAACACCGCTTACATCGCTCTTCGTGGCAATATCTTTGAATTTTACATCTAAGAGGACATCCATTTTTGACATAATTGCATCCATTAATTGTTCATTAGCCATTACAGTGCTCGAGCAATTTTTCTTTGACGATACAATTTCAAATTCTGGCGAAGTCTCTCGTAACGATCTTTTTGAATTTGAATTTTCATTCATGAGGTGAATTAGATTGGTTGTGAGATTTGCTGGATGTTAAAAAGGTTTTGACATAAGCTACGATAAAAACTTTGTAATTTTTGTTGTGAAAGCTTTCATTTGTTGTGGTGTGTGGTCTATCAGTTTTCTCTCAAGTGTGGTGAGTTCTTGCAGTTAGTTGTTATTTTCCAAGAGAGTTCAAATTTACTCAACTTTTGATGTAATCGTTGAAATAACATAGAGCAGACGTAGAAAAGGGTGTAAGGGGAGGGAATATTGCTGAGCTAATTGCAGATCTTTATGCTCTTGCGGTGTATTATCCTATGTGTTGTATAAGTTCTACACTTAAATATGATGTACTCACACAGTTATGTACGCTGCAGTTCAGGTGGGAGAGAAAGCACTCAGCACTGGACTTTTAAATTTTTCTTTTAGTTTATCAATTTGTTGTTTTCTTTTAATTTTGCTTGCTTAAGCTTACATTGATTGAATTTGACTGTCAGATGGTTGCCACCTTTAATTAAATGTTAACTGCCACTACTATTATATTTTTTTAAATCTTTATAACTTAGAATTTTCAATTTTCTTAGGAGCAAATTTTAACACGACCACTCACTAAACACTCACTCAATCTTTTTTTCATCTTCATCTTGACATCTTTAGGCAAATTATGACATTATTCAAAAAAGTACTAGAATAGATACTAAAGTAAAGATGTGCAAATATAAGCTATTTTATCTGAACAGTAATAATGATGTTTACAAATTGTTAGTTGAGGAGAAATTCTGGGCTCTAAACTCTATAGTTCATCCTTTTCGGATACGACGTACTACAGCCAAAAAAAGATCAAATGCTCGAGAAACTCAATGAGTTATTTCTCAATGTTTTATCAAAATATTGGAGGCTTGAAGACAAAGCTAAAATCAATTTTTTCTTCAAGTCTTGGACTTAATTATGATGCTATTTTTCTAACTGAAACATGGCTAGATAAATCTATTCTAGACAATGAAATACTCTGCAGTTCGTACCAAACCTTTCGGGTGGATCGCTCTCATCTTACAAGCAGTAAAAAATCTGGTGGTGGAGTCCTAATTGCCATCTAAAATTGCTACAACTCTAAAATTATTTCATTACCCTCTAAAAATAAATAAATAAATAGGGTGGCGCAACAGAGCGAGGAGCCCCTGGGCCTAGTGCATTTCTCACAACCATGCCTTGTGAGGGAATGGAGGGGACCTACAATTTTCTGCCGGTTCCGAACGGCTAATTGAGAAAGCGCTTTTCATGGCAATGAATACTAACGGAGGACTTGCCAATTCCTCGCGAAAGGCGATACTCGTAGAAAAAACATTTTTGCCTCTGGTGGGATTCCAACTCGAACCTCTGGATTAACAGGCGGACATGCTTTCATTTTAAATTCATTTTTATTCAATTTTTCTTATATCTACTTACATGCTAACAAAAATGTGTAAAATTAGCTTATATAATAACTTAATTAACTTACTGACCCTAGGCGGGTACTCTAAATTATTCATTATCTTACTACTAGTGCCTTTCGGCCTTAAGATATCTTATGATTTAAAAACTAGAACTAGTTAAAACTAAGAAAATTTAAAAAAAACTTAGTTCCCAAGATCATTTTTTTTGTGTTTTCTTAAAACTAACTAAAACTACTTAAATCTACTTAAATCTACTTAAAACTAGAGCAGCCACAGTAGCTTTTTTTTTTTTTTTTGTTTTTAAAGTTTTATAATTTTTTTTTGTATTTTTGTGTTTTATAATTTTTTTTTTTTTTGATTTTACCTTTTTTTTTTTTTTAGATTTTATATTTTTGTTTTTTTTTTTGTTTTTTTTTTTTTTTGTTTTTTTTTGGATTTTTGTGATTTTTTTGTTTGCCACTGTGCCCACCCCCTATACCCTAAGACTTACACGCTAAACCTGTGTAAGCCAGCCATTGGCGACTCGCTATCATTACCAACTTCAAGTTGTTGCTCCGACAACCACCAGAACATTTTGGACGTTTTAACAACGTCACGACGATCGCGATCTGAAACCGCCCTACTGAACCGGAGGAGCTCTTCAGCTTCCCCGCCTACTGCGGTGACGTCTCGGTTGTAAAGGAGCCGTCGTTCCACGGACTTCCGGCAGACGTGGTAGATCAGCGGAACCGCCAACCTATCCTGAATCAGCCCTACCATATCAAAATAGAGGAAAGCCTCCGGTGGGACAAGTCCACTGAAGCGCGTTTTCTCCATATACTCAGTGTTGGGGTAATAAGCCCCAAAAATCAGGCCATTGGTCGAGGTCATCGCTCTTGCAGTGTGGCCACGAGTCAGTTTTATAATGAAGTTGTCGATCCTGTTTATTTGAGCCCCGTTGTAAAGGACCTCATTAGGATAATATTTTCTGTACTCCGACTCTGGTGTTCTGTGCAATCCAAGACAGGTACGCAGACACTGTCTCTCAAACACCCGAATCTTTTCCATTTGAGACGCTGTAACATTGAACCACACGGGGCACCCATAGACAATCATTGGCCTTATGAGGGCCATGTAGCAAATCACCTTCACTCTGCTATCAAGTTGACTGCTGTGAAACAGTCGCCTTGTCAGAGCAAAAGCTCCCCTAGCCCTGGCCAGAGCCGCATCCATATGTTTGTTAAAATATAGATACTGATCTAGCCAGATGCCAAGGTACTTGACTACTACTTTGTTTGGCAGTGGGTGGCCATGTAGATCAACGATCACCAGCTTTCGCCAGTTCTTTCTCGTATCCCATGAGGCCCGAGCCAACGAGGTTCTAAACACAATTGTTTCCGATTTCTGGACGTTGATTTTCAACTTCCAGTCATCGCAATATTGCTGGATCTTATCGAAGTTACGCTGCAAGAGTATTCTGATAACTTCGATCTTTGGACCTGTTCTGTACGCAATAAGGTCGTCGGCGTACGCTATAGCATGGTGAAGAGAACCAATTAGATCGCCAGTGAAAATGCTAAATAGTATAGGAGAATTCACCGCTCCTTGTTGCAGACCGTTCTGTATTTTAAAAGTTCTGATAGAAGTTCTATTGCAACTTTTCACAACAAACGTTCTACCATGAAGCATGTCATTCAGAATGTATAGCAGTGGTTTACTCATGCCATATCTGATCAACTTATAGAAAAGACCGTCTAACCAAACGGTATCGAAAGCCTTCTCCAAGTCAACCAGACATGCACCCGTACACTGATTTTTAACTTTGTTCCATTGAATATCTGATACTAGTTTAGACGCGGCATGTGTGGTATCATGGCCCGCCTTAAAACCGAACTGATTTTCTGGAATAATATGTTTTTCCTCAGCCCATGTGGACAGAGCTCTATTGAGAACTTTCTCGAATACCTTGCTGATACTCGGAAGAAGACTAATTGACCGGAGATTTGCTGGATTGGAACCATCCTTACCTTTTTTAAGGAGAGGATGGACCACTGCCGTCTTCCAACGTACTGGATAATATGCATTATTCAGCGCATTGTTGAACAACGTGGTGTATATGTCCACCGCTTCCGCAGGGAGGTTTCGCAGCACAATATTGGGTATGCCGTCGACTCCTGCTGACTTCTTTTTCTTTATTTTGTGAAAGATGTCCAAGAGGTCCATCTTAGAAACGAACAGGGTGTTATCCCCGTTTCGCTGGGCGATGACTGCATTCGCAAGTCGGTCGTCATTGAACCTAGTGAAACCAGGATTCTCGGATCGCCAATGCGAGATCTCGTCTCTAAGATAGAAGTGTCCAACGAAGGCTCTATTCTCGAGGTCGTAATTCGGGCGAATGCACTCATTCACCTTATATACTCGCTCGAAAACAGCACCCACCGTCTCTACCTTCTCCTGAGCATCTTCCACTATAAAGTGGTCATCATCCAGGATGGTCTCATCCGGATCTATCCCTATTGTCAAAAGTAAGTTTTTGTTCTCTGTCGTCCTTTGGAGTTTAATACCCTGAAGGTCATTTTGATCTTTTCTCCTAAAAATTTTATTTATTTCCGGAAACATACTCGGGTTGTTGGACTGCACAGCCCGAATTTTATTGTTCCAGAAACATGAAATGGAAATTCTATAGTTTTCTTTAATAAGTTGTTGGAGATTTTTGATCTGTGACCTCAGAGTTCTAATCTCCAAATCGTGTCGGTCAGTAAACCTCCTGTGCAAGAGTTTGAGTCTCGACAGGAGTCTACTTTTTTGTTTGTAAAGTGAGTCTATTGTCGCGTTTCTGTACACGTTCGTTGGATCGTTTTGCCTATACTTAGGAATTGTCCTGTCCATTGTACTACGGATTGCATCCTCCATACGTTGCAGGTACCCATCGATCTCAACGTTCGACAGATTCCTGTTGCATGGCGGCGCAATACCGTTCGAACGAAGTTCCCTTGAGACGGCACCGGAAAAGCGCGGCCAACGTGTCTTACCGTAGTTGTAAGAGTGCGTCGGCACGTACTCCTCCAGTTCCACAAGGTCGTTCGGAAGCAGTATGACGGCGGCAAGTCCACAGTGGTCACTGTCGTACTCAACCGTCGTCAAACAATTTTTCGTCCGTCGAAGAATGTCGTCGGTCAGTTTCAGTCTTGAGTCTAAAAGCAATAGATCCAAATAAGAGCCACTTCAGGCGGACATGCTATCCATCACACCACGGGTACCACTACATGCGTGGAAATGGTATGCGTAACAACTTTACTCAATGGTTTTAATCTATTTACTGTCTGCATCTACATTCCACCAAAAATGAGTTCTGAACTTTACGACCAATGTATAGTAAACATTAATATATCGTTTCTGTGATGAAGCCCAACGATCGCTTAGTACTTATTGGTGACTTTAATCTACCTGACATTGAATGGGAAGTACTTGAAGAAGACGACAAATTTTTATCAGCAACATCGGTTACCTCTGAAGAAAGGACTTCTTTCGTCGACTCAACGAGTTCTTTAGCCCTAAATCAAATAAACCCGTTTAAAAATGAAGTAGGCAACTTTCTCGTCCTAGTGTTTACGGATGATGTTAACGGATTAACTGTGCAAAGATCGTGCCCTTTATTGGATGATGTTAGGTTCCACCCATGCTTTGAAGTTTTATTGGAAATACCTAGCAATGCTTGTGCAAGTCAATACACCCATGGATATGAATTTGACTTCAAAAAACTGATTTTGTAAAACTGAATATGGAACTTTCTCAATTTCAATGGGATCTTGTTTTCCATGATATGGATGTCAACAAAGAAACAGATACTTTCTATGACATTTTACATAACTGCTTACTGCTACTGTTATCGAAAGTACCTGTTCGTCGCATCAAAATTGTTGATAACTGTGTTCCATGGATCACACCTTTCTTTAAGAGGCTTAAAAATAAAAAAAAATAGACTACACAACAAGCTAAAACTCAAGTTTACTGTTCCCATTGCTCAGGAGTTCAGCAGATTAAGAAGGGAGTTCCAAATGCAATCTGCGGCTGCATATAGAAACTATATTAGTTCCATAAAAAATGATTTGCTGCAGAATCCTTCTTCTTTTTGGAAATTTGTCAAAAATAAAAAAAAGTTTCGGAATTTCCATCTTACATGAATTTGGATCAAAAATCTTCAAATAATAGTGTAGAAATCTGTGATATGTTTGCAGAAATGTTTAAAAGTATTTGCAACTGTGATAATGGTTTGACTGCACAGCATGAAATTAGTTCTGGCATCAACATAATGAACGATTTACCATGTATTGAGGAAAGTGATGTTCTAAAGGCTATTGGGAACCTAATCAGCTCATTTTCATCTGGACCGGATAATGTCCCGTCCTGCATATTAATAAACTGCTGTCAGTACATGGTTCCTGCTTTATGTTATTTATTTTACTTATCCCTATCGTCTTCTGTTTTCCCACGAGCGTGGAAGTCTTCATTTATTACACCATTGTTCAAATCAGGAAGCCGATGCAACATGCGTGACTATAGAGGAATTGCAAAAATCAGCGTTATTCCTAAGATCATGGAATCCATAATAATCGAAGAGTTGATTCACGGAACAAAATCGCACATATCCGACCGACAACATGGATTCGTCAAGGGCAAGTCTACCATTACAAATCTTTTGGAAATTTCATCTTGCATCACAAAAGGATTTGTGAATGGACTTCAAATGGATGTGGTATACACTGATTTTTCGAAAGCTTTTGACCAACTTAATCACCAGCTGCTAGTTAAAAAAACTTTCAAATTTCGGTTGGTCTCCAAAACTTGTTCAGTGGATTGAAAGTTACTTATCATCTCGCACTCAATACGTTAAGTTCAAATCTCAAGTTTCCTGCGCAATAGAAGTTAAATCCGGGGTTCCACAAGGAAGCCACCTGGGTCCACTATTATTTGTGATATTTATTAATGATCTACCCTCTGTGATAAGATACTGTGATATACATCTATATGCTGACGATGCGAAAATCTCGTTTTCATATTCAATTTTGCTTCGAAGTAGTTGTCGTCGTAAGAAATTTTACCACAAATGCGGCAATGCATTGCATTCCCTAAACTAAAATCTCCGCAACAAAAACTTATCGGAGAACGTCGGATCGTCCGATCGGAGAACTACCACGAAGCAAAATGTCTCCGATCGGAGAGAATTCCGCTCCGACGGTTACCACGATAGGGCCGAATGACATTTGCTAGAATAAAGAATACTTTCAAAAATGATTACTTTATAAGTATCTCGAAGCTGGAAAGAGTAAATTATTTTGTTGATTTGGGAGTTATATTTGATCCGAAACTTGACTTCAGAATGCATATCGATTCCATAACTGCAAAAGCTTCTATTCGTCTGGGAATGATTAAACGTTGGTCTAAAGAGTTCAGTGACCCATATGTCACAAAAAGCTTATTCATTGGGCTGGTTCGTTCGGTATTGGAATATGGATGCCAAGTGTGGTGCCCGTATTATGCTTGTCACATTGCTCGAATTGAATCCGTTCAAAAACAGTTTCTTATATTTGCTCTGCGTCGTCTTAACTGGGATAATCGTCTTCATCTTCCTCCATATCGCTCGAGACTTATGCTGATTGGTCTTAATACCCTTGAGGACAGGAGGTCATCACTTAACGCCACTTTTATATTCAAACTTTTGAAGGGTGAAATAAGTTCACCTCATCTGCTTTCGTTACTAAAAATAAATGTGCCACTTCGGCAAAGTCGAAATTTTAAGATTTTGGGAACTAATGAAACAACATTAAATTACTTGAATAATGACCTTTTTCTCTATTATGTAAACAATTTAATACTTCTTTTGTGGACTTTAATCTCAGTTGTTATAAATTCAAAAAGGAATTATTACTTTATAATCGCCTTAGGCATTAATTATAATCTTTTAATTATTATTATGCAAAATAACTGTGAACAATTGTGTATCTGTAGTTATAGTTAAATAAATAAATAAATAAATACTGTGTCAAATTACTTTTGCCTTGGCCAAACGTATCTCGTCACTTGAGATGGTTCAATGTACCGTGTATTCTTAAATGACCAGATACGTTTGTGCACTTTGTTGGGTATGCGTATTTATTATTAATTTGCTAACACGGCAAGTGTGCGTTGTTATTATCGTTTGTAGTGTATGAGCACTACAGAGGTATACAACAGAATCTCGTTATATGCACCTCTACTTGACTTTGTCCTGACCGATTTGCATGAAAGATTTCGACCGGAAACCTTAGATGTATTTAAACTTACAATGTAAACGGAAAAGAAACAGAACAACCATCTTCCCGTTACTGCTCTTGAGTTGATGGATAAAGGCAATAAGGATGTGTTTGGCATAATACACAATTTTCTTTTTAACCTTGCAACGCTTCCGGTTACGAATTCTTCGGCAGAGCGGTCTCTTTCTTCATTGCGGCGAGTTAACGATATGCATAGCAGACTCATCACATTTGATGTCATATGAAACCTTCATAAGAGTTAACATAAATATAAACATCCGACAGACAAGATCGATATTGTCTCACGATCATTGTCCATACATAAATATAAGATACATACATACCATACTGAATTGGAGACGACCTAGTATTAAGAACATTGTAAAATTAATCATAAGTGAGATACCGAACGGGAAAGACCTCATAAGAGATCTGGGTAGATTTTTTAACTTGAATAAAATAAAGATATTCTTTTTTTAAAAAACTTATAGATTCTTAAAACCTTTAATTGGCGCCCGAACAGTAGGGGCCGGACACTTGTTTTCGCGGAAAAGTTATATATCGCAAGTGAACCAGTTTTAATTAAAAAGTGCACAAGGCGATAAGTTTAAAGCAACCTGTGCCACTTTGAAAAAATTAAAAACCGTGACAGTAGACCTACCCAATACAAAACACTGGGAGGCAAGTGAAAAGAATTTATGTAATAATAAATCAAAGATCAGGAGACATACGCTCATAAGAAGCGGAAAATCCAGCATAACAAATAAAACAAACAAAAAAGAAAAGAAGAAAGAAGAAAATGTGTTGAAGTGAATTAAATAAATTAATTGCAAAACAAAAAAAAAGAGTGAAAAAAATTATTATTAGCGGAAAATCCAAAACAAAAAAAGAAAGAAGAAAGAAAAAATGTGTTTGAGTGAATTAAATAATTAAGTACAAAACAAAAAAAAGAGTGAAATTAAACTGAAGAAAAAAATTATTGAATGTGAATTAAATAATTAATTGCAAAACAAAAGAAGGAGTGAAATTAAAAAAAAAAAGGTTATTAGCGGAAAATACAAAACAAAATAAAAGGAAGAGTGAAATTAAACTGAGAAAAAAAAATTATTATTAACAAATATTGCGAAAGGTTGCTATCTAGCCGAAACTAGATAAAAAGTGTTGAAAAATAAAAAAAAAATAAACTGAAAATAAAAATTATTAACAAACATTGCGAAAGGTTGCTATCTAGCCGAAACTAGATAAAAAGTGTTGAAAAATAAAAAAAAAAAACTAAGCTGAAGAAAAAAAAAACTACTAGAAGCCGTGCAGAGGATAGTTTCAAACAACAACTAGAACGAGGGACAGAGAGCAACAAAAGTAACACAAGTAACTTTGTTTTTTTTCTCATTAGTGTATTTTTATATCAGGAAATATATATGTATACGTGCATACCTAAATTAAGAAAATTTAATATTTTAAAAATAAATTTTAATAATAACAAGATAAAAATGGCATTATCGGTAGAACAGGTAGGGGGAATGATTGCGATGGCAGTCACCGAACAGACAAGGGATTTACAGATTAGAATAACAGAGTTAACAGCAGCTTTAGGTAGATTGTTACCCACAGACAACATAATTCCATATAAGGATATAGAAATAGATCCGTCAAATGATACAAAGGAAGGATTAGATCTAGTTAAAAGCCTACAGAAATTCGATGGCGACAGTTACATTAGTTGACGCACATCAGCAGTGCATTGCATGCAGGCATACGAACACTGTATAGGTAGTACAAGTTATTTCACAGCGGTGAATATTCTAAGAAACAAAATTGTAGGAAAAGCAAACGATGTATTAACATCACACGGGACTCCACTTCATCCCAGTGCAATAATAGCGCGATTAGATGTAACATACGAGGACAAGAGACCGATTCACATGTTACAGACAGAACTTACTAACGCAAGACAGGGAAGACAGACTTTAGAGGAATTTTGTGATCAGGTTAACAGATTATTAACTTTGATAACTAATAAGACAATGATGAGTTATGGGCCAAAAACGGCAGAGACAAAAGTTTTACTTGATGTGGCAAGACAAAATGCACTAAGAGTTTTCATAACTGGACTCAACCAGCCAATGAGTAACTTGGTGTTTGCATTAAACCCAGGGGATATCCCAAATGCTCTAGCTAGAGCACAAGAAATTGAAATGAACCAAACTACGAGATTTATGAATCAACACGTACAAAACAGACCTCTTGGTATTTTACCACCAAGACCAACAAATTTCCAGCATTTTCAAAAACCATTTCCAAATTCATCACAGAGACACCATGTAGCTCCACAACAAAGAACTTGGAATAACGGACAGCAACAGAGGATAGATCAGGGAAGCGGTAATTTCAGACCGGAGAGAAATAATAATTTCCAGAGAAACATACCTTTAAATCAATATAGGGACCAGAGATTTAATAATGAAATTCGCAACAACAACAATCCGTTTAAACGAGATAGGCCTAATAGCAATCAGCAGCCTTTAGCAAAAACACCAGGAATAAATCATCTTAATGAAAGGGATTCTTTTTTAGAATGAGGTACGACCTGCCTACAATTATACGAACAAATAAAACGACAGGTCAAGTATATAAAATATTAATAGATACGGGTGCGACACATAATTATGTTAAACCATATATAAATAAGTGTAAGAAATTGAAGACAAGTAATAAAGTAAAAAGTGTTCATGGTAGTAGAATCATAGATACGTACCAGGATATAAACATATTTGGAAATTGGGAAATTTTTTATGAGCTAGAAGAATTAAAAGACTATGATGCTATAATAGGCATAAATACGTTAAGACAATCTAATTGTAAAATAAATATAGCAGACAGTTTTTTGGAATTCAACGGAGGCAAAGTACCTCTAATATATAATGATAAACTAGTTAACAGTCTTCAAATAAACACCCATATGCAGGTGGAATACCAGGAAAGACTGAAGGAAATTTTAAGGAAATATCAGGGAATTTTTACGGAAAGACCAAACTACTTACCGTATAATACAAACGTAAAATGTAGAATAAATACTGTAAATGAAGTTTGGCAAAGAGCATCCGTAATCTGCTTCCGCGTTTATTAATAAGGAAATACAAAATTTATTAGAAAACGATATTATAAAACCAAGTCGAAGCGCGTATAACAGTCCAGTTTGGGTGGTAGATAAAAAAGGTTTCAATGAAGATGGCACAAAGAAACTACGAATGGTCATTGATTACAAAAAATTAAATTCTTTTACGAAGTCTGATAAATATCCCATGGCAGAAACCTCAGTAATTTTATCTAATTTAGGCAAGTCAAAATTTTTCTCTACTTTAGATTTACAATCAGGATTTCATCAAATCCTTGTTAATGAAAAAGATAGACCAAAGACTGCATTTTCAGTCAACAACGGGAAATACGAATTCAATCGCATGCCATTTGGGCTTAAAAACGCTCCAGCCATATTTCAAAGAGCTATGGATGATATTCTCCGAGAATACATCGGGAAATTCTGTCATGTTTATCTAGATGACGTTATTATATTTCCAGGAACACATGATGAACACTTACATCACATTGAAATAATAATTAAAGCACTTTCAGAAGCTAACATGAGAATTAGCAGTGAGAAGAGTAAGTACTTCATGGAACAGGTGGACTTCTTAGGATATGTTGTATCCTACAACCATATAAAAACCCATCCAGATAAAATAAAAACAATTAGGGAATATCCCGAACCACAGACTTTACGTCAATTGAGAAGTTTTCTTGGACTATCAGGTTATTATAGGAAATTTATCCGAAATTATGCAATGATAAGCAAAGGGTTAACAAAGTATTTACGGGGAAACGAAAAAATAAATAGTAAGAGGATAAATATTGAATTAGATTCAGAAGGCAAAAAAGCGTTTCAGGTATTAAAGGATAAGCTTACAGAAGAAGTTGCGTTAAATCAACCGGATTTCGATAAACCATTTGATTTAACAACTGATGCAAGTAACTCAGCCATAGGTGCAGTACTAAGCCAAGACAATAAGCCAATAACCTTTGTAAGTAGGACGTTATCTGAAACTGAACAAAATTATGCTACCAATGAAAAGGAATTGTTAGCAATAGTATGGAGTCTGAAAAATTTGAGAAATTATCTATATGGTCAAACTGGAATTCGCATATACACGGACCATCAACCATTGAGCTTTGCTGTATCTGATAAAAACCCCAATACGAAATTGAAGAGATGGAAAGCATTTCTAGAAGAATATGCACCAGTAATAAATTATAAACCAGGTAAGGAAAATGTGGTAGCAGATGCATTAAGTCGTCAAGAAATAAATATAATGGAAAATAGTGAAGATTTAGCTACAGTACATAGTACTCACAGCAGCCCAAGAGAAGAAATTAGAAGGTTAGGTGGAATAATCAATCGATTCAGAAATCAATTAATTATAGAAGAAGGAGATTCCAATAATATAAATAGTGAACAAATTCATAAAGGATATTGGAGGCATACTATTAAATACAAAGATGATGACGTTTTCACTAAATTGAAAGAAATAATTAGGAAGGGAATAAACGCAATATATTCAACAGAAGAGACTCTATTTAAGATTAAAGACAAATTACTAAACGAATACCCAACAACACAGTTTGCGTACGTTTCAAATTTTGTAGAAGACATAACAGACAAAGACATGCAAATAACCATTATGAAAGAGGAACATAATAGAGCACATAGAGACTCTAGAGAAAATTTTAAACAAATCTCAGCTAAATGTTACTGGCCCGAATGTTTTGAACAATTACTCGATTACGCGAAAGACTGCTCTGTTTGTAAGGAAAACAAATATGACAGACATCCTGTTAGATATAAGATTGGAGAGGCTCCAATTCCAAAGAAAGGGGGGGAACGCATACATGCAGACATATACTACATTGACAACGATCAATTTTTGACTATGATAGACTCTTTTTCAAAATTTTTAATAGTTAGACATATCGACAGTAAAATAGACGCTAAGGAAAAACTGATTGAAACACTACCAGTGTTTGGGAAAGTAGAAGTTTTGGTAACAGACAATGAGAGAACATTCTGTACTCCGACGGCAGAATTAGAATTAGAAAAATTTGGGGTTAAACACGAAAAGGTAGCTCCGAATCATAGCAAAACCAACGGAATGATTGAAAGAGTACATAGCACACTAACAGAACTAATACGCATTACGAAAACAGAAATTCATGCAGACACAAAATTTATTATGCCGTTTGTAGTAAAGAAATATAATGAATCTATTCACTCAGTAACGAATCAACAACCATTAGAGGTCTTCCATAACTTTGAAAAGTTTAAATCTCTTACAGATGTATTGAAAACAAAACAAGAAAAAGATCTTTCTTATTTCAATAAAAATAGAACTGAAATTGAGTTTAGGCCAGGACAAAAGATACACGAAAAATCAACACGTAGGAAAGGTAAAGTAAAACCTTTATTTAAAAAGCGAATTGTTAAAGAGGATAGAGGAAGGGTTGTAGTTGACAGTAAAGACAGGATTATACATAAAGACAACATAAAGAAATAAAAATTTTATTTGTATTAAATTTCAGATGTATGTAAGTACAGTTTTGAGATTTTTGGCATTACTAGCCACAACATCTGCACAAGTGCAGATAACTAATTATAGTTCAGAGGAATACATTCTAATAGAGGACGGACCTGCTGCATTATACGAAGATACAGGAGAATTGTATCATGTAATTAACTTGACATATTACAGGGACATTTTGAATAACATAAAAGGAAAAAATACTCGACTGACCAAGTTAGAACTTAGAAATCTAGAAACAGCAGACAGATTGCTAGAGCAATTAACGATAAGAAATAGATCCAAAAGAGGTATTAATGAAATTGGCACATTATGGAAATGGATATCCGGAAGTCCAGATCACGTCGACAAAGTTAGAATTGAAACAAAGTTGCAAGAGTTAATAGAATCTAATAATAAACAATACCAGACCAACTCACAGATATTTAAGGCTATAGAGAAACTAGCAGCAGAAGATAACGAAATAGACAAAGAGGACGATTTTGTATTACGACTGATAATAGAGGACTTACGTGAAATTATAAATGCCATTAATCTGAGTAAGAATGAACTTTTGAATACTGTAATTTTAAATATGAATGATTTGAATAAAATAATCAATACTGAAACTTTACCAGTTTCGATAGCTGATGTGTTAGATGCATCCGACTTTAAGATAATTCAGAATAAAGATTTAATTTTAATTTATATTGAATACCCACTAGTTAAGGAAATAAATAAAAAATATATTGTTGAAAGTATAAATGTTGGTGATGGAAAACTATCATTACCCAATCAAGTTGTGTTATATAAAGAAAAATATAAAATGGCAAATTGCATTAAAGAATTAAATGACATATACTGTAAAGTAAATAATGAAAGTAATTGCCTAACGAATTTGTTAAATAATAAGAAAGCCGATTGTCACAAAATAAAAGAAAAAAATCCAGAGGTCAAAATAATTAAAGACGGTATTATTTTTGTAAGTGGAAAAACCACAATAAATGAAAAAATATACATAGGTATATATCTTATTCATTTTAAGAACAATGTAACTATTAATTCTAAGAGATATGAAAATAAAAGAACAGAAATTTTGAAACATATGAAATTAAATTCACCAATTGAATTAAACATTTTGAAATATTTAGAATCAAGTGACGAAAAGCTTAAATTTACCAACATTGACCTCATAAGACCTTATATTAAAGATATTAAAGAACATCCAATATTGTATGGTATAACTTTGAATATTGTTCTAGTACTTAGCATTTATATTGTTATTAAATTATTGAAAATCTACAAGTTGAGACAGGAAAAAGAAAACCGAAAAATATTTGAAATGACATCATTGAAATGTTTACAAGAAACCAGGAAAGCAATAGAAGAGCGATCGGGACGATCACTTCCAGGGAGTTAACGATATGCATAGCAGACTCATCACATTTGATGTCATATGAAACCTTCATAAGAGTTAACATAAATATAAACATCCGACAGACAAGATCGATATTGTCTTACGATCATTGTCCATACATAAATATAAGATACATACATACCATACTGAATTGGAGACGACCTAGTATTAAGAACATTGTAAAATTAATCATAAGTGAGATACCGAACGGGAAAGACCTCATAAGAGATCTGGGTAGATTTTTTAACTTGAATAAAATAAAGATATTCTTTTTTTAAAAAACTTATAGATTCATAAAACCTTTAATTCGGCTATAAAAGCCGCGACAACGATCCCAGACATCAGCAGGAGCAGCAAGCAGAGCAGCAGAATCAGCCAGCAGAGCAGCAGAAGCAACCAACAGAGCAGCAAAAACAGCCATAACAACAACAACCAAAGAAGACCATAAAAAGCAGAGTGGCCCCATAAATACCCTCAACATGGAAAAACTTATGTAAGTCCGCCATTGGCGACAAGTTTAAAATTAAACGATTAGGTCAAGAAAACCAAGAAAACATTGGTGACCATAAGATCGTTCGGGAGTTGTTGAAAGAAACATCCACCGAACATTTTAGAGAAACCGAAAACAATGCTATTGAAAGGGGTAGAGCCTACCTCTGACCCAGAGGAGCTCTTAGTTGAACTCCGCAGGTTGGCGGGCGACGATCTCGAGTTCATCGGGGTCAAGTCGTTCACCACCACCAAGACAAGACGGGAGAAGCGGTTATTGCCGATGTTCCTCGTCGCCCTATCACCCAGTAGCCGTCTGGAGAGTCTAAGGAAAATCTCCGTCCTGGACTACCGATGGTAAGATGGGAAAAATTAAACAGGCACGGGGACATTTTACAATGTCTTCGTTGCCAACGGTTCGGTCACGCCGCATTCAACTGCCGAATGACGTCGAGGTGAGTCAAGTGTGGAGAGAACCACAACGACAAAGAGTGTAAGCTCGGTGAGACAAGGGTCGAAGACAAGACCCTACTGAAGTGCGTTCTCTGTGGTGGAGATGGGCACCCTGCTAATTATCGGGGTTGTCCTCGATACCAAATTATTAAGAAATCAAAAAAAGCTGCTCCAACAGCAACTAGGGATGAGGGAAGGCAAACAGCCATACCAATTCCAAGGGCCGTCGTTCCCGAAGTCTCTTACGCCCAAATGGCGTGGAAGGCTGGGAAAACGGTACAACCTCCTCAGAAAGCGGCCGCACAGCCATCTGTGTCAAAGGCTGCTAGTGGGGAGTCAGAGGTGATGGTCGCTCTGCGTGTCATTCAAGCACAAATGAGTGAACTATCACGGCAAATAAGTGAGCAGACGCGTAGGGTGGATGTAATCTACCGTGCAGTGCCTTCGCTTGCGCATTTTTTTGTTTTAACGGGTGCGCTGTCGGAGAGGCCTTTCAAGATCCTAGCCGTGAATGTGAATTCGCTAGTTTGGGTAGAACGACGAGCCAACTTCTCTGAGTTGTTAAAAGACCAACGTCCCTAGGCAACTAGGCTAAACTAGCATCTCAATTTGACGAATAATAATTACAATATCGTAAGGAGGGACCGACCCAACTCGACTTTTGCGGGTGGGGTTGCGATCTTCATACGTAAGGGCATCACTCATAAGGTAATATATAGTGGTGAAGTAAGCCGATTCCAGTTGCTGGAAGCGTGTATCGTATGCATCCCTCTCCAACTGGAGAGGCGCTTGTATGTGGTCGCGATCTATGCGCCGCGCCGGCGCCGGAAGCTTCTCAAAATTCATGTTTTATAACAGAGCTTGAAACACTTTTTCGATGTCTGAAACTGAACTCAGAAGAAAACTATTTCATTTTGGCCGGTGATTACAATGCTAAACACCAAGATTGGGGAAATCAATTAGCCAATCCAAGGGGGACCCAGCTATTCAATTGGCTGGGGCTCCACAGCATTGAGTGTAAAGTCGATCTGCTGGCTACTGACAGGCCTTCATATCCTCGAAGTGGCTCTTATTTGGATGTATTGCTTTTAGACTCAAGACTTAAACTAACCGACGACATTCTTCGACGGACGAAAAATTGTTTGACGACGGTTGAGTACGACAGTGACCACTGTGGACTTGCCGCCGTCATACTGCTTCTGAACAACCTTGTGGAACTGGAGGTGTACGTGCCGACGCACTCTTACAACAACGGTATTGCGCCGCCATGCAACAGGAATCTGTCAAACGTTGAGATCGATGGGTACCTGGGGCCCTACTCTGTAATTCGTTTCGAAAGCAAAAATTTCCGAAATTCCGGATTCGAATCTGCCACTTTCGGAACGGAGAATCCGAAAACGATTTTTGTATTTCATTTATTTATATTTTTACTTGTTTGTAGTTTGCTTTGATATTATTTTTTTGCTTGATTTGACAGATATCTTGAGAAATGTTTCAAGACTTCGCAAATCTATTCCGTTAATAAAAATATTAACAAGTACTTTTTTTCGATTCGAAAACGAAATACAGAGTACGAATTCATAATCGGATCGAAAATCACATTCGAATAGACTTACGATTCGAAACGAAATACAGAGTAGGGCCCCTGCAACGTATGGAGGATGCAATCCGTAGTACAATGGACAGGACAATTCCGGAAATAAATAAAATTTTTAGGAGAAAAGATCAAAATGGGTATTAAACTCCAAATGACGACAGAGAACAAAAAATTTACTTTTGACAATAGGGATAGATCCGGATGAGACCATCTTGGATGATGACCACTTTATAGTGGAAGAGGCTCAGGAGAAGGTAGAGACTGTGGGTGCTGATTTCGAGCAAGTATATAAGGTGAATGAGTGCATTCGCCCGAATTACGACCTTGAGAACAGAGCCTTCGTCGGACACTTTTATCTTAGAGACAAGATCTCACATTGGCGATCCGAGAATCCTGGTTTCACTAGGTTCAATGAAGACCGACTTGCAAATGCAGTCATCGCCCAGCGAAACCGGGATAACACCCTGTTCGTTTCTAAGATGGACCTCGTGGACATCTTGCACAAAATAAAGAAAAAGAAGTCAGCAGGAGTCGACGGCATACCCAATGTTGTGCTGCGAGACATGCCTCCGGAAGCGGTGGACATATACACCACGTTGTTCAACAATGCTCTGAATAATGCATATTGTCCAGTGCGTTGGAAGACAGCAGTGGTCCATCCTCTCCTTAAAAAGGGAAGGATCAGTGGCAGCACTGGTTTGTGTTTTATTAGTCTTGCTTAATTTAGCTCTGTCGAAAATTTCATTTCATTACAGTATTTCTATTGATTTTAATATCATTGTGAATTGTTTTAGTGTTTTGAAGTGTTTAGAATCAATTAAATCAATTAAATTTGTTTGTTTCCTGCATTTTTGTAGTGAATTAGTTTTATTTGTTTGTCGCTCTGCATTCAATGTGTTTGGTGAGAAACAGATTTTTTTTATTTTTCTGTTCCGTTTGAGTGTGTTTTGAGTGATTTCAATAAACTTTCTCTTCTCTTTCTATTATATTGTACATCTTAACTATCATATTTGTCTAAATTAAGTATATTCCAATTTAATTTTGTATATCAAAAGTAAAAACTTCCCTTAAATTATCTGCTTGGTGGTGCAATCGTCTAGCAGACCAGCATTTTTAGTTATTCAATTCCCGGGACACAAGTTCAAATCCCATTGGGGTCACTTTTTTTTTTTTTTTTGTAAATAATTATTATTATGATTTCACCTTATTTTTATTGCACTTGCAAATTAATTCTTCTCTCTTGAATGCTATGGGCCCTTCGGGAATGTCTTCCATTCCAAGTGTATTGGCTCAAGCAATGCATTTTTGGACAAAATAGGTGCGTCAAAGATTGCTTGTTGGTATTGCTCAGAATGCAAAAAGATATCCCTGTACCTATAGTAGGGGAGCCCGAGCCGCTAAATTTGCAGTTACTAAAGCGTCATGGGGACTTATTGGATTGTGAAGTTTACGTTCTAAAACGAAAAAAAGTGTATGGCAGTTTTTCATTTCAGTGGGGCGATGGGCGTGTATGAGCTTTTGAAAATGTAAAAAAAAACAGTTAAATTGAAATACTCGAGCGCGTCAGATTTTCATAGAGTATACGCGCTTTGTCTTTCTGATAACGGATATATATTAATCTGACGATTTACGGGGGGCAAATGGCCGTAAAGAGAGGTTAAAAAAAAAAAAAAAAGTTATTCGAGCGTGTCAGATTTTCAAAGTGAATGTTAAGTGTACTCTAAAAAGTGTATATTTCAATAATCTGACAATTTGAGTGGGGCGATCAGTCATGGCTGATTTTTAAAAATGTAAAAAAAAAACGTGACCTTGAAATACTCGAGCGCGTCAGATTTTTATACAGAGTGATCAACTTGATGTCTTCGTCCTCCAGGATGATAATCTGACAATTATATGGGGGCGTACTCTTAGTCTGACAATTTTAAAGTAACAATTCTTTGTTGTTTCTATTTTTTATTACTGGATGCAATAAGAAAAACATGTAGACACATGTACATATATACAAATTTTGATTTGAAATTTTGTTGAAAATACTAAAAAAAAGCTACCTTAAAGTTTGAGCCCTTAATATTAATTTTAAGTCCTCGATCAAAAGGTATGAAGATTTCCCATTGAAAATACACGGAAACTCTGACTTTCTATTTTTAAATTTCTATAGCTCAGCGGCATTTCATGGAATCACTTTAACCAAAGATGGTTTTTTCTCAAAATTGCACGCTCTACAAAAGTGTTCATTATGGCAAAGTTGTTACTCATACCGGCCAGGTAGTACGGGCCACTAAACTAGATTTTTCCATAAAATTCACATTTTTTCGTAGTTATCTCGTAAATAACAAAAGCTACGGAAAAATTATAAAATACAAACTTGTAGAAAATTTAGTTTCCTACAAAAAAGGTCTTTGGACGAAATTGCTAATATCAATATTAAGCGAGATATTAACCATCATATATAATACCTTTTATTGACGATTTTACCTAATCGCCCCAACCAAAATGTCAGATTATATGTTTTCCGTAATCCTGATAAAATTACCTTCAAAATAAAAAAAAAATTAATCGCGCTCGAGTATTTCGAAACATCGATTTTTTTTTACATCTTTGTGACTCTCCTACTTACGAAGGCCCCGCTCAAATTGTCAGATTATTGAAATATACACTCTTCTCGATGTAATCAACCTACCATTTCTTAATCTGACGCGCTCGAGTATTTCCGATGATCGACTTTTTTTTACTAATCTGACGGGCTGCCCTCAGCGAACGCCCCAACATTAAGGTTTTATATATGGTAGGAGTACATTACAGGGTGCAAGGTACCTCCCCATATGATTTTCTGACGCGCTCGAGTAACGCGCGAAATCCCCTCTTGGGCTCCCCTACTACTACTGGCTATTAAAATGTCCAATTTTAAACTAGACATTTTGAAGCTGTCGAAAGGCTTTGAGGAACTTCTTAAGGTTTTCAATGACAGTGTTTCTAACCTTGCTTCATTTTCATCTCCTTATAGTTCCGTTGATACTTCAACCTCAACTGATGAATTGGGGCCTTTAATCATTGAGAAACCCCAATTGTTAGTAGACCTTCAATCGCAATCGACTTCTTTAGCTACCAGCTCGGCCATAGCATTATCCAAAAACTCAAAAAAAAAAAAAAATCGCGATGGTGCAGTAGCTAATCAAGTTTCTAGTCCTCCTCCAAAGCGCAAAACACTGAGGAGTAATACGAACAAAGATCAACTGAACAGTTTACTCGTTCTTCCTAAGTCCAATGCGTCAGTGAGTAAAAATCCCATCTCTAATAGTAACCTGGATGCAATAGAATCCACTACATCAATGATCGAAAACTCGCTTTCTATTGACACGCAGACCAGAAATCACGTCAGATGATGTTTTGCGTCATTTGGTTGACAAAAAGAGTATCCCCTGTGTAACGTCAATTAAATGTAATAAAATCAGTAAAAACAATAGCTTTGTTTCTTCATTTAAGTTAGTTGTTCCTCCCTCCCTTTCTAATTCTATACTGAATAGTGATTCTTGGCCTTATGGTACACTCATTAAAGAGTTTACATTACGCAAGAAAAAAGCAGTTAGAACTGAACGGATACCTGAACCAAAAAACTAAATAGAATTACCCCTCTTCTACCAAAATGTAAGAGGGCTTCGTACTAAAATTACGGATCTTTACCTTAACTCTCAAGTCTTCTCGCATGACATATTTGTCTTAACTGAAACCTGGCTCAATCCAAGTCATTTGGACACTGAGCTCTTTAGTCAGGACTTCTCAGTTCATCGTAAAGACCGTCATTACGATAAGCCAGAAGATGTGGGAGGTGGTTGATTTCTGTAAGAAATATTTATATGTCGTCTCAAATCACTTTTCCTTTTTCCTTTACAACTGATGTATTATGTGTCAAAGTATCCGTACAGTTCGTAACAGATTTTCGAATCCCTTCAATGCTCTGTCGGGTGTACAACAGTGCATTCACCTTGGGCCTTTGTTTTTCATTGTTGCCATTAATGACGTTGTCTCGTGCATTTCATATAGTGCAATTCTAATTTTCGCAGATGATATGAAAACTTTTAAATCCATTCAAAATACTTTTGATCGCGCACTCCTTCAAAAAGATATCGATAGCTTTGGAACATGGTGTAAAAAGAATGGTCTTAGTCTCAACCCCTCGAAGTGCCAAACTATGACTTTCTCAAAAAAACGTGAACCTAGTAGAGCTATGTATTTAATGTCTGGTCATTCATTGTGTAATGTCTCAAGTTTTCGTGACCTAGGTGTTTACTTCAATATTAACCTTGAATTTAGTGAGCACATAAACTCAATTGTTAGGAAAGCAAATTCTATGCTGGGTTTCATAAAGAGGTGGTCAAAAAAATTTTATGATCCGTATGTAACACTATCTTTGTATAACTGCTACGTTCGCCCTCATCTCGAGTACGCCTCACAAGTTTGGTCTCCCCTATATGAAATTCATAAACATCGTATCGAGGTAGTACAACACAAATTTATACGTTTTGCTTTGAAGGGTCTTCCTTGGGAAGATCCATTCAATCTACCTCCTTATGAACATCGAATTCAACTTTTGCAATTACAAACCCTTAGTCAAAGACGTATCAACAATGACCTAATATTTTTCCATCAGCTTACGACTGGCTTTATTGATGCTCCCTACTTGCTCTCGTCCATATGTTTTAACTACCGCGGAGGATCTCACTACTTGCGTGTTTTAGAGTTGATTCATATATAGAACCAACTACGGCATGCATGAGCCGCTATCGCGCATGAGTAGGCTATACAATTCTAATTCCCTACTTATAGATTTCAATGTTAATAAAAATTGTCTAAAACAAAAATTTAAAACCAGTGCTCCACATGCATGATTTTTGTTCAATGTTTCTTAGTTTATATGTCCATGAAAGTATTTGTAGCTTATGTATTATTTTATTTCTAGTAGTTTATTTAATTATTATTGTAATTCATGTTAGGTGTTCTATATTGTATGTCACTATTTGTATTTTTTTATATATATATAATATATTCTCTATACGTTCTCTTTGTGCTGGTGTTGCTGTTTACTAATCTCTAACACTTGCATTTATGATGAAGAGCGTAGATAAGTACGTACAAATGAGTTTGCTCTAAACTCTGTGCGACTTAGTCTCTGAGATGCAAAAAGGATGGTTCCAATCCAGCAAATCTCCGGTCAATTAGTCTTCTCCCGAGTATCAGCAAGGCATTCGAGAAAGTTCTCAATAGAGCTCTGTTCACATGGGCTGAGGACAAACATATTATTCCAGAAAATCAGTTCGGTTTTAAGGCGGGCCATGATACCACACATGCCGCGTCTAAAGTAGTATCAGATATTCAATGGAACAAAGCTAAAAATCAGTGTACGGGTGCATGTCTGGTTGACTTGGAGAAGGCTTTCGATACCGTTTGGTTAGACGGTCTTTTCTATAAGTTGATCAGATATGGCATGAGTAAACCACTGCTTTATATTCTGAATGACATGCTTCATGGTAGAACGTTTGTTGTGAAAAGTTGCAATATAACTTCTACCAGAACTTTTAAAATACAGAACGGTCTACAACAGGGGGCGGTGAATTCGCCTATTTTATTTAGCATTTTCACCGGCGGTCTAATTTTTTCTCTTCACCATGCTATAGCGTACGCCGACGACCTTATTGCGTACAGAACAGGTCCAAAGATCGAAGTCATCAGAATACTTTTGCAGCGTGACTTCGATAAGATCCAGCAATATTGCGATGACTGGAAGTTGAAAATGAACGTCCAGAAATTGGAAACAATTGTGTTTAGAACCCCGTTGGCTCGGGCCTCATGGGATACGAGAAAGAACTGGCGAAAGCTGGTGATCGTTGATCTACATGGCCACTTCATTATAAAACTGACTCGTGGTCACACTGCAAGAGCGACGACCTCAAGCAATGGCCTGATTTTTGGGGCTTATTACCTCAACTGGGAATATATGGAGTGTAACGAAGTTACAAATACACACCCTACCGCCAGCCAATATACATACCATTGTTTTCATATGATATTTTTCATTCGCGCCATAGAGCTCACACTCACTGATTGCAGAAAACTTTATAAGGCACCCTAAAATAATACGAGAAGACAGAAGCCAGCCCGTGTTGAAAAGTACCTATCTCGTGTACAGGCTACTTCCACTAGAGGAAAACCAGGGGTACGTAGTGTATCCAGAGATTCCCAATTTTACGCAAGGTCTCCTTGGAGTTCCTAGCATAAATCCCCCCACTAGCCTCTTAAGGACTTTTGGGTTTTATTTTGCCGGCTATAAGCCGTTGATGCCAGTATTTTTACTGTTGATGCCAAGATTATTCCTGTTGATGCCAGGATTCTTCCTGTTGATGCCAGCGTTTGACTGTTGATGCCAGTATCTTTACTGTTGATGCCAGGATTATTCCTGTTGATGCCAGCGTTTGACTGTTGATGCCAGTATCTTTACTGTTGATGCCAGGATTTTTCCTCTTGATGCCAGGACTTTTCCTGTTGATGCCAGGACTTTTCCTGTTGATGCCAGTATTTTAACTGTTGATGCCAGTATTTTTACTGTTGATGCCAGGATTATTCCTGTTGATGCCAGGATTCTTCCTGTTGATGCCAGCGTTTGACTGTTGATGCCAGTATTTTTTACTGTTGATGCCAGGATTATTCCTGTTGATGCCAGGATTCTTCCTGTTGATGCCAGCGTTTGAATGTTGATGCCAGTATCTTTACTGTTGATGCCAGGATTATTCCTGTTGATGCCAGGATTTTTCCTGTTGATGCCAGGACTTTTCCTGTCGATACCAGCGATTAAAGAAACCCATACTCAAGGACCGTTTTACCAGCATAGGAGTAAGGATCTACCAGCGTTGGAACCACCACCAGAATTAATGATAAGAATTGATGAATATTATATTAGGTTAGTTTTAAGTCAAATAAAAGGAATAGACCTTCTTCATAACCGAAGTTTTACGTGTTTTCTTTGGTCGACCCCGGACCCGACGAGCATACCCCAGCTCTAGAGAAAAAAGCACATCACAGGAGAAAACTCGCTTCAGTGGATTTGTCCCACCGGAGGCTTTCCTCTATTTTGATATGGTAGGGCTGATTCAGGATAGGTTGGCGGTTCCGCTAATCTACCACTTCTGCCGGAAGTCCGTGGAACGACGGCTCCTTTACAACCGAGACGTCACCGCAGTAGGCGGAGAAGCTGAAGAGCTCCTCCGGTTCAGAAGGGCGGTCTCAGATCGCGATCGTCGTGACGTTGTTAAAACGCCGAAAATGTTCTGGTGGTTGTCGGAGCAACAACATGAATTTGATAATGATAGCGAGTCGCCAATGGCTGGCTTACACAGGTTTAGCGTGTAAGTCTTAGGGTATAGAGGGTGGGCATAGTGGCAAACAAAGAAATCAAAAAATCAAAAAAAACAAAAAAAATATAAAATCTGAAAAAAAAAAATTACAAAATACAAAAAACCCAAAAAAAAATTTTTTTTAATTTAAAAAACCAAAAGCTACTCTAGTTTTAAGTAGACTTAAGTACTTTTAATTAGTTTTAATTAGTTTCAATTAGTTTTAAGAAAGCAAAAAAAATGATCTTTTAAACTTAGTTTTTTAAAAAAAATTCTTAGTTTTCACTAGCCCTAGTTTTTGATTCATAAGTTATCTTAAGGCCGAAAGGCATTAGTAGTAAGATATTGAATAATTTAGAGTACCCTTCTAGGGTCAGTAAGTTAATTAAGTTATTATACAGGCTGCTTTGCATAAGGTGTGACAAAAAGATAGGTGTAAAACTTGCTCTGAGGGTAATTTTTGACAGCAAAAAGAGTACCCTTAGAGTACTCTTTTTTCCCAAACGAAAACGGCATAAGTTGAATCCTATATGCCTATGTAATGCCGTTTTCGTTTGGGAAAAAAGAGTACTCTAAGGGCACTCTTTTTGTTGTCAGAAATTACCCTCAGATCAAATTTTGCTACTCTAGAAATTTTTTCAGAGTAAAAATCAGAGTACTCTAAAAAAAAAGGGTACTCTGGTTTTACCAAACGAAAACGGCATGAGTTACTAACCTATACCTACATACATTTTCATGCCAACCGCGTTATGTCATCAACAAAACAATAGAAGTTTTCAAACACAAAATAACTACCTAGTAAAATACAAAATTTTTAGCTGACGAAAAAAATGAAACACACTCTCATCAAGTTGCGTACACTTGACCAAGGAATTCCATTCTATTAGTGCAGTAGTGCTATTTTCTTTCCCCTTTCCTTTGTGCGTATGCCTATGTCCGTTTCTTTCAATCCTTCCTCATTTCACACTTTTTTTTACAATGCAAGCTACTGCTACCAGCAAAAAAAAAACAACAGGTACACAGTTTGTAATGAAAAATGAATAGTACAAAAGATCACAAAATAAGGTCATAGGTATAGAATATAGATGATATGTATGAGGGGATACATAACGCATAAGATCATCTGAGCGATATTCCTTTAGCGGGGTCCACACTGTCCAATTTGTTTGTCAAGCATCGAGTTTGTCAAACAAATTTGATAATGTGGCCGCTCATCAATCGGCTTGTCAGATTTGTTGGATGGTTTTCAAATTTTTTTGATATTTTTGCAAGTTGGACAACAAGTTGGATGAATAGTTGGACTTGTTTGATGAGTGTGGACGCTATGGGTTTTTTCCGTCCAACTTTTCATCCAACAAATTTGACAAACAAATTGGACAGTGTGGACCCCGCTTTTTCCAAATCACAGAGAACAGACAAAAAGAAAAAAAAGCGCTAAAATTGGTGACGGATATGCTTCGAACTGCCGTGCGTATGTATATGTTTTTAAACGAGGTTTTCTAGTAAAAAACCTAAAGTAGACAGTTTTTCAAGAATTAATATTTCAAATTCTGTGAGCACAATAGTATATTTTTTTATTGAAACTGATTCAGATTATATCAAAGAAAAATACCAACAAAAAATTGAGGTACTTTTGGCTTCTCGTTCCTCAGAAATCGTTTGCAAATATGACTTTATTGAAATTGAATTTTAGCGGTTTGGAGAAAAAAATATTGATTTTGGGCTCGGAGGTTAGTTCAGGAGCTTTATTACCTTCAAAAAAATATGGGGTATTCCATACCAAATCGACCACTTTTATACCCGAAACTTTTTGCTGAAACTTTTCCATCTTTTTCTACCTTTTGAAAAACATTTTTTAGAACTTTTTCAAATTTTTTTGTCTAATCTCAAAAAAGTTATGAATTTTTCATAAAAATGGCTTTCTTATTTTCAAACAGCCATAACTTTTTTAAAAATTGACTTTTGGGAACTTTTTTTTTTAAATTGTTTGTTTTTGAATGAACTTTTCGAAAAAATACACGGAAACAATTTAACATGATCAATTATTTAAAATAATCGGTTTTTTTGAGTAAAGTCGTCATTTTTTTGAAGTTCGCCATTTTTTATTTTTTTTCTCAAAAAAACTTCAATCAATTTGACAACTACTATTTTCGCCAATCCCAGAGTATGCGGTTTTTTTTTATATTTTTTTTTTTTATTCATTTAAAAAAAAATCAAAATTGAAAATTTTTTTTTTTTCGTAAACTTTACTCGGCACGAGTACGATAACTTTGAATATCTATATCTCTAATAATAACGGTTTTTGTTGGAGGGGTTCAATACAATCATTTTTTACTACAGGAGGGGGGTCTATATATCCGCCCGTTTAGACGGTAGGGGTAATTCTATAAAAATTGACTTAAAAATATATTGTTAAAGAACGGAAACATTTACAGATACAAATTATACTTTTTATGAAAACCAGAAATCTGCACTTCATAGTAAATTTTTTATCAAACGCTGTAAACTACTTTTTTCTATGTCTTGTAGGTTTTGAGATAATTGAAAAATAGTAAAACTATATTTCTTCTTTAAAACCAAAAGATTCTCTAATCTTAAAAGAAACTTATATAATAATAGTTTCAAAGAAGAAATAGTTTTACTATTTTTGAATTATCTCAAAAACTCAAGACATAGAAAAAAGTAGTTTACAACGTTTGATAAAAAATTTATTGAAGCAACTTACTACATAAATTTTTTTTTATTTGCATTTGTAATCATGAGGAGCATAATACTCAAAGTGATTTTTTTTTACTTTTTTTCGTTAATTTTGACTTTGAAGTCAGTTATGTCGAAAACTATAAATTGAAACCACTTTATTTAAAATTTATTATGAAGTGCAGATTTCTGGCTCTCATAAAAAGTATAATTTGTATCTGTAAATGTTCCCGTTCTTTAAAACCCTTTCGATCCGGAAAAATGTGTTAGTTATATGTTTAAATAACATTTTATTAATTTTTATAACTGTTCGTCACATCAAAGTAAAAAAATTAGTTAAGGGACCGTATTTTTCAATGGGACACATGGTGTCCCGGTCAGTATTTTATCCACATTCAACTCAAAGGTGTAAAAAAATGTGTTTGGAAACAAAAATGAATTTATTTCATTATTTATTTGAAAAAAAAAAAACACTTTACAAAAACATAGTAACTAATATTTTGCTATTAACTCATACTGTACTGCCATCTGGTCGGCTCTATCGACTCCACCCATTATCTGCCTATAAAACCTGATCATCTCTGGACATGGTATGTTGATTTTTTTACCATCTTTTTGTTTCTTGTCAACTGTCCCCATTTCAGATGTATGGCAGTTGCTGACAACGGTGACTTCTTTTGTGTCATGCCATTTGACAAACATAAGCCCTGTGTTGCTTTCCCGGAAAACGCACTCACTTTTCCCAAGCTTTACATTTACAATTGGCAGTTTTTTCCGATTGGACACAACGGTTCCGATTGCAGCATAGTCTAAGGTTTCAAGAAGATGAACGCTAGTGAAAAACCTATCGAAACATAATGTAACATTGGGATCCTGAATCGAATATGCTAATTGGTTGACAACCCGTTCACCAAGTGTACCTTCGGTTACTTCCTCTTCTCTGCCGCAATAAATGTTGAAATCGTACGTGTAACCAGTAAGGGCATCGCATCTTAGCCACATTTTTATGCCACGTTTTGTAGGTTTCAAGGGCATATATTGCTTCATGGAAGAGCGACCTTTGAACTTCGTCATGCTTTCATCGATGCTTTGGAATGGGCTGTCCTCTCTGGCTCTCAAAAACCTTGATTTCAAACACTCAACAATATCTTCAATGTAATATAACTTTGATGCAGTCTCTGGCTTTTCGGGGGGTTCAAAGTACATTTTTGATGACAACAGTTGAAACCTGTCTCGGGAGATAGCAGACTTTATAGCATCATTTCCCATGGAAGGATGTGTCGACCAATAGTGTCTAAAGGCTGGTAGATGGTTGTATGACATAATCATAGCACAGCCAACAACAATCTTCATTTCCCCAATGTCTGTTAGCTTTATATTTCTGTTAGCCCGTTTTGATTTGCGCAAAATGTTAATGCGCTCGTTGGTACACTGCGTTATATACATGAATAGACTTTCTGGGAAAATCTTACTAAAGATACGCGACGGGTCGTCAGTCCTTTCGAAGTTTATGTTTGTTTTTGGAAGCCGAGAACTAATTACAGTTTTCCTTGGCGTGAAATTTTCATTTGGTGTTGACCAAATTGTTGTAAAACTTGAAGTACCAGCCAAAGGATGAACATCTTCCAACGCCGCTTCCACATCCTCTTCTTCAGTTGTTTGCTCTTGACTTGCGCCGTTTCCTGCATTTGTTGTATCCATTTCATCTCCACTACTCTCGTCGGATTCTGTTTCGTAGTCCGTAGGCTCGTAGTCATCGCTACTGTCATTCGAGAAGTCATCCTGATCAAAAGACTCCACCAATCTAGATGTACTAGGCTGATTTCTTGATCGCGGCATATTCGTCTGTTTGTATATAAAAACCGAACCAGGACATTTTTAGACCACTCGAAAATACTGACGGGACATATACGTCCCGCAACATAAATATGCGAATAAAAATGAAACCATAATACAAATAGAGTACTTACCAGCTTTATAATGTATTGAGAACTCCCCGTGCAGAGGCGGGTTAGAATAGCACTGCAGAGCCTCCCCGCTTGTCGTAAAAGGCGACTAAAGGAACAATCATATCTAGACGACTAACATCAAAGTGAGTCTAGCGACACACATTCCACCTCAAAACTCTCCCCAAGTATGCATGCAGATCCCGGGGTTTACACGACTGGAGATCACCGGTGTAGTAAAAGGGAAATCAAACTCATTAAATGGAGCATGCATGTGTCGAAAAGGATGAAAGGAAAATTTTTGAAAAATGTTGATCATTATGGAAGTACTTGCAAACATAAGAAGCACTACCCCGCCAGGCAGTTCCATTGCTATGCATGGAGCTGATCCTGGACCGAGCAGCAATGTTCGGGTCAGAGCTATACGGATTCCGGGGGCTAGCAAAGTAATGCGACGATTTGGACGTAAATTTAGAGTCGCGAGCTGGAACATTGGAAGTATGACTGGTAGAAGTCTCGAACTCGAAGAGATGATAAAAAGGAGGCGAGTGGACATCTTGTGTGTTCAGGAAACGAAATGGCGAAACACAGCAAACAAAGCCCTTAGATGTAAAGACAAAGGCTTACAAGATGTTCTACTATGGAACAGAACAAGGTAGGAACGGAGTCGGTATCATCCTTGACCAAAGTTTATATTACAGCGTGTTGACCATTTTGAAGTTCAGTGACCGTTTGATGTCTCTTAAATTGGTGATGGAAGGAAAGGTCTGGAATATAATCAGTGCATATGCTCCCCAAATAGGGTGTGAGCAGGAGGAAAAAGATGCATTCTGGCTTGATTTTCATAACCTACTTAAGAACATCCCAAAAGAAGAATATTTGTTTGTTGGAGCAGATTTGAATGGACATGTCGGGAAGACAAACGAGGATTATGAAGACTGCCATGGAGGTTTGGGATTCGGCACCAGGAACACTCCTGGTGAAGATATTCTAAATATGTGCAAGTCATACGATCTAATCGTATTAAATACCATGTTCATCAAACAAGACCGACACCTTATCACTTACAGCAGTGGAGGAAATGAAACCCAGATTGATTACCATTTGGTAACCAATTACATGAAATCTCGGGTGAAAGACTGCAAAGTGATACTAGGAGAAGCTGCCGCTCAACAACACCGTCTTCTTTTAACAGAATTTTTTACGGATGCGGTGAAGGAAGTCAAACAAACAAAGGCTCCTAGGAGAATCAAGTGGTACAATCTGGAGAAAACCAAAGGACAGCAATTCATTTCGTTTATGCAAAGTCAGCTGCGTAATACCATCGACGCAGTTTCAAATGCAATCACGGCACAAAATATGTGGGATCGCCTACAACGAACCTGCTTAGAGAGAGCCAAATCACTGTTAGGAGTCTCAAAAGGACACCACCAACAAGCTAAAGAAACCTAGTGGTGGGATGACGAAGCTAAAGCAGTGATTAGAAAGTAGAAAGCAGCTTACCAAGCTTGGTCGAAGTGCCCCTCAAGAAATACAAATGAAAAAGCGCGTTTCAAAATGGAATACAAGAGCTGCAGAAAAGAAGCGAAGAAAAAGTGCGTCCAACTTCAAGCAAGAAGCACGGAGGGCCTGTATCGAGAGCTGGAAGAGATTTCTGCCCCAGCTGGTGAAGCAAATCAGGCAGTCCAAGAGCTAAGACAAAGCAACTTGAATAAGGGAGCAACCATTTTCAAAATAGCCGCTCAGAGAAGGAGAAATACGCAGGAGATTTGTTCGTCGAAGTTCATAAATGATGCTCAAGGACTGCTACTTGTGGATGACGACAAAATTCTTCACAGGTGGCGACGGTATTGTGATGATCTTTTGAATGAACAGTTTCCTCGGCGCCACTTTCCAACAGCTGCACCTAACTTTACGGAAGTATCCGACGTCACAGTCGAAGAAGTTAGGGAGGCAGTTAAGAACTCCAAAAAAGGCAAAGCGATTGGGCCAGACGAGGTACCATATATGAGTTTTGGAAAAATATGGGAGACATCGGGTTGAGATGGCTCACGATTCTCATCTCCAAACTTATAAGAGGTGACAGTTTGCCTAATCAATGGAGGGAAAGTTTTCTTCTTCCAATGTACAAGGGAAAGGGAGATACCAGAAGCTGTGACAACTATCGTTCGATCAAGTTGATGTCCCACACTATGAAGATCGTTGAGCGGGTTTTGGATAGCCGACTGCGGATAATAATAAGGCTGATTGATTACCAATGCGGGTTTGTCGCGGGTAAGTCAACTACAGACGCAATCCAAAGTATAAGGATCATTATGGAAAAACACCGAGATGCCTTAGAGCAGTGGTTCCCAAACTTATTTTTCTCGTGGACCACTTTCAAAATTTTACTGGTTTCGGTGGACCCCCTGCTGCTACATTTCTACCACATTCTTAAAGTCATCAAAAAATAAAAATTGTGTCGCTTCTGAGATCTGTCCCTTTATTATGATAGGTAAAATAAAAACGAAAAATGGTACATTTTATAACACTTAATTTATTAAAAGAATAGAATTACAAGAAAAAATTAATAAGGTAATATAGGTTCAGGTGATTTGATGGAGTGTCAGCAAACGATCAATGTTTTTGTTTTTATTTTTGTCAGCAATAACCGCAAATCCCCCCGCTCTGTGATGTTTAATTTGCTTCTTTTTTTTTTGTTAAGAGGTTTTCAACGGCACTAAAACTCCTTTCGCAAGGTATGACGAGGGAAAAGCTATTCAAAATTTCCTTGCGATTTTCCCACAGTCCAGGATATTTTCGGGTATTTCTGCTTGTAGCCACAATGTTTGGTAGCCTTTTCTAAATTTCACCTTCAGCTCCTCATTGAAGCTTAGCTCGAGCAGCTCCTCTTGTAATACAACATTGGCCACTTAAGTTTCATTAAATGGATTTGTGATCCATGGTGGTATATCCATCGTCAGCATATCTTCAAACCTGGTTTTGAAGTCATCATGCAGGACACTTAAATGTTGACTGTAGGTATGGTTATCCTCATCAATACATTCTATTATTATAGGTATCACAATTCACAAGGCAGCCTTTGTCAGCACGCGGAAATAGAATTACGGCTTGTAAAGGAAAGAACAAATAAACCGCTAAGACAAATTGGTGTACTCAGTATCGAATACTGATCATATTTGTGTAGGAAAAAATAAAAATCGAAATCGCAAAATTGTCCATAAAAACGATAACTTAAATTTCATCCAATCAATGAGTTCACGCGCTCCGTGAATTTGCGTTTTTTTTTTGTCTGCGGCTTCATTGTTAAAACGTGACAAACTGGCATCGAAGCTCAAGCCCCGCTCTTCCGAAAAGGAAATTTGATAAAATAGTTACTTCAAAATCAATTTAAAATGATTGTGTAATTACTGTTTTATAAAATTAGTAGTTATTTTCAAGAAAAATTACAAAATAATTGCTCTGAAATATTTCTTATTCGGCCTTTTTAGAGAGGCAGTGCTTCTCTCGTGAAAAAAAAAAAAACAATTGAATAAAACGTGCTGTGTTTGTTTTCAAATCGAAAGAGGACAATTAAAATATCTGTAAGTTACTAAGTTACCTATCTATACGAGCAGTTGTGATCAAACGATTAGTACACGTAAATAAAATACTTAACTACTATATCAAAAAGAAAGGTAGGTACTTACTTTTCTCCGGCACTAGCAAACACTGATGATATAAATTTTCTCACACCTTTTTTTCGAAATTCCGGAAACAAATGAATGAGTTCGCCGTTCATGTCTGAACAAGCACTAAGCATTGTCGGGAGGATAGCGCTTTGCAAGTCTGTACACGAAATTGTACGTAATATCGAATACGCAAGTTTGGACAAGTAACAGTCGCTTGCCTTATTGAAATATTATCTGATTAGTTAGGTACTTAAAACAATGTAGGTAGTAGGTCCTTATAAAAACTATGCTTACATTTTTGCTCTTTACTATCAAAAGCAGATAAATTTTCGTGGACCCCCATTAACATCTTATGGACCCCCATTTTTTGTTCACGCCTACGTAGACCCCCAGCAAGTCTCCCGTGGACCCCTGGGGGTCCACCTGGACCACTTTGGGAAACACTGCCTTAGAGGATTTGCATATTGTGTTGGTTGACTTCGAAAAAGCATTCGATCGACAACCACGAGATCTGATATGGGTGGCCCTCAGACACTGAGGAGTTCCTGAAGCCTATGTGCGAATAATTATGGACATGTACGAGGGAGCAGTTACAAAAGTGAGATGCCCAGCTGGAGTCACCGAAGAATTCCAAATAACAGTAGGTGTACATCAGGGAAGTGTCTTGAGTCCACTGCTCTTTATTGCTGTTCTGGATTATTTGCTCGAAGGAAAAGTAACGGACAATAAAGTACAACAATTATTCTTTGCTGACGATGGAGCCATCATAAGCGAGGATCCTACATCCCTGCAACGAGCACTTGACGTTTGGATTGATGTTCTGGAAGGAAATGGGTACCGTATTAGCGCTAAAAAGACTGAATACCTGTGCTGCCCTTTTTCTGATCCAGACATTTATTTGAATGGAAATGTGCTTCCCAAGTGTGAAAAGTTTAAATATCTGGGATCTATGATCAATAGTGAAGCAACTTGTGATGACGACATCAATCATCGAGTAAGCGTAGGGTGGATGAAGTGGCGAGAAAACTCCGCTATCTTCTGTGATCGAAAAATGCCCCCTTAGCTGAAGGGAAGACTCTACACAGCAGTTGTCCGTCCAGCTCTGACATACGGTTCACAATGTTGGACAATGTACAAAAAGTATGAGACCAAATTGACGGCAGCCGAAATGAAGATGCTTCGGATGACAGCAGGAGTAACAAAGCTTGATCGAATTAGAAGTACTAAGATCCGTGGAAGCCTTCATGTCAAAAGTACCATCTTGGACAAAATTCAGCACGACCGGCTCAGTTGGTATTGTCATGTTCAAAGGAGAGATCCGCAGAACCCCGTCCAAAAGGCAATATCGTACAACGTTTCAACAAATTCGCGACGAAAAAGAAAAGGCAGGCCAAAACACTCCTGGTACAAGCAAATGCAAAAACAGCAGCATTTGGTTGGCCTCAGACATGGAACAATCCAAAACCGGGAAGCTTGCCGACGCTTTCTGAGGTCAACGCGGCGTACCCCACAGGCGGATCACTAGTGTGATGCAGAAAAGTGGGAGAGTTGTGATCGCTTCAAGATCACTACTCGTAACGCCGGAAATGGAAAGAAGATAATGTATTGAACACTTGTACTGTAATTTCTACGTATTTTCTGTATAAAAACCAGTTCTAAATATAAAATATTGGATAAAACACTAAGCGCACTAAAAATTCACGTGCATATGATCACTTTGTTTTCACTATGGCGTCTAGACTTACAACAACAAATAACACAAATGAGGTGGAAATCGTTAAAAATATTATAAAGTACCGCGTGGGACAAATACAGTCACTCACACTCAAAGTGGGACACCTAAGAAATAAAATCTTCAATAAACTTCTTTACGAAAAAAAATGCAGAGTTGCTCATGTTTTTAAATAATTTTTATTTTTATTGTTTAATATTGACCTCAAATTATTATAAAATAAACAAAAAATATCAAAAAACAACCCCAATTTGTTTAAAAAAAAAAAGATGAAAATGATCTGTCTAGTTATTTTTTTTTTTAATGCAGGTCACAATTTGCCTTTCTTCAAAGGTTGTTTGCCTTGACATTTCGATTTTTTTTTTTAATGCTATCACAATGAAAGCTCTACAAAAACTGCAACTAAATGATAGAAAACAGCAGGTGTCCCACTTTGAGTGTGACCTGCATTAAAAAAAAAATAACTAGACAGATCATTTTCATCTTTTTTTTTAAACAAATCGGGGTTGTGTTTTGATATTTTTTTTTTTTATTTTATAATAATTACATTAATATAATTAACAATAAAAATAAAAATTATTTAAAAAAGTGAGCAACTCTGCATTTTTTTTCGTAAAGAAGTTTATTGAAGATATTATTTCTTAGGTGTCCCACTTTGAGTGTGAGTGACTGTATGTGCCATTTTGGTTGCTTACTTAAGAGTACAGGTTTTTTCGAAACTTTAACGGGACACATGTGTCACATATATATGTACTTGAAAACACCCACGCCTTGCCCCATGCTTTATAAGCTAAAAAAAGCCAGTTTCACCAACTTCTCTTCATAACACCTGTTTCAAAACACTTAAAACTATTACCAATGATTTTATAAGATGCGCCTGATATCTATCTACTATTTCCTTTTTATTTCATGAAAAAATAATAATAAACGGTAAAGTTATTACCATAAGAGTATGATGAAAACCGAAAAGTTACAACAAATTGACTAAAGTTTTTTTTTTGTATAATGAGACAAAATTTGAAAGATAAAAAACACTCGGAGGTTAGTTGCATATATATTTTCTAGTTATTAAACGAAAAAAAAAAAAATAAAAGTTCATAAGTACGGATGCCCCGACCAAAATAGTGAACAAATCGAATCGAATTCAATAAAAAAAACAGCTTCCGGTCCCTATAAAAACCGTTACGGAATACATTTCAGCATTTGAATGATACACAAATGTTTGTGTGTTTATCATCCTTACAAAACATTTTGTTTCATCAAATTATCAAGAAAATTGCAAAAGTAAAGAAAGAAATAAGCCAACGAACCTTTTAAATTTTAACGAAAAATGCAAGGGACACCTAGCCTTAAAACGCTTCTGATTTTTCAATCCTTCTCCGATTCTTCGGCTATATCTGAAAATTTTATATTGAGGTAGTAAGTAATATATAAGAAATAAGCCAACAAACCTTTTAAATTTTAACGAAAAATGCAAGGGACACCTAGCCTTAAAACGCTTCTGATTTTTCAATCCTTCTCCGATTCTTCGGCTATATCTGAAAATTTTACATTGAGGTAGTTATTGCAATCAATCGACTTTATACTATCTTCTTCTACATCAGTAGGATATGATAAAGGAAGTCGCGAGAGGGAATCAGCATTTGCCATGTGTGAACCTTTTTTATAAACAATCTTATAATCATACATACTCAAAATCACTGCCCAACGATTAAGCCTTGCCGCAGCAACAGCTGGTTTTGACTTATTGGGATTAAAAATTTCTCTTAATGGCTGATGATCTGAGTATATGATAAAAGTCTTTCCATAAATATACTTGTGGAACTTCTTCACAGTAAAAATAATAGCCAATGCTTCTCTATGCAGTTGAGAATACTTCTGTTCTGCAGAACTTAAAGTGCTGGATGCAAACAATACCGGCCTTTCAATTCCATTAATAATATGTGACTAAATTCCACCCACACCGTATGGGCTATAGTCACAATGCAAAACAATTTCTTTGCTTGGGTCGTAATGATAAAAAAGATTATAATTCAAAATTAAATCCTTACTCTTCTTCTTCTTTAACTCCAATGACAAATTTGGTATAACGAGCATAATAATTCAAAATTCATAAAAACGACTTTAGCTGAGTAACATTCTCTGGTATTGGTGCATTGCGAATAGCTTCGAGCTTTTTCGGACTAGGTTTAATACATTCATCATTCACCACATGACCTAAATACAAAATTTCTTTTTGAAAAAAATGGCACTTTTCATATTTGACCCTAACATTAAACTTTTTAAGCCTTTCTAATACCTCTATCAGATTCTTTTTACATTCGTTTTCATCCCACCCACCGATTATAATATCATCAATATAACACTTTACCTTGGGAATGTCGTTGACCTTGGGAATGTTGTTGATTGGAACGCGGCAGGAGCTGACTTCAAACCTAAAATTAAACGTCTAAAACGGAAAAGACCCACATGGGTATTATTAAATTTAATTAATTAAATCCTCTACTTCAACCTGTTGGTAGGCTCCTTCTAAATGTAGGACACAAAAACACGATGAACCATGCAAACTCGCAAAAATGTCTTCAGATACTGGCATATTAGAATGATCTGTGCGAACCCAAGGGTTAATAGTCCTTTTACAATCGACACACAGTCGAATATCGCCGTTTGGTTTCACTACAACCACTACAGGAGAAGCCCAATTACTATAACGCACAGGATATATGATTCCCTCGGAAACCATTTTCTTCAGCTCGTTTTCCACCTTGTCTCTAACACCAAAAGGAACCGTGTACGGTTTGAAAAACACAGGAACACTATTTTTTTCCAAAAGAATTTTGGCTTTAAAATGACGAACGCAATCTTTTTTATCACCGTGAAACGCGTTCTTATAAGATTCAACTAATTCAGAAACATAACTTGAATCCTTTAAACGATCGCACCTAATTTCACTAACGAACGTATTTCTCCAAGTAGGTAGCAACTTATCAAGCCACGTTCTTCCAAGCAGGGGTACAAACACATTTGGATCTTCCACTATGACTTATTCCAAACTAAACGACTCACTTTCACGTGTTAAACTGACCAATGCCTCAATACAATCAACAATCTTAACCTTGTCACCTGAAATCACATTTAAAGACCGATTACTTTTTAAAATTTGAACATTCGGATGATGAAATGTGCGAATATGCATGACAGAAGTACAAGCCCCTGAATCCAGTTCCATCTTTATACAATATATATATACCATTACAAATTAAATTAAAAAGTAAAGGATTATTTTCTGTTTTTAAATTATTAATATAACCTAAATCATTTGTCTCATAATTACTACTACTCTATTACCTCTGCTTTCGTTATAACTGTGATAGCTGTTTTTCGTTTTCGATTTCGATCTGCTCTTCGATCTGCCTCTACTGTTATTTTTCAAATAACAGTATTTTTGCACATGGCCCCATTTTTTGCAAAAATTACACTGAACATCCGATAAATTTGACCACCTTGACCTCGAGACATGACCTCCACTCTGACCTTTTTTCCTTAAATTCTCCTGACTCTTCGAACGCGCTCCTGATGCTGCATTATTTGAATATCTAGCTTTCATGGAATTCAAAGCCCCCGGTGCTGATGTTCCACCCATGTGAACATTTTAAATTCAATCATCTCCATATTTAATGCAGATTTACACGCCTTCTCGAATGTTAAATCCCTAAAATAAATTTGGATTGTATCTTTTTGTTTTTTATGCCCATTAGCAGCCTGTCTTTAAGAGCACCTTCTAAAAAATCCCCATATTTGCGATTATCTGCCAACTGCTTTATCGCCACAATGTAATCTGTCACATTTTCGTCCATATTCTGATTACGGTTTAAAAACTTAAATCGTTCTGCAGTCGTATTTCTTTTGAGTTGAAAATGTTCTTTCAGCTTTGCCACCAACTCCGAATACTTCAGCTCATCTGGACTTTTCGGCGCATCTAATGTCTTGGTGATACTCTATAAATCTCCACCTCCAACTCCAATCAAAAAAGACACCTTGTCTTCATCTGTCGTGATTTTGTTGAGCTTCAATAAATGTTTTAACCGTTCAATATAGCTATTGAAATCATCACTTGCATTGAAGTATTCAATGCATCCAATGAAACTCGACATTCTAAATGTGCCGCTTAAAATATCGGTTTTATTTTTTTCTGCAAGTATGACTTTACTTTGTTCTTTGTCACTTGACATTAATACCGAAAAAAAACTTATCTTCAAACAAAAAGAAATTCCAGTAATCCTTGAACACAAAAAAGATCAGAAAAGAACAGAAAATTTCTCATTGAACACCAAAAGCCTGATCTTTTCTGTCTGAAACTGTTCTAGAACTGGTCATTGAACACTCCTTTTGTGAGCACATCGGCAGTGATGTCATGCGTATTGCCATATTGTAAAATAATATCGCCTTTATGCACTGCATCCCGAACAAAATGATGACGTATGTCAATGTGTTTGGTGCGTGAATGTTGAACTGGATTCTTTGCGATTGCCTGAGAACTTTTGTTGTCATTATAAATGACAACACCTTTTTGTTCTGTAAAGAGAGCTTCATTAAGGAATTTTTGAAGATACATTGCCTCTCTAACTGAATCAGCTAAAGCCATGTATTCAGCCTCTGCACTGGACAAAGCGACCGTCCTTTGCTTTCTGGATTCCCATGATACAGCTGCTCCTCCAAGCTTGAAAACGAACCCAGTATATGATCGTCTGTCATCTGCATTTCCACCCCAGTCAGAGTCCGTGAAGCCTTCAACATTCTGACGAGCCCTTCGAAAAAGAAGTCCGTAGTTCATCGTCTCTTTAAGGTACCGCAACACTCTTTTTGCGGCCGTCCAGTGTGAGTTGCCATACTCTTGGTTAAACTGGCTAAGGAAACTAACTGCGTAAGAGATATCTGGTCTAGTTGTAACCGCTAAATAAAGTAAAGAACCGATTAATTTCTGGTAAGGTAATTTAATTAATTTTTCTTTGTCTGTGTTATTGTTATCAATATCAGAAAGTATTTTCTTCGAGAGGTGTACTGACCGGATTCGAATCTTCCATGTTAAAACGTTTTAGTAACTCCATAATGTACTTCTTTTGACTAATTGTAATCTCTCCTTTTTGTAACGGGCTTGTTTTGGCTAATGGACCTATGCTGACATGCATGTGCCTCTTCTTAGCTCGTCGGTGGGGTGGTTCTTGGTCCTTAACATTACCCTGTTACAAAATGGCATCAATTCCCTGCATAGGTGATCATACTCACTTCCCTTGATTCCTCATCCTTTTAGACTTACGATTTAAACAGTCATGTTATTATATTTCAATACATCAATATAAATTCAGTTTATTGTGCATTGTATTAATGTGTATAATGTATGTTAGTTTGTATTAATTTGAATTGTTTATTATTCTGTGGTTGATTTGTATGTTACTAAATGTGTATATATGTAGTATTATTTATCTGTATCGTGACTTTCTAGTTAATTCTGATTTTGTATACATGTATTTTATTGTGCTTTGCAAGTTAGATATCTGTCTGTATTCAATTTGACTGACTTTTAAAATGAATTTACCATTACTCCTCTAATTAACAAAAAAAAAAAATATAAACGACACTAAGAGATCCGAAATTAACTTAAATACTTTAAAATAACAAAACGAAAATGGATTCGACTTCCTCTTTTGTCTAAAATAAATATCTCAATTAAGGTCCCCACTCACCAATAGCATACTTATATACATATAAACTTTAATAATTTATATCAAAATAATGGGGAAAAGACTCACCAATTTGTAGAAGAATCCGGTTGTTGTGGCCACAGCATCCAATTCCTCCGCAGGCTCACCTGTTGTAGCACTAAGGTGGCGCTTTCTCGCGTATGATTATTAAATTTTAAAAATATATAAATATGCAAAACAAAAACATAGAGTAAATGCACATTCTTTAAGGTATTTATCATTAATTTCGCACTTCCTTTACAATATTTTAAAAAATACTTATTCAATAGGTTTTACTTTATAACAAAAAAAAAAAATTAAGTACAAGGAAACTCAAGCTAAACTTATCATACAAAAGTAGCACTGTTATATCGGCTTCCGATGCAACTAAAACTGGGAACCCAGGTTTATTAGGTTAATCAATCGTCGCTGAGGGTCAAATTTGATTTATGTTGTTAAAATGTCTTTTAAGGCACTAAGAAAAATTTCCGTGGCTGGATGGGAACTTTTCACAGCTAATCCCTTGCAATTCGCAGCGAATTGCTATAACGCTTAGAGTCTGCGTAAGCACCTTGATGAGTTTAAAGGTACTTTTAATTATTCAGCTGTGGATATTGTTTGTGTTTCAGAGACATGGTTTGAAACGGGCTTTTGTTGGCATGTCGGGTCTATGCTGGCATGCGAGTTCCCTATATATTAGCTCGTCGGTGGGGTAGGTACTTTGACCCTGGACACCCGTCCCAAAAATTACCATGCCAGTCGTAGCAAAGATGTCGTTTGCTTGCGAAAAATGTCTTCTTTACCCTCCCTTCCATGATACCATATCCGCCAAGGTATCCCATAACTGGCATCTTAGTTTAGCACTCCACTCACCCTATTCCATCATCCTCTTCCTTCTATAACCCCTTTAGTTAAACCCCATTGTGTTTCTGTGATTTTCATTTATCAATTTTATTTAAAATGCGATTCATGATCGATTACAGAAGATAAATTTTAATCATACAAAACTTTTATTAATTATAGGTATAATGCTTCAATTCAAAAAAATATATAAATATGTACGTATTGAGGTTATTTAGATATTTCAAGTGTGAATATCAATTCACCAAAGCAATTCTTTTAATTTTGATTGTATTGTAACGTGCGCTTAGTTCGCAAAAATAAAACTTGACCCTTCAGTTTTAATTCTACCTCTTTTATTCAGTATCTACTTTATTCGATTTCAACTCTACCCAATAATCACATTAACTCACTCTTAAGTCTTAACATTATCACTCTATACTCAAAAACTGACATCTGGTTGCGTCGGCGGCATGATACAACTAATAGAGATATGGCATTGCGCATGTGGGGTATTGGTTGTCAAAATATGGTGACGTCACATACACACAAAAATGAGATAGGTGGACGAGATACTGGACGATATGACGGAAATGATCGTCAATATGCGGGTTGTAGGAAAAAACTGTAACGGGCTGGTTTTGGCTATTGGACCGATGCTGGCATGCATGTGCCTCTCCTTAGCTCGTCGGTGGGGTGGTTCTTGGTCCTTTACTTAACCCGGTTACAAAAAAAAAAACCATGCCAGGCTTTGGCTACTAGATGGTATTAGCCTGCGAGATACGCTATCTCTACCCTCCCTACCTGACTACTTTACTCGCTTAAGTAGTCCCTTAAATGGCATCAATTCCCTGCCTAAGTGATCATACTCACTTCCCTAGATTCCTCATCCTTTCAGACTGCTCGATTTAAACACTCATGTTAAATATTTCGATACTTCAATAGAAATTTAGTTTATTGAACATTGTATTTATATGTATATACGTTGTATTACTTTAGATTGTGTATATTTCAGTGTTTGATTTGTGCGTTACTAAATGTGTATATATGTATAGTATTAATTATTTGTATCGTTAACTTGTTTGTTACTTCTATTTTGTATATATGAATTTTATTATGCTTGGCTAGTTAGATATATGTATCTGTATTCAGTTTGATTGACTTTTAAAATTAATTTACCATTTACTCTTTTAATTAACAAAAAAAAAAAATATAAAAACGAAACTAGGAAATCCGAACTTAACTTGAATACTTTAATATATAAAAACAAAAATGGATTCGACTTCCTCTTTTATAAAAAAAAACTAATTCAAATAAAGTCCCCACTTACCCCCCTTTAGCATACTTATATACGTATAAATTCTAATAATCTCTATAAAACTAACAGGGAAATGACTCACCAATTTGAAGAAGAATCCGGTTGTTGTGGCCACAGCATCCAATTCCTCCGCTGGTTCACCTGTTTTTGCACTAAATGGTTCGCGCTTTCTCGCGACTGATTATCAAAATTTACAATTATATACTTATGCAAAACAAAAATTTACTCTATGCACATTCCTTAAAGTATCTACCATTAATTTCGCACTTCCTTTACAATATTTTAAAATCTCTATTTTACTTTATAAAAAAAAATTTAAGTATGTACAAAGAAACTCAAGCAAAACTTTTCACACAAAGATATAGCGCTGGTATATAGGCATCCGTTGCAACTCAAACCGGGAACCCAGGTTTATTAGCGGACGACGCTACTGTTAAGCAATCGTCGCTGAGATTTATGGTTTATGTCGTCAAAATGTCTTTTGAGACACTCAGAAAAATTCCCGTGGCTGGATGGGAACTTTTCACAGCTTTTCCCTTTGCAATTCGCAGTAAATTGCTATATAACGCAAGTCCTACATGAGACAAAAATTCAAACAAACGTTCAGTTTGAGATTCAAAAAAAATTACCTTGTTAAAGATGCACACATATATATAAACTATGTCTCCTTCATCCACAATTTTCAGTAGAGCACTTATTTTGCTGTATTTGTAATTTTGCACTAAACTATTGCTAACCGGTTAAAATTAGTCTTTAAATAAAATTTTATATTTAAAATCACCTACTTTTTCCAACGTTTCACTTTTGTAACATATATATATATTACTTCCTAGAATTATTTAGAAGCAAACTAAACTGCACGGCTTAAAGTTTCCAGACACAATGAAATGTATCAGAAACATACAGTCTCCCCTTCGCCGTTGTTTCAAATTACATAGCCTCTAACGTTTTCTACATACACAACACCCTAACGTTTTCTTTTCCTAGCAACTTTTAGACGTTAAATTTTCTCCTACTTTAGCAACCTTTTTAAAGCTTAAGTGAAAACAGGCCTTAGTTCATCTTATGCATCAACCTAAATCAAAACATAGAACTTCCCTATTGTGACCTTGTCCTACTTTTCTAGGGAATTTTCTTCCTGTCAAAAATGACATCGAGTTCAATTGTCAGATCGAAGTTGTTTGTTGATCGTCGGTCGTGAAAGAATTTCTCGTGCGCGATTAAAATCTCATTTTAAAATAAAGCTATTTTATTCATTTCGTTACAGGGCTTCGCTTATTTTGGATGAAAAGAACATCCAAAACATGCGAATGAACCCACGATCCGGGCGCGAAGTGAAAGTGTTTTCTATCCAAGTGTACAAAGAAAAAGGCCGACAGGCTAAGACATCCATTTAGGAAATACACATGGCATTGGCTACTGATTAAAAGGTTAGCTATAGTGAAAAGTGGAATTGGTGTGATATAAAAAAATGAAAAGAAAACGAAAGCGTAGAAAAAAAATAAAGTGAGTGATGTTTAGAGCTACAAAAACATGCTTAAAGTACCATAACCTGCAATTGGAATTTAAGGTACAGTGAGTGCAAAACCAATCGGGCAAATTTTTATACTGGATTTTTTTAAACCAAAAAAAAATTGTTGTTTCAACAAAAAAATTTTTCTTCAAAACTGCACAAAGCAAAGCTGACGGAGAATTTTACAGATCTTGAAGCTAACGTGGGTGCCGAACCTACATATTTAGCCGGGCCATCTTATAACGTCAGATAAGTACTTTTTATTATTTCTTTACATGATGTCGGTACTTTGTGGTGCTTTTGTTTTCCATTTACAGATTCAATCACTGACGAATGTCCTTGGCATGATAAATGCCTATTAATTTACCACCAAGGGTTTCCAGCTCATACATACAGCTGCCAATAACTCGACGAACTCGAGATTTTACAAACTTTGGAAGGAGTTTGGAATTTATACCCTTCTCAAAACTACTTTGACTGAAGTTTCTATGAAAGACTTCTTGTCCAACCTTGAATGACACCGGATTAGAACGTAAGTTATATGTTTTTTTAGACTTAACGTGTGCCCTGAGTAGGTTCTCCGACAACTTTTGTCTGGCAATGGCTGTCTTAGCCGCGTTAGGGACAACCAATACTTCCGGATCAGTCAACGAGTGTAATTCTCTAAGTAAACGGTAGGAAGAACCATGTGATATCATCGTTTGTCCAAATAGTGCAAAGTATGGCTGACATCCTATGGACTCATGCACATCGGATCGCAAAGCACAAGCTATACTAGACAGATGTATATCCCAATCGTTCTGCTCTTTGGATATGAGCACCCTCAGTTTACTTAGAAGATTACGGTTGACTCTTTCGGAATTATTTGCTTGCGGCGAATATAAAGCTGTACGAACATGTGTAATGCCATAGTTTGCTAATAAGTTTTTCAACTCCTTAGAAACAAATTGACATCCGTTGTCGGAATGAACAAACTCAGGGGTGCCGAAAGTATGAAAAACCTCACATTCTAAATATTGTCCTATTCGGGTCGCGGTAGCTTTCGGTAAAGCTTTCAAGAACGTAAATTTTGTGAAATGGTCTAAAGCGATAAACACATATACGTTTCCTCGTTTTGTTCGCGGGTATGGTCCTAAGAGGTCAATGAATAGGCGTTGCATCGGTCTTTCCGAAACAACCTGCTTGACAATGGGAGGACGAAGAATTGTATTAGGCGCCTTTACAGACTTGCACGTTTCACACTCACTCACAAATGTTTTGATATCTAGTACCATTTTCGGCCAATAATATTTCTCACGTATCCGGGCATATGTTTTGACGAAGCCACTATGACACGTCAACTTGGTATTGTGAGACATCTCAATGCATTTTTGTGTGAGTGCGTCCGGTACCCAAAGTCGCCACAACGAATCCTCATCGTTTACTTCGTCATTCCTGAACCTAACTCTTTTGTATATATATTTTCCCGATACAACTAGGTCCGGAAGTGCCGATTGTTCCGAATTGACTTTTTCTCTCAGCTGGGAATATTGCGTCGAATCGAACTGATCCGAATCGAGGTCCACCTCTAAACCTAATGGTGTCAACGAAAGCTCATCCATATCCATTCGCGATAGAGTGTCAGGAACGACGTTTAAGGATCCCTTTCGGTGTTCGATTGAAAAATCAAAACCTTGGAGCTCCAAACTCCACCGTGCCAATCTACCACTCAAATCCTTCATTGACATAAGCCACTTGAGACTTGAATGATCGGTGATGATTGTAAAAGGAAACCCGTCCACGTACGCTCTGAACTTCCTTACACTCAATATCGCAGCAAGACATTCCAATTCGGTTACAGTGTAATTCTTTTGAGCCTTGTTAAGTTTCTTCGACATGTAGGCGATCGGTTTTTCATTCGAATTCTCATCCAACTGAAAGAGAACACCGCCCACTCCCTCCGAGGATGCATCACACTGAATCGTAAATGGCTTTGTGAAATCTGGTTGCGACAACACTGGAGCCGAGGAAAGTGCGTTCTTCAGTTTGTTAAACCCTTCTAAAGCTTCGGGTGTAAGCTCAAATTTACTTTTTTTCTTGAGGCAATCAGTAAGAGGAGCTGCTAAGTCAGAGTAATTTTGAATAAACCGACGATACCAACCGGTTAAACCTATGAATCTACGAACTTGCCGTTGAGTTTTAGGAATGGGAAAATTAACCATTGCTTCGATCTTGGAAGGATCAGTCTTTAAGGTGCCTTGGCCGATAATGTATCCCAGATACTTAATCTCCCGCATGCAGAACTTGCTTTTATCGATGTTAATGGTAAGGTTCGCTTTGCGGAGACATGCAGCTACTTCAGTAAGGATTCGAATATGGGTTTCGAAATCCGCCGTACATATGAGGAGATCGTCCAAATAGACGAACACATTTTCTCTAAGGGACTGTGGAAGCATTTTATCAATGACTCGAGACATAGTGGATCCTGCATTACTTAGACCAAATGGCATGACCTTAAATTGGTAGAGTGGTCTACCAGGTACAGCAAATGCGGTCTTTTCCCTTGACTTCTCGTCTAAGGGGATTTGCCAATATGCGTCTTTTAAGTCGAGTCCAGTGATAAAGTGTGTGTCGCTTATTCTACTCAGCAATCCCTCAATAAGTGGTAACGGATACGCGTCTTTTACGGTTACTGCATTTACCTTCCTAAAGTCTAAACAGAGACGAACCTTACCGGGTTTTCTAACTAAAACCACTGGGCAACACCAAGGAGAGTTACTCACTTCGATGACGCCAAGTTCCAACATGCGGTCCAATTCCTTGAAAGCCTCCTCTTGTCGCACTGGCGATAAGGGATAATGGCGAGATTTTATTGGAACTGCATTACCTGTGTCGATGGTGTGACCACCCAAAGTCGATTTTCCCAAACCTAAAACGACAGAATTCGGGAATAGTTTCTTAGTAGATTCTAACAGAGCGGATTGTTCTAGAGTCAACGATATCAACTCGGCTTCATCCTTCAGATTCACGTCTCCCTCATTTGCCCAAGCATCGGTTTGGATCTCGCATATTTCCGGCATAAGATGGAACTCTCTCCAAAAATTCATCCCGAGGTAGACCTTTTGAGTAAGGTTCGGAATCAGATAGTAAGAAATGGGTTTAGTGACGCCCTTGTACTTGGTCTGTATTTGGCAGTGACCAACAATGGCATGGGACTTCCCATCGGCTGTACGTACAACATTTTTGTACGACTTCACTTCAACTCCAATTCTTTTTATCAGATCCCAGCACTCACTACCTAGCACAGAGATAGAAGCTCCGCTGTCCAGTAAACCAAAAACTGACTCGTTGTTCAAATGAACGTTAGCGTACATTCTACCATCTGCGTCCGACGAAATGATCGAGTCCAAAATTTCCTTGCGAATTTTTTTACGATTCCTATACCGATGACGACATTTTTGAATCTGAGAGCTAACTGCATTACTATCAGTTCCCATAATCCGAGAACGAACCTTATAGTAATTAAGCTTGCGCTCGTGAAGAGATTTCAACAGAACCCGATCAGCCGCGTTAGATTCTAAAACTAAAGGTTCTTTTCTTTTTAAAATTTCGGTTGGTAGGTTTTTAGACGGTGTTGGTATTGTATTTATTGTGATTCGGGGTGATTCGAGGGTGCTTTCGACGGACGAAAGTCCCCGCTCTTCCTTTCGCCCCTCTGGAAGTTTCCCGAGTGTTTCGTGCACTCAGGAGTACTTACTCCCTTAGCTCCACAAGTGAAACAAAACATTTTCCTCACATGTGATGGGCAAAGATGGAAACTATGCCCTTTTTCATCACAATTCCAGCAAACGAAAGTGGAGGCAGTATTAGGCCTTCTAAAGGTATTCATGGCCGCGATTTCCTCACCAGTCAGATCTACCGTATCTTGATCTTCCTCGACGGAGATTTCATGCACGGTCTTTTGGGAAGAATATCGCTTCGCCAGAAACCTCTCTGCCTCTCGAGCTTTGTTTCTCAATTGCTCAAGACCTTTGCAGTCCGCTGACAACAAGATTTCTCCAAGTCTGTCCTTGGCATTGTTTCGTAAAACATCGACAAGTTTCTTCTCGTCAAACGGCTCCTTAAGACGGTCGTTAAGACCAACGACTGAATTGTAGAAATCGTCAAACGATTCCTTGCACCCCTGCCTACGAGTAAGTATGCGCATGTACACATCTACATCGTTCTCCAACCGCCCAAACTCCTTTTTCATTGCCCTCTTCACTTCCGCAAACTGAACTTCAGGGTTCCTTTTTAAATAGGCCCAAAACCAACTGTTGGCTCTTCCATTTAACAGCGTATGGAAGTTTGAAGTCAGTTGCTCATCCGTGTAATCGCACGAAATTTGAAGGCGATCCACCTTAAATAGAAAATCGCTAACGTTTTCGGTGCCATCATACTTGATGTTCCAGCGGTCTAATCGACACTTATTCGTGGCACTGGAAAACGTATTCGACAATGAACTTCGGGGTCTGGGGGTAGGTTGGAGACCGCGAGATGTGCTAGCCTCTGCACCTGTGCAGGTCTGGCTGCTTCTCGCAGCATCAAGGGCACTTGGAATCGAACCTGGTCTACTAACTTCTTCCATTTTGCTAATAATGTTTACCATAAACTGGTCCATTTGCTGAAAAAAACGTATTTGACTGGTCATCAAACTCCGATCAATCTGAGACGCCAAATTAGCAACTGAAACTTGATCGTTTACACGAGATTGCTCTCCTACTCCCGCTACTTGATGATTTTCATCATTGCTGGTATTTTCTTGTGGGGAATTATTGTTTTCCATCACACTTGTTTGATCGGTCACTGTCGAATTTAAACTTGAAAAGCTAAACGAGTTGTCTAAATTGAACCGATCAATAGTGGTGTGAAACCTCCGATAAAATCTTTCAAACTCTTCGTTCGACCACGCTTGGAAACCTTCAAAATCGTCTGTTATAGAAAATCTCCTATTTGAGTTCATAACTCGAAAGCACACAAACAAAAATAAAACGCCGATGATCGCCAAACAAACGTCTAAAACCGATCAAAAATAAACTCAATCACGTCGCCTCAACAGACAAAAACTAATCAGAAAAGCACCGAAACAAAATCAATCAACCAACCTGAACGTCTTCAATAAAAAACAAAAAAAACAGATCTAAACCTATCAAACTACACAGCAAAACGACTTTCAAAACCAGAATTAAACTTTTCAAAATCAAACAAAACTCACTCAAAACTAAAATATAATATATGTAACACTCCAATGCTGAAACAGACAGAATTGTCTAAACTGAAATTTAAAGTTGTATATGTATATACTGTACGTCTAAGGATGAGGAAATCTATGGAAAGTAAATCACTTGTGTTGGCAGGTGGCAGGGAAGATGCCGTAGTCCTGCGAGTCTTAACAAAAGAAGGAAAAGAAAAGAAAAAAGGATGATAGAAAAGAAAAAGAGTAAGTGAACTAAAATCTGAAACTAAATAACTAAATGACTTTATATTCCAGGACATGTGTCGCCAAATATTCAGCAATAAAGACTCTGGAATTGACTATTGCAAAAACGGACTTCAAAACGACGGCTTTTCCAACCATCGTCGAGTCTCTTTCCGCTGCTAACATAGGTGCGTGCCTAGAATTCCGGGCATTGTCTCACTCGGTACACAAATAAACCAATGGCTCGAAATCTGCACCACCTATAGACTGTTGGTTTGAATAACCCGGGTTATGTTTCCCTCATCGCAACGCGGTATCAGACGCTAAACATCAATATCCGGGACTTATGCGGGAAACCAACCAATATTCAGACCAAGAAAATAAACCATAAAAAAAAGAAAGAAAAGAAGAAAAAACTAAGTGATAGAACTAAAAATGAGTTAAATGAATAGAATAGAAAAAAAAGATAGAAAGAAAATTAAAGGAAAATGAAAAAAAAGAAAACAGACTCATAAAAACTGCCACGCTATACTCTATAGCGGGCTCCACGTTGATGGGCGCCATTTGTAACGGGCTGGTTTTGGCTATTGGACCGATGCTGGCATGCATGTGCCTCTCCTTAGCTCGTCGGTGGGGTGGTTCTTGGTCCTTTACTTAACCCGGTTACAAAAAAAAAAACCATGCCAGGCTTTGGCTACTAGATGGTATTAGCCTGCGAGATACGCTATCTCTACCCTCCCTACCTGACTACTTTACTCGCTTAAGTAGTCCCTTAAATGGCATCAATTCCCTGCCTAAGTGATCATACTCACTTCCCTAGATTCCTCATCCTTTCAGACTGCTCGATTTAAACACTCATGTTAAATATTTCGATACTTCAATAGAAATTTAGTTTATTGAACATTGTATTTATATGTATATACGTTGTATTACTTTAGATTGTGTATATTTCAGTGTTTGATTTGTGCGTTACTAAATGTGTATATATGTATAGTATTAATTATTTGTATCGTTAACTTGTTTGTTACTTCTATTTTGTATATATGAATTTTATTATGCTTGGCTAGTTAGATATATGTATCTGTATTCAGTTTGATTGACTTTTAAAATTAATTTACCATTTACTCTTTTAATTAACAAAAAAAAAAATATAAAAACGAAACTAGGAAATCCGAACTTAACTTGAATACTTTAATATATAAAAACAAAAATGGATTCGACTTCCTCTTTTATAAAAAAAAAACTAATTCAAATAAAGTCCCCACTTACCCCCCTTTAGCATACTTATATACGTATAAATTCTAATAATCTCTATAAAACTAACAGGGAAATGACTCACCAATTTGAAGAAGAATCCGGTTGTTGTGGCCACAGCATCCAATTCCTCCGCTGGTTCACCTGTTTTTGCACTAAATGGTTCGCGCTTTCTCGCGACTGATTATCAAAATTTACAATTATATACTTATGCAAAACCAAAAATTTACTCTATGCACATTCCTTAAAGTATCTACCATTAATTTCGCACTTCCTTTACAATATTTTAAAATCTCTATTTTACTTTATAAAAAAAAATTTAAGTATGTACAAAGAAACTCAAGCAAAACTTTTCACACAAAGATATAGCGCTGGTATATAGGCATCCGTTGCAACTCAAACCGGGAACCCAGGTTTATTAGCGGACGACGCTACTGTTAAGCAATCGTCGCTGAGATTTATGGTTTATGTCGTCAAAATGTCTTTTGAGACACTCAGAAAAATTCCCGTGGCTGGATGGGAACTTTTCACAGCTTTTCCCTTTGCAATTCGCAGTAAATTGCTATATAACGCAAGTCCTACATGAGACAAAAATTCAAACAAACGTTCAGTTTGAGATTCAAAAAAAATTACCTTGTTAAAGATGCACACATATATATAAACTATGTCTCCTTCATCCACAATTTTCAGTAGAGCACTTATTTTGCTGTATTTGTAATTTTGCACTAAACTATTGCTAACCGGTTAAAATTAGTCTTTAAATAAAATTTTATATTTAAAATCACCTACTTTTTCCAACGTTTCACTTTTGTAACATATATATATATTACTTCCTAGAATTATTTAGAAGCAAACTAAACTGCACGGCTTAAAGTTTCCAGACACAATGAAATGTATCAGAAACATACAGTCTCCCCTTCGCCGTTGTTTCAAATTACATAGCCTCTAACGTTTTCTACATACACAACACCCTAACGTTTTCTTTTCCTAGCAACTTTTAGACGTTAAATTTTCTCCTACTTTAGCAACCTTTTTAAAGCTTAAGTGAAAACAGGCCTTAGTTCATCTTATGCATCAACCTAAATCAAAACATAGAACTTCCCTATTGTGACCTTGTCCTACTTTTCTAGGGAATTTTCTTCCTGTCAAAAATGACATCGAGTTCAATTGTCAGATCGAAGTTGTTTGTTGATCGTCGGTCGTGAAAGAATTTCTCGTGCGCGATTAAAATCTCATTTTAAAATAAAGCTATTTTATTCATTTCGTTACAAAACTCCTTACTACCATTTCAAAAAGGTAAGAATTGATATATCCGGCTGAACGCAATTATTTGATTTCATGTATATATTCATTTTTAAGGTATTGTGCAATCCAACACGGCCCTCAAACTATTGCACAAAGATGTGCTTTAACAGTTTGGAGTTAAGTTCATTATGACTTACCGCCTAAACCAAGACGTCCTTGAAAACTTCTTCGGCATTATAAGGGCTAAAGGTGGACTTCACGACCACCCTGATCGCCAAGAATTCAAGTACAGGCTCAGGTCGTATATTCTTGGCCACAATGAGGGTGCTCTTTCCGAGAATGGGAACGTCGGCGTGGATGATACTCCGGATTTAAATTTAGAAGAAACTTCTCTCTCAGGTAAGACTTGAATCACATACACGACTCTTGTAAACACTTAAATATATATATTTTAGGAAGGATATTCAACATTGTTAAAGCCAACAAAAATGTACAAAATGATTTGGAAGATGAAAATCTACAATTTCAGTACGATGGCTTAGAAAACTTGGCAGGCTTCATTTGTCACCGGTTCAAGGACATAATACCCAACCTTGAGCAAGGAAATGCGCTCGAAAATTCCTGGGTTAACCACTTGGACGAAGGTGGCCTGTGTAAGCCAAGCGCCACCATGATGAGCCAACTTGCTTCTCTGGAGAATGTTTTTAACGCTGTTAATGGAGAAGACTCAGGACTGTTCATCTGTCCAAACTACATCAAACATTTGATAGAGGTTTCAGCGAAAGCAAACTTCGATTGCGACGACCGAATAAAAAAATTATTCTTTCGCTCCCGGATGTAGGTACTTCCGAATGAAAAAACTCAACAGAGAAATCGTTGAGAACAAACTTTCACGAAAACGAAAATACAAAAAAAATATTAACTAAAAACACGCTTATTCTTTTATTCACTTTTTCAAATTAATTTGCAGGATAAAGATATAAACACTGAAATCACCAACAATAGAGAGCAGTCGACATGAACACAATTACATTTTGCAAATAAATTCTTTTTCGGGAAGTTTTCTTATGAAATCAGCCACTGTGGTGGTACACGATAATATTTTGCATTCGCGGGAAGATTTCTTATAAAAACAGCGACTGTGATGATACCTAGGATAAAAATAAAAATATAAATCAAATATATATGAAATGAAACATTTTTCAGCTTGTTTGTTTGTTAAATGTGTTGTACATTTTACCATCATTTTACATACTGAATGCAAAACGTCAAAATCCATGTGTGTTTATGACGTACATGCGCAGAACGAGACAAAAATAAACTCCGTGATGCGCTATCTTTAATAGTTGTGTCATGCGTCGGCGGCCTATTTATATCGAATAACATGACATCTAGAACTTCCCAGTAATTTCCACATGGTCTCCACATTCCAGTATTTGCTGTCAAACATTTCCCCTCCTGGTATATTTCTACTCTTACACTAGTGTTGCCGCTTGTGTTTTCGGTTGAACATTTTCGATTAGGAAATTGGTATTAAAAGTTGGGTTTGCATTACACTGCCCCCTCCTTAAGATTGCTCGTCCCGAATAATTCCATCTGCAGCCTCGCCACTATATCGATGCAGCCGTTCACAATGAACTACTTTTAACTTGCCTCTTAGTCCTCTTTGGATGCGGTAAACCACGTCGTTAATCCTCGTGACAACAGTATAAGGACCTTCCCAGTTTTGCTGAAGCTTCGGTGACAATCCTTTTTGACGATGAGGATTATAAAGCCACACACGATCTCCTGCTTGGAATCCTGCCGTTGTCGCTTTTGTGTCGTACCGTGTCTTCATCCGGTCGCTGTAGGCTTTCATCCGTTTCCTTGTTTTTTTTATGGATGTCAGCGAGTCTCTCCTTGAGGTCGTCCACATAGTCGTTCGTGTCCTGTGGCTCCGCTGTGGGGCATCCAAATTCAAGTTCGCTGGGCAGCCGCATGGTTTTCCCGAACAGGATGTCAGATGGTGTTTGTCCTGTCGAGCTATGTACCGCACTTCTATAGGCCATCAGGAATAGCGGTATGTGCCTATCCCAGTTTCTTTGGTAGTCGCCTACGACCTCAGTGAGGTGTTCTTTCAAGGTGCGGTTGAATCTTTCAACCATCCCATCAGATTGTGGATGAAGCGGTGTGGTTCTCGTCTTCTTAATGCCAAGTAGTCCGCACACTCCTTGGAAGATGTTTGACTCAAAGTTCCTCCCTTGGTCGGAATGGAGTTCCATAGGCACGCCAAACCTACTCACCCAGTTAAACACAATCTGGTCGACCAACGTTTTGCCTTCTTGATTTGGGATGGCAAACGCCTCAGGCCACTTGCTAAAATAGTCCATTACAACCAGAATGTACTTGTTTCCAGCGTTAGTCTTTGGAAAAGGCCCAGCCACATCTACTGCAATCCACTCAAAAGGTGATCCAACGTTGTCCTGATGCATCTTACCTTGAATCTATCTACCAGGTCCTTTGGTTGCAGCACACTTGTCACATGTTCGGCACCACTTCTCCACGTCATCTCTAGCATGTAACCAGTAGAACCGATGTCGCACCTTCTCCAGTGTTTTGTTAACTCCCAGGTGGCCTCCAGAAGGTCCGTCGTACATCTCCCGAAGAACTTCACTGACTTTCGATTGCAGTACGATCAGCTGCATCACATATGATTTACCGTCAGCGCACTCCCATCTTCGCCTGAGGACACCTTCTTGCACATATAGTGAGTCCCACTGTGCCCAATGTCAGAAATGTCTCCCCATTCAGGTCTCTGTTCATTTTCTTTCCATGCGAGAATGGGTTCGATATCTGGATCCTCCTGTTGAGCAGTCCTCACTTCCTCATTGCTCCATCCGCATATTGGGTCAGCTCTTAGTCGCTGAGCGGTAATATTTTCTTTGTCTTCTTGCCGCCTACAATGCTTGCAATCCACTTTGCAAGGTCTTCGCGATAATGCGTCGGCGTTTGAGTGCAGCTTTTCTCTGCGGTGTTGAATCTGGTAATCATAAGTCTGCAGTCTTTCTATTCACCTTGCGACTTGACCTTCTGGATTTTTGAAGTTCAACCGCCAGTTCAGAGCACCATGGTCTGTCCGCAGCAGGAATTTCTGTCCATAGATGTACTTATGGAAGTGCTTTGTTGCCAAGATAAGAGCTAGCAGTTCCCTTCTGGTCACGCAGTAGTTTCTTTCGGGCTTCGAAAGGACCTTGCTGTAATATGCCACCACTTTCTCTTCGCCATCATGCACTTGGGATAGTACCGCCCGATTCCAACGTTGCTTGCATCTGCGTCGATGATGAATGTTTTGCCAGGTGTTGGATGTGCCAGCACTGGAGCGTTACAGAGGCGGTATTTGAGTTCCTGAAAAGATTTCTCTCACTCACCTGACCATTTAAACTGCTTCCCTTTTTCGGTGAGCTAGTCTGTGATATAATTAAAAAGTGCAATAATAAAAAAGACGTTTATGGATTGAACAGAGACATTATATATAACTCCATCGAAACCATTGGCCCAGTGCTTATGAAAGTAATAAATTCGTCTTTGTTATATGGTATTTTTCCTAAAGGGTGGAAGGAATCTACGGTAGTACCAGTTGAAAAAGTTAAGGGTACTGTAAACAGTGAAAACTTTCGTCCTATCAATATGCTGCCAATGTTTGAAAAAGTGTTAGAAAGAGTAGTTAGTGAACAACTTAATAAATATATTGAAGTTAACTGTTTACTTGTTGAAGAACAATCAGGGTTCAGGAGTGACCATTCTTGTGAAACAGCTCTTAATTCACTAATATATGAATGGAAAATAAGCATGGACAAAGGCAAAAAAATTATAGCTGTATTTCTTGACTTCAAACGGGCTTTCGAAACTATAGACCGCGAGATACTTTTATCAAAGTTAGAGTTATATGGAATAAAAGGAACTGAATTAAAATGGTTTCAATCTTACCTTAGTGGCAGAAGCCAAAGAACTAGATTCGGTGACAAAATCTCAGAACCTGTGAACGTAAACTTGGGAGTTCCACAAGGCTCGGTATTAGGCGTCGTTTTGTTTTTATTATATATTAACGATATAAATACTGTATTGAAAAACTGTAAAGTTGTATTATTTGCTGATGATACTTTGATTTATATAACCGGCAGTGATGTTGATGATATGTGTGCAAAAATTAACTCAGACTTAGAAAACATTAATATATGGCTAAGAGCAAACAAACTGAGTCTCAATGTAAATAAAACAAAGTGTATGAAATTGAAAATAAAAGATCCCATAACAATCAAGATTAAAAACTGTCAAATTGAATGTGTTGAAAACATTAAGTACCTTGGTGTTAAAATAGACAATGATATTAACTTTAAAGACCATGCAAAATATATATGTGCTAAGATTTCAAAAAAGTGGGGTTCCTTAAACGTATAAGACCTGTTCTAACAACTGAAAATGCAATCATGCTTTACAATGTCTTAGTGTTTCCTCATTTTTACTTGCGATTATAGGTACTATAAGGCAAGTCTTGCAATCGTGCAGAAAAAAAATTTTGAGATAACAATTAAATATGACATTACGATGATAGAGAATACGAAAAAAGTGGGTCCTGGAATTCTGTCTGTCTGTCTGTCTGTCTGTGTGTCTGTCTGTCTGTCTGTATATGGATCTACAGCCTGAACTAATAGACCGATTTTCTTCAAAATTTGCAGTTAGGGTCTGTGGAGCATTCTACAGAGGGGTTTTTGGAATTGAGTCTCTAGGTCTTGAAATAACGGTACCTGCCATACAACCGATTTGATAATACTTATTTTTCTCGAAAACGGCTCCAACGATTTCGATAAAATTTTGTGTGAGGGATTAATTTTGAATTGTCTTTCTTATGATGTAAAAAAAAAATTTGGAAAAAGGGTAAAAACGGTACCTCCCATAGTACCGTTTTTTCAAAACCGACTTTCTCGTTAATGGCTTACACGATCTTGGCGAAATTTTGGATTTAAGAAGTCGTAAACTGTGAAAGAAAGATTGCATATCAATATTTAAAAAAGTTTAGTTTTGGAAATTTTTATAAATTTTTTAAAAAAATTTTGATTTTTGAAAATAGCTTCGAAACTGTAACTTTGATTTTTTTCAAATTTTTTGTCAAAATAACTCTTATTAAGATCTAAGACTTTGCATACTCGTCTTTTAAAAAACAGTTTTTTAAAAAAAAGTGAAAAATAAAAAACCGTTTTTTGGAAAAACTGCTCCAACGATTTTGATTAAATTTTCATCATTCATATGTATTAGCAATTGCAAAAGAATGGCGTTTTTAGATTTTTGCTTGAAACCTGTGGAATATTTAATTTAATTTTTTCATTATTTTGCGTGATTTAATTCAATTTTCATAATTAATGTGTAGTTGGCTACCCTGTACCAATAAATATATTATGGAGAGCTAATACCAAAACCTTTAACTCAGCCTTTAGATTTTGATATCGTATTTAGAACACAATCGCAAGTTCGTGCGACCCATTCGTGCCCATTTTTTATATTGTTCGACTGTATTGTACGGATGCCAAATTCAAATTAAACAACGTATGCAACTACTACAGAACAAAGCTATGCGTACTATTCTGAAGTGCAACCGATACACACCAATACGGCAAATGCTGGAAGCTCTGAAATGGATGAATGTTGATCAAAATATAACGTACAATGCGATGATATTTATATTCAAAATAAAAAATGGAATGATGCCATCATATTTAGAAGAAAATGTTAATATGGTTTCGGAAGTTCAACCATTCAACTTGAGAAACAATCAAAACATCAGACCAATACGATGTAACAGAAGCAGTACGATGAACTCATTGATGTGTGCAGGACTAAATTTCTTCAACAATCTACCAAGTGAAATTAAAACTGAACCAAGATTAATTTGTTTCAAACGAAAACTTAAAGCCTTTTTAATGAGAAATGTATAGACTTGATCTTAGATTATTTATGACCTTGTTAAAAAATTATTATCAACTGTCAATATTTTGTTTTATATATGAAGTAGCATAAACATGTAAAAGAAATTGTGAAATTGTAAAAGAAATTGTGAAATTGTAAAAAAACTGTATTTTGTTAAAAAGTTCAACGAACTAATAAACATTATTATTATGATGCAAATTCTTTGCAACTCCAGCAAAGTTCTTAACAAATCGTCGGTAATATGTGGCAAAACCAAGAAAGCTTCGGAGTTGATGTTTGTCCTGTGGTGTTGGCCAATTTTTGACGGAGTCAACTTTTTCAGGATCAGTCTTCACTCCTTGGGAAGAGATGATCTGTCCCAAATACTTAACTTCGGTTTTGAAAAGTGCATATTTTTCCGGATTTAGTTTAAGGTTAGCCTCTCGAAGTCTCTGAAACACGGCTTTTAGGTTCTTGCAATGTTGGCCAAATGTTTTCCCGTAAACAATGACATCGTCCAAGTAGACTAGGCACGCTTTCCACGTCAGTCCTTGAAGAACGCACTCCATCAAACGCTCGAATGTTGCCGGAGCGTTGCATAGCCCAAACGGCATAACTTTAAACTGCTAGAGCCCATTACCTGTAGAAAACGCCGTCTTTTCCCGATCATCAGGGTGGATGTCAACTTGCCAATATCCACTCTTCAAGTCCAGCGTCGAGAACCACTGGGCTCCCTTCATGGCATCTAGGGTATCACTGATTCTGGGCAGGGGATAGCTGTCCTTCTTAGTTACATCATTCAGCCTTCGGTATTCCACACAAAAACGAGTGCTCCCGTCTTTCTTTTTCACTAGCACCACTGGTGACTCCTAATGACTTTTGGAATTTTCGATAAGACCGTCCTTCTTCATTGCTGCTATCATTTCCTCAACCTCACCTTGTTTGGCCAGTGGAAGGCGTCTTGCGGGTTGACGAATCGGTCTTGCATCTCCTGTGTTGATGCGATGCTGCACCAACTGTGTCCTACCATATTGCCCCTTTTGCGATGCGAAGATATCAGTGTACTCTTGTAGGAGATTTTCAGCCATCCTTGTTTGTTGGTGATCAAGGTTGGATGAATTCAGTATTTTAGCTCTGATGGTTTTGAGCTCCTCCGGAGTTATAATTTTTCTCGGGGCTTCGTCTGTGATCTTAGTAATTGCTGCAACCGATTCGCAACGTCCAACGACTTCTCCTTTCTTCAACCTTACATCCATCGTACGGTCTGGTGTTTAGTAATCGTACGGGGACCATTTTGTTTTTCGGTGCTACCAGTGTTTTCCCAATGATGACGCTTTGGGAGGAACACTCTGGGTCTGGTTCCACCATGAGGTATCGAAGGCTTCCAAACTCACCTTCCAGTTTTGTCCTAACGAACACTTCAGAAGAAGGGGGCAGAATCAGAGCTTCCGTGATGAAAACAGTCCTCAGTGTCAACGTTCTTTCGTTCGAATTGGTCATTGGAAGTACCTTATTTTGGTACTTCAAAATTTAATTACCGATGTCCAAAATAACTCCGTGCTGTTTCATAAAGTCGATTCCAATGATGCACTCGTCACATATATCTGCCATCAGGTATTGATGAGTAAACACTAGATCGGCCAGTCGGATCTTCAGACACACTTCTCCATATACTCTTGCTGCTTCTCCTGTTGCAGTTCTTAGACGGTAGCTATTGGTGTTATGAAGCCACGTCGTCTTTACCAGGTCTCGACGTACTATGGAGGCTGTGGCACCGGTGTCGATGGTAGCCACATGTTTGTTCCCGTTAATAGTTGTCTCCACAGCCAGACTTTTGTGTCTCGTTTGGTCTGAGAGACCTGGATGGTTGTTCTGGGGCCATCGATACAAGAAACCATCCTCTGCCCCTCGAAGTTGGAATTGTTGTTACCCTGCTCTGGGTTGGATCTCTTTCTTCCACAATGTTGAAAAGCGGCTTTGTATGGTGGTAGTCGGCATTGACGCTGCCCCGGTCTTGTTGCAGTTCCAACATCTTGCTAGTCCGCTCCGCTGGTTCTTTTGTATTTCAGCTCTGTGGCACGAGCATTCTTCGACTATGGCTTCTCTAAGTCGATGTACTCCGTGAGAAGCCTGTTCCGCTGCTTCAATTGTCAATGCGAATGCTAAAGTTTCAGAAAGAGTACGTATTCTAGCAGTTCTGCTTGGAGCTGCTGTAGACTTTCACCCCTTTTCTGGACTCTGGTATTAAGTTGAACTCGGAAGACTTCTTTCAAGTGACTATCTCCAAAGCGTTTATCTATAGCTGCCACGAGAGAACTTAAATCACCGCTTTTACCAGCTGGAACAGTTTGAAGTAATTCAGCAGCTGGTCCTCTAAAAGCAAGAGTCAGTGCTATGTACTTGTCTTCGTCATCCCAGCCATTTGTTGTTGCGGCTGCCTCAAATTCCACCAACGACTTACCCATTTTCACTGTATTTAACTTTTTTTTTTTACACTTTACTAGTCAATTTGTTTTTTTTTTTTTTTTTTATCAAATAACTTTTATTTACACTTCCGACACTAATGTAACGTGCGCTTTGTTCTCAAAATTAAAACTTTACCCTTCAGTTTTTATTCTACCAGTTTTATTCAGTATCTACTTTATTCGATTCCAACTCTACCCAATAATCACATTAACTCACTCTTAAGTCTTAACATTATCACTCTATAATCAAAAACTGACATCTGGTTGCGTCGGCGGCCTATTTATATCAAATGACATGACATCTAGAACTTCCCAGTAATTTCCACATGGTCTCCACATTCCAGTATTTGCTGTCAAACATTTCTCCTCCTGGTATATTTCTACTCTTACACTAGTGTTGCCGCTTGTGTTTTCGGTTGAACATTTTCGATTAGGAAATTGGTATTAAAAGTTGGGTTTGCATTACAGTATGTCGGTTTTTACATTAAAAAAAGAAAGTAGTTAAATCTTCACAAAAAAATCTGAGAGTGTTTCTATACACCACCTTTTGATTCCAAAACACTTGGAACTTTCTTACTTCCTCTTTTGTCTGTATGTAATTACTACTATTAAAATCCCCTCAACCCAGAATTCAATGTTCACGAATTTAAAAATCAATATGTGAATATAACAAAAGACAGATATCTTCAAAATACTCACCCGAACTTACGCAGCTTCCTCGATGATGCGATCACAGCAAAAAGGTTGCTCCAACGGTGGTACCTGTCGCACACTTTACACAATTTTATAAAACTTCTAATATTATTTCTAAATTCTCTATTTGAATTTCTTTAAAATTTCATAATCTAAACCAAAAAAAATAAGGTAATCTCATTAGTTTTAAAAAGTAAAGTAAATTTCTAAAAGATTTTTATTTTCCTTTCGTGGTTTCCAACTTAGGCAAATGTAAGTTGCGCGCACTCAAATTCTAATTGGAAACTTATTAAATGTACTAAATTATAAAACAAAAAAACTTAACTTTTAAAAAGAAAAAAGTTAACTTTTAGTCCTTCGTAAATTTTTAAAGGCTACTCCGAACCGTATGGATACCAAACTGGAACTAACAACGAGTGTCGGTAATCACGGGAACTTTTGCTTAGCAGTCTGACAACCTACATACATCCCGTTTGCCTCTCTTGATTCCCCGCTTTTGCTTTATTTATTTGGTGCAGCTTGTACCGCAACAATCTTTCGCAACATGTTGCTTAAGCATCGTGTAAATAGGTGCAGATATATCCAAAAAAAAATATAGGGAATTTTCTTTACCCATGGGAAAGGGAATTTTACAATGACGTTTAAATCTGTCATTCCTATTTTTTGTTTACAAATTGCAAATAGCAATTCGTGCGCGGCTTGTTTTTTTTTGTAATTGTTTTGTGCTCGTTTTAATTTTATAAATAAATTCGTAACAGGGCTTTGCTTCAAATTAGTTTTTTTTTTTTTTTAGTTAAGTTTAGTTTAGTTTATTAAGTATTTATAAGCGTCGGTCGTGTATCGTATTGGTTGCAATCGAGCAACCCGTAATAAAAGTTAAAAATCCAACAAAGTGTTTTGTGTTATGTTCAAGCCTCAGAGTTAGCCAGTACAACTCCGTTACCTAGTGCAACTATTGGATAAAAGGAGTTCTTGTTAATAAAAACAAAAGTGCGAATAGCAAATAGAGCTACCGAACATGAAAAAAAAAAATTTGTTTTACCAAATAAAATCGTAGTGAAATATTCCAGTTATTTCGATCTGTCGCTGTAGGCCAACAAAAGCTTATCAAAACCATTTCCAACGTTGTACATCCTACAAACATAGGAACTTCGTTTCCGAACCTATGTAGGATAAATTACGAGCCTGAAAGATAATGCGTTTAAGCAAAACTAGGCCAACAAAAGCCTTTATGAACTTCTAAGTTAAAACTACCAACGTGGGTACTGAACCCACTTAAACCCGGGCAGAAAAAACTAAATTGACAAATTCAGATAAGTAAAATGTGTTGACTTTAGTATGTTCCGATACTTTGCGTGTTTTATTTTCTTTTTTTATTTTTGCAGGTATCTACTGTCGGATGTCTTTGGCATGAAAAATGCCAATTGTTTTGCCTTGCCGTGTCTCCAGTTCGTACATGCGGTTGCCGATGGCCCTACGAATACGAGACTTAAGGAATTTTGGGAGCAACTTAGCATTGACACCTTTAATGAAGCTGCTTTGTGCAAAATTGCGATGAAACACCTCCTGACCAACTCGGTACGTAACCGTTCTAGATCTTGAGTTATATGTGTTTTTACTCTTAACGTATGCCCTAAATACATTGTCCGATAACTTTTGTCTTGCTAGGGTGGTTTTAGCTTCTCGTGACGCAACTAACATTTCAGGTTCTGATATCGCTTTAAGGTCACGCAATATACGATAAGCAGAACCATGGGAAATCATATTCTGTCCAAAAAGCGCAAAGTATGGCTGACAGCTTTGATCGATTCATGCGTATCCGAACGCAAAGCGCATGCGATGCTGGGCAGATGATCATCCCAATCGTTCTGCTCCTCGGATATAAGTACCCTCAGCTTGATCAGTAAACTACGATTAACCCTTTCAGAAATGTTAGCTTGTGGAGAGTATAACGCCGTTCGAACGTGCTTTATAACATAAGTATCCAAAAAGTGTTTAAACTCGTTAGATATAAACTGACGTCCGTTATCGGAATGAATATATTCAGGGGTCCGGAGAGCATGAAACACCTCACTCTCCAGATATTGCACAATACCTGGTGCAGTGGCCTTCGAAAGTGCTTTGAGGAAAGGAAATTTCGAAAAGTGATCCACAGCTATAAAAACATATACATTTCCTCGTTTTGTACGTGGATATGGTCCTAGGAGATCGATATACAATCTCTGAATAGGTCTTATATAACCTGTGAAATAATCGGGGGTCGGAGAATTGCGTTTGGGGCTTTAACGGTCTTACACGTCTCGCACTCACTCACAAACGCTTTGAGGTCCCTTACCATCTTGGACCAAAATTATTTCTCCCGAATTCGGTTGTAGGTTTTAGCGAAACCGCTATGGCAACTCAATCTGGTATCATGGGCACCTCGTATGCATTGCTGAGTAAGTGCTTCCGGTAACCAAAGACGCCAAAGTGTATCCTCTTCACTCACTTCGCCTTTTCTAAACCTGACTCTTTTGTAGATGTACTTATCAGATACAACGAGATCCGGGAGTGCTAATTGGTTTGAAAGGATGCTTTCTCGTAATTGGGAATATTGCTTCGAATCGAACTCAACCGATTCCAGGTCAACCTCCACCCCTTACATACATGTCGAAACCTCCTCAAGCTCAAAATCTATATCGAACGACTTTGCCACTATCCCATCCATGTCCTTGCGTGAAAGTGTATCTGGCACAACGTTGAGAGATCCCTTTCGATGTTCGATTACAAAGTCGAATCTTTGAAGTTCTAAACTCCACCTAGCTAACCTCCCACTTAAATCCTTCATGGACATAAGCCACTTTAGACTCGAATGGTCAGTTATGACTTTAAAAGGTGATCCATCAACGTATGCACGGAACTTTCGTATGCTTAGCACAGCTGCAAGACATTCGAGCTCAGTAACTGTATAGTTTTTTGAGCTTTATTGAGTTTTTTCGACATGTTATCGATCGGTTTTTCGTTCAGATCCTCATCCAATTGAAAAATTACCCCACCTACTCCCTCGGAAGAAGCATCACACTGTATGGTAAACATCTTCTTAAAATCAGGTTGCGACAAAACGGGCGCCGAAGAAAGTGCAGTTCTCAACTTATCGAAAGCTTCATGAGCTTCAGGCGTAAATTCGAATTTATTTTTCTTTTTCAGACATTCGGTGAGCGGGGCAGCCATATCAGAATAATTTCTGATGAATCGCCTGTACCATCCAGTCAAACCTAAAAATCTCCTAACTTGCCTTTGGGTCTTTGGGATCGGCAAGTTCACCATCGCTTCTATTTTTTCAGGGTTAGTTTTCAGGACACCTTGTCCGACTATATACCCAAGGTACTTTATCACCCGCATGCAGAACTTGCTTTTATCGAGGTTGATGGTCAAGTTCGCTCTCCGTAGACAAGCTGCTACCTCATTAAGAATCTTAATGTGGCTTTCGAAATCCGCCGTACAAACTAAAAGATCGTCGAGATACACAAATACATTCTCGCGTAAGCTTGACGGGATCACTTTATCGATCAATCGGCACATACTTTGACCGGCATTGCTGAGCCCGAAAGGCATCACTTTGAATTGGTAAAGTGGACGCCCAGGTACTGCAAAAGCTGTCTTTTCTCGCGAACCTTCGTCAAGTGGTATTTGCCAATATGCATCCTTCAGGTCAATCAGTGATATGTAATGTGCATCTTTAATTCGACTCAACAACCCTTCTATGTGCGGAAGCGGATAAGCATCTTTTACCGTAACAGCTTTGACTTTTCGAAAATCTAAACAGAGACGAACTTTACCGGGCTTTTTCACCAACACTACGGGAAACACCAGGGTGAATTGCTAACCTCAATAACCCCAAGCTCTAGCATACGGTCCAACTCCTTATACGCCTCCTCCTGACGGACTGAAGACAACGTATAGTGTCGCGATTTAATAGGAACTGCGTTTCCAGTATCAATGGTGTGAACACCTAAGTTGGTTTTGCCTAAACCCAAGGTAACAAAATTTGGAAAAAGTGTTTTTGCGTTTTCTAATCGATTTTTCTTTTCAGAATCAAGAATTATCAGCTCTGCTTCATCTTCATCATCAACTTCTTCTTCACTCGCCCAGGCATCGGTTTGAATTTCACTTATTTGTGGTAGCAAACTAAACTCCCTCCAGAAATTCATCCCTAAATAAAGATTCTGGGTTAGGTTGGGAATCAGGTAAAAACCGAGGACTTTCGTTAAAGCATTCAGCCCTATCACGAATTTCACCCGAACAGCATTCCGCCCGAACAAATTCTATTCGTCCGGAATTTCAAAAGCTATCGCGAATCTCGCCCGAACAGGATTCCATTTCGAATTTGAATTGACATATCGAAAAAAAGGGCAATTTAGTATACAATTTTTGTGGAATGAAAATATCCCACATTATTTCCCTTTGAAAGGAATAAAAATTTATATGTTTTTCTTAATTTTCAATCTGGATGTCTAATTTACTGAAGGAATACTCTTTTTCCACTCAAATACTACAACATTACGGCTATTTACAACAATTTTTAAGCTTTTATTTGTGTAATTTATGGTTCCTTTGAAAAAAAAGTAAAATACATGAGAATTTTTTCGTCAGTGTGTCATCACTGTATTTGAATTCTATTTCTAAAATTTCATGACAGTTGAACGTCAAAAAAGTTTGATTAAATAAAGTAAAATTCAATTTCAAGTTTAATTGATAAATGATTTTTGGTATTAGGTGTGTTTCTTTACTGAAAATTCGCACGAAATGCACCGAAATTCGGCGAAAGTCAGTCTAATGCCGTTCCAGCACAGCGATATTTCGTAGCAATGCACAAAAGAGAGTGCTCACGAGAGAGTAAAATATTTCCCCGTCCTTCGAATTTCTGCCACCTTAATTTCTGTGGGCAGAAATCGTGCACAACCAAAACAAATAGAACAACTGTCAAACAGACATTTTTCCAAGCGTTGCGTTGGTGCGAATGTTTTGTTCAAGGCGTTTCTTTACTTTTAGGACAATTACGCTCTTTCAGAGAGTTTCTGAGAGAATTTTACCCCCACTCCTTATAATATGACAGATTGTGAATTTCTGTCCACAAAGTAAAGAAACAGACCTATTGCCTTACTAGTCTTAAGGGAAAAAGAACGAGAAGAGATTCTTATGAAAAGAACAATGCGAAGGCAGCTTAGGGACAACTCAAATCCGTCGGAAATGCCGGAAACCTTGTAAGAAGCAATTTTTAAAACTGAATTTGTGTTGATGTAAATGTATGTATATTTTTCAGATTTCAGCAACAATATAGGGTTAACAAAGAAGCCTATAAATATTTACTGGAAGTTCAGTCGACCTCCTTGCCCTCAAGAAAAAAATCTTTTGGTATCCTCCCTATTGTGAAACTGGCAACTTGCCTCCGTTTTTTTTCAGAGGGTGGATACCAAAAAATAGTCGGAAAGGATTTTGACGTTGGATTGGCGCAATCAACAGTCAGTGGCGTTCCTTCCGAAGTCTTGGACATTTTTGAATCAGTTCTCTGCCCAGAGTGGATGGCCAACAGCGGATGAGGAACAGCAAACCAAGATGTTTTTTTTTTTTGAAATATAATCTTCCGAGTGTGATTGGATGTATTGATGGTACACATGTAAATATCATACCTCCTGCAACCAACAGACATTTGTTTCACAACCGTAAAGGAAATTGCAGTTTAAACGTGTTGCTTGTAAGACGAAAGCGGTATATTTTTTTGTCATAACCAACAAATTATGGCTTTTCAGGTATGCGATCATTAATTAAGGATCAACTACATTGATGCTACTCACCTGGGGGCCTGTCACGACTCATTTGTGTGGAATCTCAGTGAACTTAGATCTATAATGGAAGAAGATTACTCTCCGAATGGTAGAAGCGGCTGGCTGCTAGGTTGTGTTAACAATTTGAATTATTATTTGAACCTAATTTGATTGTTTTTCTAGGAGATGCAGGATATCCCCTAGAGCCATGGCTCTTAACACCGTTTAGAACTCCAGAGAATGGTTCAGTTGAGTCAAAATTTAATGAAGTTCATTCACGGTGTAGAAACATTATAAAACGGACAAATGGTGTTTTGAAAAATAGGTGGAGATTTCTTTTAAGTGCAAGAGAGCTGTATTATTCACCTAGTAAGGCCGTGAAAATAATAAATGTCTGTGTAGCTCTGCATAACATCTGCTTGAGTTTCAAAAGTGATTTATTTCCAGTTGTTCAAGATCTTTCAACTCACGAAAATGAAAACATTGAAGTCACCCAAGAAAATTCCAGTTACCTAACTGCAGCACAGCGCATTCGTTCTAATATTGCAAACACGCTCCTGAAAACTAAGTTTTTTAAAAATTTTCTTAGTTTTAACTAGTTCTAGTTTTTAATTCATAAGGTATTTTAAGGCCGAAAGGCATTAGTAGTAAGATATTGAATAATTTAGAGTACCCGCCTAGGGTCAGTAAGTTTATTAAGTTATTAAATAAGCTAGTTTTACACATTTTTGTTAGCATGTAAGTAGATATAAGAAAAGTTAAATAAAAATGAATTGAAAATGAAAATGAGTTGCAAACACGCTTTCATTTACATAAATACATTCTTGCACGAGTATCAGAATTCAAAATAAATCAAACATACATTTAAAATAATTTATATTTTATTTCACAAATAAAAAAAAAAATAAAAAAGGAAACAAATTCACAGCTCACGTTTATATTCAGCCTTAAATCTTCAGATTGACTTCATTAAAGAAAAAAATTATGGCTCCTTTCTGTGACTCGAACCCTGAATTAATTTGCAAAATTGTTTTCTCCGCGCAAGAGTTCTAGCTTTAGTTCTTCGATCTCAAGCAATTTTCGATTCTTTTCCAACAAATCTTCAATTTCTTTTTTTTTCGAAAAATTTGCATTTCACGGTTGTGATGTGACGCTTCTCTTCTCTCAAGTGGTCTTTTGTTTTCTCTATAAGTCTTTCGAAGGACCGAGACATTTTTGTCATGCAGTTTTGAATATTCTCGTTATGTTCTCTCATAACGGTAATTGCATCGTCTATTTTTACTTGCGATTATAGGTACTATAAGGCAAGTCTTGCAATCGTGCAGAAAAAAAATTTTGAGATAACAATTAAATATGACATTACGATAATAGAGAATACGAAAAAAGTGGGTCCTGGAATTCTGTCTGTCTGTCTGTCTGTGTGTCTGTCTGTCTGTCTGTATATGGATCTACAGCCTGAACTAATGGACCGATTTTCTTCAAAATTTGCAGTTAGGGTCTGTGGAGCATTCTACAGAGGGGTTTTTGGAATTGAGTCTCTAGGTCTTGAAATAACGGTACCTGCCATACAACCGATTTGATAATACTTAATTTTCTCGAAAACGGCTCCAACGATTTCGATAAAATTTTGTGTGAAGGATTAATTTTGAATTGTCTTTCTTATGATGTAAAAAAAAATTTTGGAAAAAGGCTAAAAACGGTACCATAGTACCATTTTTTTCAAAACCGACTTTCTCGTTAATGGCTTACACGATCTTGGCGAAATTTTGGATTTAAGAAGTCGTAAACTGTGAAAGAAAGATTGCATATCAATATTTAAAAAAATTTAGTTTTGGAAATTTTTATAAATTTTTTAAAAAAATTTTGATTTTGGAAAATAACTTCGAAACTATAACTTTGATTTTTTTCAAATTTTTTGTCAAAATAACTCTTATTAAGATCTAAAACTTTGCATACTCGTCTTTTAAAAAACAGTTTTTAAAAAAAAATGAAAAATAAAAAACCGTTTTTTGGAAAAACTGCTCCAACGATTTTGATTAAATTTTCATCATTCATATGTATTAGCAATTTCAAAAGAATGGCGTTTTTAGATTTTTGCTTGAAACCTTTGGAATATTTAATTTAATTTTTTCATTATTTTGCGTGATTTAATTCAATTTTCATAATTAATGTGTAGTTGGCAACCCTGTACCACAAAATATATTATGGAGAGCTAATACCAAAACCTTTAACTCAGCCTTTAGATTTTGATATCGTATTTAGAACACAATCGCAAGTTCGTGCGACCCAGTCGTGCCCATTTTTTTTACCTGTTCTTTCTGTGTTCTTAGCTCCTCTATGATCACTTCTTGTGTGCTAAGTTTTTGATGCTTCTGTTGGTGGCTCTTTTGGCTGGTTGAAGGTAGGACATTGTCCATAGAAGAAACTGCCGGAGGTTCAGGAGTGGGCTATTGCATTTCAGCATACTCTGCATTAAGCTGTTGGTTTTCATCGCTTTCGTCAACGTTATCTGATTCATTGGCGACGTTTTCACCATCGTCGATTTTCCTCTTTTGCGGTTTTTTCAAACCAAATGATTTAAGAGTTTTTAACGCCATCGACTGCGTCTTTCATTCCAACGAGTTGAAAAATCGACTCTTCAGTCGGAGAGAACTTTTTTGTCAAGTTTGGCCCTCCTCCCGTTCCTCTTTGCTGGATCTTATTTGAGGCAGCCTTACTCCTGACGTACCTGCCTTTTTATCCGTCCAAGCCTAATTAATAAATGGTTTAAAAATTGTTCATGAATATTTAAAGAACTTACCTTCTTCCATTCAAACTCTGTCTTAATTGGTGGACCTTCGCTATTAAGCGCAACGGTAGTTTCTTTCCAAAATACGGCAATTTTTTTTCTTTTACAAAACCCTTAGCTACATCCGAATTTTGTTGCATTTTATTGATAAGCATATCAATTTGTTTTGAGTTGATTGATTTCGTCCTAAAAAATCAAATGATTAATAATTTTTTTTTTAACTCCAACTATTTCTTACATTTGAGATTTTGTTCTTTCCTCTTCGGCACCAAAATAAAAATGAAAATTCTAACCTAAAATGAAAGTTTATTGTTATTGTTTATTTCTTGTAGCAAAAATTATCATACATGTTTTCATTAAACCTATATTGCACAATTTACAGAGATATGGTATTAGGCCACCTTACTACTGAAATTTTTTTTTAACATTGATTCTTAAATAATATATTTTTAAATTGATGGTGGAAGGAAAAGCTACGAAAAACCTTCATATAATTGGATAGTTATAGAGAAGGGGAGGGCAAGCTGAAAAATACCTCCTTCAAACAGTGTCTTGTTAACAAAATTTGTTGCACTATTACAGAAAGAAAATAAATAAATAAATAAATTAATATATTAGAAATATGTAAATAAATTATGAAAACAGCAAAATAATAAATAGATAATAAAAAAAAGGATAACAAAAATGACAAATTGATTAATTAGTAGATAACAGATTAATAAATAACAATTATGTATGCGTGACAACAACATTCAATAAATAAATTAATTTGTGGTTAGATACAAGAATGAGAATAAATAAATAAATAATAATAATAATAACAATAATGGTAATAGTAGGTTAGGTTAGGTGGAAGTGGCTGTCAGTCAATGAGTACATTGCCTGACACACTTAGGCCGCAAGGGCCCATTGTGATACCACAGAGATCAGCAAGTTGATTAACCTACTGATCTCAGAAACCCGATGTAAGATTAACGAGTTGATCACTTATTAATCTTCCATTACGGGACTAGCCGGTTAATCACCTGCTAGTCGAACCACGTGGAACTTTTAATGTATTTCAAAAGACTTTTAGGGTCTATGTAAGCTAGGTCGCTAGTATCATCGAAGAAGAATTCACCGAGATGAGTTTTCCTCCTATGAAGTAGTGCAGGGCATGAGCAAAGAAGGTGTTGAACGGTTTCTTCCTCCTCCTCGTCCATGCAGCTTCTGCAGAAATCATTGGAAAACACACCAAGTCTTTTGGCGTGTCTCCCTATTAGACAGTGTCCCGTAAGAACACCTATGGTAGAACCTAGATACAGACGGTTCAGGGCCAACAAACTCTTCGAGCGTTTTGAGTCTAGACACGGCCAAACTTTTTTGGTTGCAAGGCAGTTGTTACTCTCAGTCCATCTAGTGTTTGTTATCCTTGAAGCGTCTTGTCTAAGTAGGAGTTTACATGTAGCGATAGGTACACCTATGTTGTTCCATTCTGAGCGTAGGGAAGTGGTCGTGCCCTTTTTGGCTAGTTCGTCTGCCATACAGTTGCCTGGTATGTCACTGTGCCCTGGCACCCATGAAAGGTGAATGTTAAACTGATTTGACATCTCCCTCAGAGACATCTGACAATTTTGGACCGTGATGGATTTTGTAGAGACAGAGGCAAGAGATTTAAGGGCAGCTTGGCTGTCTGAGAAGATCCGAATATCCGTGGAGGATATGACGTTTTCTTTGAGCCAAGACAGCACCTCCTTAATTGCCAGAATTTCCGCTTGGAACACACTACAATGATCGGGTAGGCGGAAGAAAAGACTGAGATTCAGTTTTTCTGATTAGATTCCACTTCCCACACCTTCGCTGGTTTTTGAACCATCGGTGTAGAAGTGTATTGCTTAATTTTCCAAAAGAGTGCCATTTTCCCAAGCTTCTCTTGAAGGTATGGTTACTTGGAAATTATTTTCAAACACCAACTTGGGGGTGGCGTAGTCGGATCGATTCGGTAAGAATCTAAAGTTATCTAGAATGGTAGTGTGGCCGATTTGATTATTGGTCCACTGTGATGTAGCTCTGAGTCGAGTAGCTGAGCTAGCTGCGACTTGTTTGCTGAAGATATCTAGGGGTGTGAGATCTAGTAGTACATTGAGGGCGTCCGATGGGGTTGTCCTCAGTGCGCCACTAATACACAGACTAGCCGTTCTTTGAACTTTGGCCAGCTTGTTGTAGTTGATCATCTTGTCTAGTGCTGTCCACCAGACTATCACCCCGTATGTGACTATCGGTCTAATTACCGAGGTAAACAGCCAATGGGTGATTTGGGGGGAGAAACTCCATTTCCCGCCAATGACTTTTTTACAGGAGAAGAGTGCAACGTTGGCTTTATTTACTCTTTCCTCAATATTGGTTTTCCAGGTCAGTTTTTTGTCAAAAATGAGACCTAGATATTTAGCCTGATTTGACAGTGTGAGAGTTACCCCTTTAATAGTTGGGGGTCTGAAGTCCGGAATTTTGTATTTCCTCGTAAAGAGAACTAATTCCGTTTTGTGTGGATTGATGTTCAGACCACAATCTGCAGCCCAATTGTTAAGCTTGTTAAGTGCTGTTTGTAGCAGCTCAGCTAGGGTTTGTGGGTGCTTGCCTGAAACGGCAATTGCTACATCATCGGCATAGGCTTTAGTTTTGAAACCTTCGTCCTCTAGGTCGATAAACAATTTGTTAACGACCAGGTTCCACAGTAGGGGAGATAAAACTCCTCCCTGCGGGGTTCCTCTATTGGCCATTCTGCTTGTTTTGTAGTTCCCCATTTCGGAACTAATGATTCTGCTGCTGAGCATTGTTGTTATCATGTTTTTGATGTGTTCCTCTATGAGCAGCCCATCAAGAGCATTAGTGATTGCTGAATTGTTAACATTGTTAAATGCACCCTCTATGTCTAGGAATGCGACGAGAGAGTATTCTTTGTAGTGCAGGGATTTTTCAATCAGTGCGGAGATCAAACGGAGAATAACTCTTGCCAACCGTTGCTTCTTTGGGTTAAGAAGGCAATTGAGAAACAAAACCCTCTCTAGAAAGACCAAGGTGACCTTGTATAAGACCTTAATCATCCCAGTCCTGCTGTACGGCGCGGAAGCATGGACCTTATCGAAAGCGGATGAGGAAACTCTTGGTCGTTTCGAAAGAAAAATTCTTCGAATGATCTTTGGTCCCGTATGCGAAGACAATGTGTGGAGAAGAAGATACAACAAAAAGGAAATCGCGGAAGGGGAAGACCTCGTCTTAGGTGGTGCAATCAAGTGGATGAAGACCTCAACCGACTTGGAGTGCGAAACTGGAGAGAGCTCGCCCGAGATCGAAATCGTTATAGAAGGATGTTGGTTGAGGCCCAGGTTCACCCCGAACTGTAATGCCCACCTAAGTAAGTAAGTAAGCAGGGATTTTTCAATGGTGCAAACCAGAGAGTGGAGTGCAGTTTCCACTGATTTACCTTTTGTATAGGCATGTTGCGCCGTTGAGATCAGACTAGGTTTAATTTCTTGTCTTAAATGTATGTCAATCATTGTTTCCAGTGTTTTAAGGAGGAAGGATGATAGACTAATAGGTCTTAAATCTTTTGGATTTACATGGGAGCTTTTGCCGGCTTTAGGTATAAAGACGACCCTAGCGTCTCTCCAGGCCTTGGGAATATAGGCATAGCTGATGCATCCTTTCATGATCATCTCTAAGTTATAGATGATGATGTCTGAAACCTGCTGCAGCTCCGCAAGGATGATTCCGTCAGGCCCTGGTGATTTATAAGGGTCAAAGCTGTTTATTGCCCATAACAGTATATCTCTAGAGATAAGACCTTTACCTGATTGGTTTGCAAGTCGAGGCAAGTGCTCCTCGTCTGTTATTGTCAACGAGCTACCAGGGAAATGAGTATCCAGTAGCAAGTTTAATGTTTCTTCATATGAGTTGGTCCAGTTGCCGTGTTCATCTTTTATAGAACTTGGCATGTTTGGACTCGTTGATAGGATTTTCCTAAGTCTAGATGCCTCTGAGGAATTTTATTGCAGAATTCTTTCCAAGAGGATCTGTTGCTTATTCGTAACCACTTTTTGTAAATCCTAAGGGATTCCTTACATAGATCCCAGTCTATGGGATTTCTGGAAGATTTGGCTCGATTGAAAAGCTTCGCACAACTTTTCTTGAGCGGTTCTAGCTCTTTGGTCCACCAGTGTGGTTTCTTCTTCTATGGTAATAGTAAAAATAATATAAATCTTAATGCTAATATCAAATAAATATCACAGATCTGAAGCAATTAATTGATTGATTTAAATGCTTGGTTTAGGATGTGACTACCAAATTCATCACAGGTTAAGAGGACATTTCTTAAGACATAAATTGTAACATAAAGATCTGTGAACATAATATATATAAATGTTTTTTTTTATGAAAACAAGTTTGAAATGAGATAGTTCTCAGATGAACTACATGATAATTCGTATTTATTTAGAAAATACGCTATTCTAGAATGAATTTTATCAACTTTTGCTATTCTATGCAACTCTTCGGTCGAAAAGTGCCAAGGTAATCTTAGCATCATTTTTAGGATTTTATTTTGCATCCTCTGTAACCTTAGCAAATGGCTTTTTGCACATTTACCCCAGACCGGTGACCCATACATCATTATGCTTTGGAAAATTACCTTATAAATGATTAACTTGTTTCATCACTAAGCTTAGAGTACCTATTAATAAAGGGATACAGAATTTTTATGGTGACATTAATTTTATTTATGGTTTGCTGTATATGCAAGGCGTAGGTTAAGGTTTTATCAAGGTGAACTCCTAAATATTTTGCGCTAGACTTCCATTCAGTTTGAACTCCATCAATGGTTAATCTTCTGCTGGGTAAAAAGCAAGTTTTTCTTTTACGGGTGAAAAAGACAGCTTGAGTTTTCCCAGCATTTAATTTAATTCTCCGCTTTGATAGATATTCCCTAACATTATCTAAAGCAGTTTGCAAATTGGTTTCAATTACGAAGCCATTTGAATCTGAAGCATAAATGCATGTATCGTCTGCGAAAATACCAATTTCACATCCTGTTAACTTAGGAAAGTCGGATGTATAAATGTTGTAGAGGAAAGGTCCTAAGACCGATCCTTGAGGAACACCAGCTATGATAACCTTTTGTTCTGAACATTCAGCATTAACAAAAACTTTGAAATTTCGTCCCGTTAAAAATGAAAAAATTATTTTTGTTATGTGGAGGAATTTGTGAATCAAACCTTTGTGCCAGACTGTATCAAAAGCCTTTTCTACATCTAAAAGGACTAATCCTGTGCTTTTACCTAATGCTAGATTATTTTTGATATTCTTAGTAATCCTATGTACCTGGTGAACTGTACTGTGTTGGCATCTAAATCCAAATTGTTCTGCGGGTAATATATTATTGCTATTTATATGACCGAGGAGATGTTGTTTTATAACTTTTTCAAGACATTTACTAATTGTACTTAGCAGACTAATCGGCCTATAGCTAGACGGCATTGAAGATGTCTTACCTGGCTTCAAGAAGTATAACCTTAGCATTTTTCCACTTGTTTGGAAAATAACCTAGATTGAAGCATCCATTGAAGATATTTACAAGAAACTCCAAGCCTATTGTTGGAAGTTTTTTGAGGTATATGTTTTTAACACCACCAAGACCAAGTGATTTAGAAGCTTTTAAATCTAATATAATATTTTTGAGTCCATCAAAGGAAACCACATTTCCTTGCAGATTGAGTATATAGTTGCATTTACTGAGATACAAGACTGTTCAACTGCAAAGTCAAGATTACTTTGTCTATTTAAATTGCTTGTAACCAAATAATTTGAATAGAATTCATTAGCTAAAGCATCAGCCTTTCTAGTCTATTGTAGACGGACTCGATCTGTTATTAGGAGGGATACAGGTGGGATGAGGTGGATACAAAATGCTTAAAGAGTGTCTTGTATTTAAGTCTGACAAAATGTTTCCCCACGCGTTTGCTCTAACGCAACCCCAAGTTTAATGCCTGCAACTAAAATCTCCACCAAGCACAAGAAAACCATTGATTCTTAACAATTTAAGAAAATCATTCTTGAGGTCATTTCTTTTATCTGGCGATGTATTTCCCCCTGGAAAATAAACTGAAATTATTTTCACAGTCCGACCATTTTCAAAAGGAATTTCAATTCCAATATTTTCAATTAATTTTGTGTTTACTACCGAAAGTACTCTATGCCTTATTGATCTTTTTACAACAACGGCAACACCTCCTCCCCTTCTCTGAACTCTATCTACACGATAGCATTTCTAATCCTTATTACCTATGTTAATGTTCTTATTTAGCCATGTTTCACTTACTAGGCTTACATCTATATTATGCTTATATAAAAAAGCAAAGAATTCTATTGTTTTAGATCGAATGCCTCTAGCATTCCAACAGTTTATTTTCAAACTACCATCCATCATTATTTACCTGAATATATGTATTGAATAGCTAATTGTGCAATACAATTGAATTGATCAGCTGAAAATCAGCAGAAAAGAGCGAATCATTTGGATTGTTATGTTGTGCACTAAAACCGGTTTTGTGGGTGTCTCTGCTGGCGCTGGGCCATGCATTCAGGGTAGAGCATATGTTTGCATCGACCACTGCTGCAGTTGATGAAGAACTTTGGTGTCGTGGTTTTTTAAGCGCAGGGAAGTCGTAAGAGCACGATTTAAATGGATGATGTTGTTGTGAATCATGTCTAACCATTGTAATAGGAGCTCGTGGTTTATTTTTTGAAGAAAGTCTTTCTCTGATGTTGAAAAAACTTTTTCTGCTAATGCAGTCCGGGTCAGTTGACTTGTGTGTTTCGTTGCAATTAGCACATTTGATGTTTTCAGATTTACATTCTTCCGTTGCATGGTTATGCGAACAGTTTGCACAGTGTATTTTGATATTACAATTTTTTTCGCCATGACCATACATTTGGCAATTATAGCACTGAGTTACTTTATTTCTCGGCCTGCGTGCGAAATCCCATTTTATTTGTGTTCTAAAGATTGAACGTATATTTTGTTTCAGTTCATTTAGCCTTACGGATCCAGTTTCAAGGGAGACTAAATAGAAGATATCTATAAACTTGTCATACTTTTTTTTGATAATTTTAATGTTTTGGCACTTTAGTCCACATGAAATTAACTCTTTTTTAAGCAAGTCAGTGTCTAGTTCATGAAGGCCATACAACATAACCTTAAACGATCTCATGGCTGGTAGATCATGAGTATAGAACTGCCAGTTCTTTGCTTTTAATTGGGAACAAATAGTTTTATGTATTTCGAGACTTTCCAAATTAATTTTAATGCCTATTAACATTTTTTTGATGCTTTAACTTGAAAGCTTGAGATCACTAAAGAGTTTTTGAACATCTTCACTGGTTTTTTGAAAAACGCACACCGAGGGGATTTTGGACTGTTTTTTTGATATTTTAGGATTAGGGTCCTCAATTTCATCACATTCGATATCACTGTTATGTGAATCTGGAAGTGATTGTAAGGGAATAAATTTATTTTGTCTATTTGGTTCATTTGAACTCATTTTTAAAGTTTTAACGTGTGAAGACGAAACGTCTTCAGCACTGGTTGAACGATTTCGTTTACCGATTTTGGTGTTTTTTTTACTTTGTTATACCGCACAGAGAGAAAGCGTGTTACGCATACGAGCCACTGAACTGAGGTTAATTAAAGTTAATTCCGCCCGGAATGATTGATGCCGATAAGGGAAATTTTTCGAACATAGAACTTTGTTCCGCCCGGAATTCTTAATAGGGGAAAACAAAAAAGGGACTTTTTTTCGGGCGGAATGCTGTTCGGGTGAGATTCATGATAGGGCTGATTATATTTCGTTAAGATTTCGCAGTGACCTGTATCATGCGACTAACCGTCGGCAGTTCTAACGACGTTTTTATATGGTTTAACTTGAGCTCCGATTTTCCTCACCAAATCCCAACAACCTTTACCCAGTACCGAAATCGATGCTCCGTTATCCAGGAGCCCAAAAACAGTCTCATTGTTCAAATGAACATTGGCATACATACGCCCGTCTGTATCTGAAGAGATGATGGTTTCAACAATCTGCTTCCGGAATTTTTTTCGATTTCTATACCTATGTCTGCATTTCTTTATGTTATTGGTAACATCGCTATTATTTTGTCCCATAATACGAGACCGAACCCGATAATAGTTTTGTTTTCGCTCGTGAAGTGACTTCAATTTCAAAAGATGGACTGGACGAAAGTCACTATCTGGATTCTGATTTCGTTCCAAGATTTTAGTAGGAACGCCTTCCGTCGTATTTTGATTCTGATTATTTATTGTTTTTGTTGAGTAGGGTTGCTGCTCGAAGGACGAAATTCCCACCTCTTTGTTTCGCCACGAAATTGTTTCCCGAGTGCTTCTTGCATTCAGGTGTACTAACATCTTTTGCTCCACATACGAAACAAAATAAATTTCGTACATGTGACGGACAAAAATGATAACTGTGGCCCTTTTTGTCCCAGTTCCAGATCAATTCCATTCAAACTCGCTGTAGACAAAGGTCCCTTAAATGAGGTCAAGGCCGCAATTTCTTCACTGACTTGTTCAATTGGTTCTTGCTCTTCATCAGCAACTGCGATTTCGTGAACGGTTCTTTGTGAAGTAAAACCGTTTCGCCAAGAACCTCTCAGCTTCCCTTGCCTTATTTCGCAACTGCTCCCTGGTCAACTGGCTGTTTATTTGAGCAGATAATAAAATCTTTCCTAATTTGTCCTTCGCATTATTACGAATGAGCATTTTCTTGTCATCGAATGGTTCTTTCAGACGACCGTTTAAACCGACTACTGAGTTGAAGAAGTCATCAAATGACTCCTTATACCCTTGCTTTCTTGTGAGTAACCTCATTTAAATCTCTACGTCACTCTCTTGCCTACCGAACTCCTTCTTCATGCTCCTTTTCACTTCAGTGAACTTTACTCTCGGGTTTCTTCTGAGAAACCCCCAAAACCAATCATTAGCTTTACCGTTTAATAAAGTATGGAAATTAGCCGTTAATTGTTCGTCAGTGTATGCGGACGATTGTTGTAATCGGCCCACTTTAAAAAGGAAAACCTACGTTTTCCGTACCATCATACTTGATGTTCCATCTTTCCAACCAACAGGAATCAGGTGTACTTAATACGGATGGTGAAACGGAATTTCTTGGACTTGGTGTCGGTAGCAATCTTGGAGAAGATCTAGGTTCAGTTGCTTCATTGGTGTGAGTTCGATCTTCCCTTGGCTCCGAAATATTCGGTCTGTTGATCTCTTCCAACTTCTTTACAACATTGAGCATAAATAGATCCATTTGTTGGAAGAATCTGACCTGGTTGCTCATCAACGTTCTTTCTATTCTCGAAGCCAAGTCATCAAACTCTATCCAACTTTTTCGTCTATTTGACGACCCTGCAACATTTCTCTCCTGCTCTTCGCCATCCTCAATGGGTACAGACATTGAAGGATTAGACATAGTGAATGTCAAATTTTGCACCGTTGAATTCAATTCACGTTAGAAGCTGAATGAAGTTTCAAAATTGAACCGGTCACAACTGTTTGTAAACCTCCTAAAAAAATCCTCAAATCTGGCTTGAAATTCTTCTAAATTATCTAACCACGATATACGAGGACGATTGATACTCATTACTTGAGCTATGCCCAACTTGAATTTTCGAATTTGAAATTATACGGATTTAATGCAAAAATTCGCTAAGTATAGTTTAATAAAAAATCAAAGACTTGACATAAAATTTTTCCAAAATATCGAAGATACTTACTTCGATCTTCAAAATAAAAAAGGTACGACTAAAAACGTTTAATTCTTGTTAAAACTTTTCGTTTTCTAATATTTATTTGTATTTATAGATGTGTAGATGTGTAATTATTCATTTGGTTTAAGGATGAGGACTCGTTGTAAAAGGTGCTATGTTAAAAAAAAACTAAGATGCCAAAGTGCTTGAGCCAATCAAAAAAAAAAAAATTAAATATGCTACTCTATTATATAATATTAAATGTTGAAACTGAGACTAAAAATTTTCATTTTTGTTTTAGGACAATTTACACTTCATTTAAATGAAATGTTCAACGACTCTAAAAAGTGATGTGTGAAGGAATACTGAAGACTTCTTTTACATCAACGAGTCTCTTCACAATTGAAATTATATATAATATATGTTATCTCCTGGACATTTGGTAACTTGGTATACAAATACAAAAATGACTCAGGATCTTACCATAAACTTATATAAATATTATGAATTTCGAAGTTGCATAAGCGTTTCCCCGTCGCAACGCGATACCGAAACTAAATTCAGTCACCGGTTTACGGTTCTAATCGACAATTCCAATTTCGAAATTGACTAAAAAAAATTTTAATTTGAAATTTATGAAGAAAAAAAAAATTAAATTTAAAACAAAATTCGATTTGACTCAATAATAAGGTCACTATCTTTTGTAGTTAGTGACCACCACGTTGGCGCCATTTGAAACGGGCTTTTGTTGGCATTTCGGGTCTATGCTGGCATGCGAGTTCCCTATATATTAGCTCGTCGCGTCGGTGGGGTAGGTACTTTGACCCTGGACACCCGTCCCAAAAATGACCATGCCAGTCTTAACAAAGATGTCGTTTGCTTGCGAAAAATCTCTTCTTTACCCTCCCTTCCATGATAATCATATCCGCCAAGGTATCCCATAACTGGCATCTTAGTTTAGCACTCCACTCACCCTATTCCATCATCCTCATCCTTCTATAACCCCTTTAGTTAAACCCCATTATGTTCCTGTGATTTTCATTTATCAATTTTATTTAAAATGCGATTCATGATCGATCACAGAAGATAGATTTTAATCATACTAAAATTTTATTAATTATAGGTATAATGCTTCAATTAAAAAAAAAAAAAAATATATAAATATGTACGTATTGAGATTATTTAGATATTTCAAGTGTGAATATCAATTCACCAAAGCAATTTTTTTCTTTTAATTTTGATTGTATGTAGGTTTTTACGTTAAAAAAAGAAAGAAGTTAGATCTTCAAAAAAAAAAATCTGTGAGTGTTTCTATACACCACCTTTTGATTCCAAAATCACTTGGAACTTTCTTACTTCCTCTTTTGACTGTATGTAATTACTACTATTAAAATCTCCTCAATAAAAAAACCCTCAACCCAGAATTCAATGTGGTAACCGTCGGAGCGGAGTTTTCTCCGCAACGCATCTTTTTTCGGAGTTTCAATTTTGCTTCGAAGTAGTTATCGTCGTAAGAAATTTTTTACAAATGCGGCAATGCATTGCATTCCCAAAACTAAAATCTCGACAACAAAAACTTATCGGAGAACGTCGGATCGTCCGATCGGAAAACTACCACGAAGCAAAGTGTCTCCGATCGGAGAGAATTCCGCTCCGACGGTTACCACGATAGGGCCGAATATGTGAATATAACAAAAGACAGATATCTTAAAAATACTCACCCGAACTTACGCAGCTTCCTCGATGATGTGATCACAGCAAAAAGATTGCTCCAACGGTGGTACCTGTCGCACACTTTACACAATTTTATAAAACTTCTAATATTATTTCAAAATTCTCTATTTGAATTTCTTTAAAATTTGATAATCTAAACCAAAAAAAAATAAGGTAATCTCATTAGTGCATATGCCTGCACTAACAGATTTCTTTAAGTTAAGTTCTTCTTTCGTATGTACGTTAAATTCAAAGCAGAAGCAATTTTAATGTAAAAAATAATTTTAAAGTACGAAATTGAATTCGAACGTAAATGGTTTCTACGTTCGCTCGTTTCCGACGCGAACCCCTTTATCTTCTCACCACTCAGCTGCTGGAAATTCTATGTTCCCAAAGGTGCTTGTCACCGAAATGCAGCCGCTTCAAGAACCTCACTTTTCAATAGGAAATTTCTTCCAATAATTTTATTTCCTTTACAAGTTAGCAATTCATATAGGAACAAATTTTACTTTCAATTTTCATCTTCCACACTATAAAATGTCAGCGAGTTACCTGATATAAATTCGGTAGGAAATTTATTTGAAAATTTCTTAAAAGAATTTTATTTTCCCTTCGTGGTTTCCAACTTAGGCAAACGTAAGTTGCGCGCACTCAAATTCTAATTGGAATAATAACTTATTAAATGTACTAAATTATAAAACAAACAATTTACTTTGTAAGCGCTATGGTGTTTCTTTGTCCTTCTTAACCTTTGGACTTTGGTTCTTTGTTCTCGATTTTTTTTTGTTCAGCTTAACTTTTAGACCTTCGAAAATTTTTAAAGGCTACTCCGAACAGTATGGATACCAAACCGGAACAACGAGTGTCCGTAATCACGGGAACTTTTGCTTAACAGTCTGACAACCTACATACATCCCGTTTGCCTCTCTTGATTCCCCGCTTTTGCTTTATTTATATTGGTGCAGCTTGTACCGCAACAATCTTTCGCAACATATTGCTTAAGCATCGTGTAAATAGGTGCAAATATAGGGAATTTTCTTTACCCATGGGAACTTTACCCATGGGAAAGGGAATTTCACAATGACGTTTAAATCTGTCGTTCCTATTTTTTGTTTACAAATTGGAAATAGCAATTCGTGCGCGGCTTGTTTTTTTTTGTAATTGTTTTGTGCTCGTTTTAATTTTATAAATAAATTCGTAACAGGTTGAATGAACAAATAGATAGCAAATTGTTAAGTACGGGCGGCTATAGAGTTTTACGTTCTGATCGGTTGGACTCTAGAGGGGGAGGGGTAGCTATATTTATAAAAACGACTTCAATAGTAGGGTCGTTAGTAGGTGTGTTTCTTTACTGAAAATTCGCACGAAATGCACCGAAATTAGGCGAAAGTCAGTCTAATGCCGTTCCAGCACAGCGATTTCTCGTAGCAGTGCACAAAAGAGAGTGCTCACGAGAGAGTAAAAAATTTCCCCACCCTGTGAATTTCTGCCACCTAAATTTCTGTGGACAGAAATCGTGCACAGCCATAGCAAATACAACAACTGTCAAACAGACATTTTTCCAAGCGTTGCTGCGAATGTTTTGTTCAAGGCGTTTCTTTACTTTTAGGACAATTAGGCTCTTTCAGAGAGTTTCTGAGAGAATTTTATCTCCACTCCTTATAATATGACAGATTGTGAATTTCTGTCCACAAAGTAAAGAAACAGACCTAGTGTAACCGAAAGAAGTAGCGGTTTACAATGGGCGCGTTCGTTGCAATTCAGATTTTAAGATTAACTGAAAAACTTATTCAGTTTTGCGTCGAACGGTTATCTAACAAGACATTACAGTTGCTACTATTTTGATGAGTTTATGTCAAAAAAATTCATTAACTTGTGGACTTTACTGGGAAAAACATTTCAGAAGCGTAAAAAACAATCAGTAATGGAGTTAGAATTAATTAATTGTATTTTTTCAATAAAAATCACGCACAACAAAATCACCATCACTTGGCGAGTATAATTTTTTGATGTCACTTATCGCATCTGACAGCTTAATAAACTGAATCTAGATTTTCAGCCTTCTTTTCCTGACTGAAAAACTGAATCGGTAAAAACTAACAGCTGATGAGTTGTCAACTGAAAAACTTAACGTCTGGCCAATCAGAGGCCGAGAATAGTTAGTTAATCTGAAAATCTAACTTGTGACGAACGCGCCCAATATCTTTTCATTGAAGTTGCATATGCTGGAGAGAAATGCCTGGTTGGTGTGATATACAAGTCACCTAACGTTACTGACCCAAATAGTGTTTTAGAGATTCTGGAAGAAATATCACCTAACTACAATCACGTTTTTATTGCAGGAGACCTCAACATTGACCTTTTAGATGCTGAAAATAGTAGAGTTAAACACTTAATTGATAATCTGCTCTCTCTTAATCTTTTCCCCATTAATAGAGATAACCCAACACATTTTTCATCATCTACATCTACATTATTAGACGTTTTTTTGGTTAACAAATTTTTCGAGCAGCCTGATGTTCCCGGTTTCTCAAAATAGGACCTTATAATTGCCTTTTACAACCTTAATCCAAATCTGTCCCCCTCAAATAGTACAGTTTCGTTTAGAGAGTTTAAGTCCATAAATATGCAGTCAATTTATCACCACTTCTTATTTTTAGGTCCTTGAAGCAACATTTGCCTACATAAAGCAATTGTCTTTTTGTGCAACTCTAGAAGAGTCTTATAAAGAACTGCAGTATATTGAAGAAACTGGCTTTCGTTATCAAGCACAAAAAACAGCATTTGATAACGTTCAAAGCGTCACAGTGAACATGAAACATTATCCACCTAAGGATATCATCACCGGTCCTGAGCTTTACTTTGAATATAACACTGAACAAGTGCAGTCAATAATTCGCTTGTTAAACGAATTTCATTTCAACATTATGATCACTTCAGAGAAGAAGTATGATGGTGTAAGCTACGACCAAAAAGAAAAATGGTTTGGTACAGAATATACGTCAATGCCAATGCCAACTGAGTGGAAAGATGCATGGAATAATTGTAGGAAATATCCAGATCTGTTTGTGCCTGAACCCAACATCTACATAGCTCGTGATTTTCGGATTTTATGGACCGAAAGCAGTGAATCGGAATCATTAGCGTTTCCCAAGAAAATTTTACAAACCGATGTGTGTGAGTTGTGGTTCCGACAAGATGACAAGTTCGACTTGCCTGATGCTATGATGTATTTTTATTTTATTTCACCACTGCCTCGTATGAATGCTAAATACGATGTTTTGACAGCACTATACGTGCAATACATAAAGTATGATTTAGCAGAGGCGTTGTATCCGGCAACAGTTGCCGGGATGGACTATAGTTTTTATCCAGCTGAGAAAGGTGTTGTTTTAAAGGTAATATTTTGTCTGTTAGACACAAATAGACCTTAAAAGTGTAAATTTTTTTTCTACAATGTTTTAGGTGAATGGGTACAATGAAAAACTACAACTGTTAGTAGATGCAATAACTAAGACCATGACATCACTGAAAGACAGTTTCAAAAACAAACTGCGCCTAATGCAACTGACATGTTTCAAAGCTCATCAAAAAAAGGCTTATTTCAATGCTGCTATCAAGCCAAAACTTTTAAACAAGTATGTTATCTAAATGTTGAACTTAAATTTGTCAAATGAATTTATTTTTTTTAAGGGATCTTCGCTTGAGTATACTGGAAAATATTCGCTGGCCTCTGGTGGAAAAAATTAATATTCTGCCAGAAATAAATATTGAAGATATTTACGAATTTTCGAAGATATATACTGATGAATTGTACGTTCAGGCATTGATGCAAGGCAACCTAAAGGAAGAAACAGCTCATAACGTAATGAATTCGGTGTTGACCAACCTCCATTGCCAGCAGGTGAAGAAAGTAAGTATGTTATGAGTGGAAATCGAATCTCTTTCCTTTGTTTTAAACAGCAGAATTGATCAATTAATAAATAAAAAAGACAACTACCGTTGCGTCTTCTGGTGGGTGAATGGAAGGCAATATATTTAATATAGATATGTATGTAAATATATACATATATACATAGTTATTTAGTTAACATTATTTTCAATTCCGGGGGAATATGTGGATGAAATATAGCCTTAGTTACTTAAGGTTGCGTGTCCTCGATCGACGAACTCAGACTTCGTGTAAGTGATTTTCCTAATGGAGTCAAAGAGTCTCTCAGCGTCTCAGCGTCAGTACCAGGAACTTTTTTTTTGTTTCATTTCTCTCCCCATTCTTTTTTGAACACAAATAGAGTTAATTACAATAAAATAACGATCACCTTATATTGATTTAACCGGAAAAAGATTAACGTAAAACACTTAAACGAAAATTGCTTTAAATTTAAACGATAACATACCTTGTATGCATTTCGAAACACATTCGTTTCATCATCAGCAATGCACTAACTGAAACGTTGAATGTTTTTTTGTTTTTTGGATTAAAGCGAGGTGAATCATCGATTGATAACAGAACACAAATTACGCACACAGCTTTATATTTTGGCAAAGAGACACGATTCTACATTGCCGTTGTCTTGATTTAAAAGATTGCTACTCTTTTGTATGAAAAAACTTTCATTAGCATCCAATTGCATTTCATTGCGCACAGTGGCGTACTTAGAAAATTTAGCGCCCGGGGCAAAAAATGATTTGCCGCCCTCCCCCCCTTTTCGTTTTATATGATCCTCATACATACAAACTCCGTAGATCACGTCCTCTCATAATTTTCCATATAATTTTTTACAATTTTGATGATTTATTCATTATTCACGCAAATTATATTCTTAGGTTACTGACCAATCGCTAATACTAAGAGAAACAAACCCAGTGGTGCCCAGTTTCGAAAAATGAAAATGCAAAAACTGCAGAGTTCTACGAGGTCTAAAAACTTTATGGAAGCTTTCGTCAAAAAAGGCACGACTGCACAAAATCCTGAGGACTCGACATCAGCTGAGGAAACTGATATCGAGTACGATAAGAATGCAGATGAAGTCAGTGAGAATAGCGAAGGAAAATCAGAAAAACATTCATTAAACGTCATCGGAACCAGCAATGAACTTGATATTCCCTGAAATCATCCGGAAGAAGATATGGCTCTGCGTGATCCTGCAAATGATATCAATCGATGTGATCCTGAAGATGACACGAGTCCAAACGCAAGTGGTGAGAATGCTACTTTTACACAAGATGTGGGAACTTGGCCTGTTAAGATCGATTCATCTTTTCGCGATTTTATGGTTGGACAAGGCACGAGCAAACTTCAAAATCTTAATGCGGAATTGCCACAGGATGATACTGGACGATCTTTAACAAAAACTTGGTTTGAGAAAACTTTGAAAAATGGCGAACGGGTCGCTCGCACCTGGATGTGTTTTTCCCTGATCAAAAATGCTTTGTTTTGTTTTTGTTGCATCTTATTCCCACTAAAAAGTTGTCAGAGCAGTCAGAGTCACTTTACCAATGCTTTGGGGTCCTCTATCCACAGATGGGACGTTCTCAAAAAGTACGTGAGTATAACGGTCAAAAGGCTTTGTGAAACTAGGTGGAGCTCAGAAGCTGAAGCTGAGAGACCAGTATCAACACGATTGGACGAAGTCATTTCAGCGCTGGAACACTTGAGAGATACGGTCACAGAAAATATTGATACCAGACAAGAGGCAGCGTTGGTTATCAATGCTATAGAAACATTTGATTTCTTCGCTCTTTTGTTTTTTTGGGCAGAAATTCTCGTATCATTTGATAGAGTTCAGAAACGGTTACAAGAAAATGGAATCAGTTTCACTTATGTACTTGGACAATTGCAAATGTTGACAGGCAAACTGAATGATTGGAGAATCGACTTGTGCGACAGTGCCATTTGTAAAGCTACAGAAAAATGTAACGAGTTGGGTGTGAGCACCGTCAAAAGAATTCGAAAAAAGCGAAATATGCCAGGAGAAACATCTGAAGATTCTGAATTGAATTCGGAAGAAGAAATGCGACGATCTCTGATTGAAATTTTGGATAAACTTTCAATGAAAATATCTACACGTTTCACAAATTTGAAGAAGCTCGATGAACGTTTTGGTTTCCTTTGTAACTTTGAAAAAATAATACAACTTCCCAGAGATTCTTACAAAGATGAGCTTCTCAAAATAGAAGGAAAATGCAAGAAACTTGCCGAGTTTTATCCAGATGACTTGGACAACGAAGAAATGTTCAATGATATTCAAGACGTCCTACTTTTATTAAAAAGAGCGAAGAAAAACGAAGAGGAAATTGGATTTTCGCCTGAACAACTTCTGTTATACATTTCATCAATGGGACGAGAAGCTTACAAGACATTAGCGACAGCTTTGCAAATTTAACTAACCATACCTGTTTCAGTTGCTTCTTGTGAAAGACCATTCAGCAAACTTAAATTGATCAAATCTTACTTGAGATCAACCATGAGTCAAAGTAGATTATCAAACCTTGCAATTCTTTCAATCGAAAGTGAAACTGCTGCAATGTTAGATTACGAGGATATAATACGTGAATTTGCAGCAATGAAATCGAGAAAAGTTAACTTTTGAGTTTTTTCATTGTTATAAAGAAAAAGTTTGAGGTTTCAATGTTTCGAGAGTATGAAAATAAGATCGAAGTTAAATTTTTCATCAAAAATTCATATAAAATGTCAACGTCATCTTTTTCATAGATGTAAAACTCAATTTGATTGTGATTAAAAAAATTTTGTATGAGAAAATTTTTTTGTGCATTACTTCTCAATTTTGAGGAACAGCGGAGCTCATTTTGCCGCCCCCAAATCGTTGCGCCCGGGGCGACCGCCCCCCGCCCCCCCCCCCCCTTGGTACGCCACTGATTGCGCACTTCTCTTATCAAGCGTATATTTTCTAAGCTAACACTGTGGTTCTCTTCTAATGCGTGTGATGCTATATAGCCGATCGTGAGGGTTGGTTTAAACGTATGCAGGTTAAATGGTCATTAAATCTTCTATTTATACTTCTTTTTGTTTGTCCGATGTATTCTCTATCTCAAATATTGCACTTGACGGAGTAAATTCCTGATTTATCTAGCTTCTCGGTTTTATCTTTAGTCGATCCCAGATAATTGCTTAGTTTATTGTTATTTTTGTAAACAATGTCATATCCATGTTCTTTGAATTTCGTCTTGAGTTTATTTGTTGTTTGTGGTAAAAAGGTTATGGGTGGTGGGTCTTTGGTTTTTGATCTTTTCTTGTTGTGAAAACATAGTTGTTAGGTTAGAGTTTCTTGTTTTTCTTGAATGATAGCGAATAAGTTCGTCAATCATTGACTCTTCATAACCATTTACTGTAGCTGTCTTTTTTATGTAGTCATACTCTCTTTTGAAGTTCGCTACTGATAAAAGTAAATTACAAAGTCTGTAAACTAGCGAATGGTATGCTGCTTTTTTATGTTTAATGGGAGCATGTGAGTCGGATTTTGTTGTTCTCATTGTGTTTGTTAGATTCCAACTTCAATAATAAAAAAACAATTTTCACCAAAGCGTCTAAAAATGATAGCTTCCCATTTTGTTCCTTTTCAAAAGTAAATTTTATCGAACTATTTTGGGAATTAAGAAGATCGAGGGTTTTTGTAACATTTTTTCTTTCAACGATTGCAAAAACATCATCAACATATCTCCACCAAACGCGTGGAAGGTAACCTTTTTCGCTTATACTTACTTCAAATGAAGACATATATACAGCTCAGCAATTAGAGGACTCAAAGGATTACCCATATTTGTACCTTTTGTTACCTTGAAAACTATGACAGCATTTACAGAGACGAGCTGTACAGAGCCATGTCTAGTTTCGGCATCCCTGCAAAACTCGTACGACTATGCAGGATGACTTTGGAGAATTCACGCTGCTCCGTCAAGGTCGGTAAAGAACTCACCGAGAACTTTGATGTCGAAAAAGGTTTTAGGCTAGGCGACAAGCTGTCATGCGATTTCTTCAACATCATACTTGAACAGATTGTAAGAAACTCAGACGTCAACACCAGAGGAACAATCTTTCAAAAGTCTGTACAATTACTCGCCTCTGCAGACGATATTGACGTAATGGGAAGAAAAAAGCGTGATGTCATAGGTGCTTTTGCGAGTATTGAAACAGAAGCGGCAAAAATGGGTTTGATGGTTAATGAGGGCAAAACGAAGTATATGCTGTCATCAAGCAGGGACACAGAACATCGACGAATTGGACAAATCGTCACAATAGACAGACATAACTTCGAGGTAGTACAGGACTTGGTCTATCTAAGATCCGCTGTAGACACAGACAACAACATCAGTGCGGAGATCAAACGGAGAATAACTCTTGCCAACCGTTGCTTCTTTGGGTTAAGAAGGCAATTGAGAAACAAAACCCTCTCTAGAAAAACCAAGGTGACCTTGTATAAGACCTTGATCATCCCAGTCCTGCTTTACAGCGCGGAAGCATGGACTTTATCGAAAGCGGATGAGGAAACCCTTGGTCGTTTCGAAAGAAAAGTTCTCCGAATGATCTTTGGTCCCGTATGCGAAAACAATGTGTGGAGAAGAAGATACAACAACGAGCTGTATGAGCTGTACCGCGACATGGGCACAGCCAGAAGAGTACGCATCGCGAGGGTACGATGGTTGGGCCATGTAGAGCGGATGGACCCAAACGCTCCGGCTCGTCGGGAGTTAAACTATACTAATCGCGAAAGAACTAAAAAAAAATATTTTTTTTTTTTTTTATTTATTTTTATTATAATTCTTAAGGCGAAAATACAGGGCACTTAATACTGAGTTAACCAAGTAAGTCTGGTTCAGAGTTTAATACTCGATCTTACTATCTACGTTATCACTACTGTACTAAGGACAATGTTGTTTTGTCCTGAACTTATATTTATATGTGCTAGGTGACGCCAAGCGATTCCTTAGGAATTTTCCATGTTTCCCATCTGGTCATCGTATGGCATCTTGTGGGTTATTTTTGGGTTGTTGTTTTATTGCTTTCATCTGGTCGGCGTATGGCATGGCTTGGGTTGCTGTTATTCTATCTTTGTTTATTGAATGGTATTAACTCATGGCTTGGGTTGCTGTTATTCTATCTTTGTTTATTGAATGGTATTAACTCCCCCCTTGGTTAAAATATAGTGTCCTCACTATTGTTAATTCCAAACCTATTTAATATTTTAAAATACTCTTCTTGATTTTGAACAGCTCTTTTTTCACTTATTCGTTTTTGTATTTTTGAATATATAGATATGATTAACATTATAATACTTATTACGATTATTATATAAAATGTGTATAATATTGGATGTTGTTCCAATGGCAATATAAATTTTTTTAGTGATTTTATATTATTAAATTTAAGTTTCGATTCCGATGTTAGTATTTCATTTATATAAATGTTGTCTTGATTTTTATTCTTTGCATATCGTAAAATTGTTTCTTTTTCATTTCTATATTCTTTATCATTTATAAATACTGATTTACTTATTCTAATTAAATGGGTTCCAAAAATTGTTTCGTTATTTATTTTATTTGATCCTGATACAATTATTGAGTCGTCAGTATATTGTCTGACCTGCTCATTCTGTTCCTGAATCACTTTACAATTGGATTCTTCATTTTCCAACACATTAGTTGTACAATTGTCTTTGATTTTAACAAGTTTACATATATTGGAATTCAAAAATTCTTTACATTTATTTACTCTTAAGAAGTTTTTACATTGTGCGATATTTGAATCTAAAACAAGTTTCCCATGTCTGAATTCTAAAGGGACAACTTTGAAAAATTTACATTTGAGTGATATTATAGGATATTTGAAAATCGTAACATATAGATCTTGGTATTTTAGCATGTGAATTTCTGAGTACTCTAAGATATTGATTACGGGTACATTTATTTTTTCATTTTGTACAATTTCTCTTACATCTTTAATGTCAATGCTTTTAGACACAAATATTCCTTTTTTAGCAAAGTTAATAGTTTATTAATTTGTTCCAACGTTTCTCTTAATATAAGAACTCTATGATTTTCAAAGGTACGGACATTTTTGAAGAATTCCTGAAAGTTTTCGTTAACTATTACTTGTTTATTATTGTTTTCTATTATGTTATTTAATGTCGCTTTGATTTCTTTTAAATCATTAGCGTCTGGATTTCCAGTTATGAATTTCACTGCAGTTCCAATGAAATCTAAACTTCTTTTCGTTTTATGATGGCTTTCTAATTGTTCGATATTATGCACTATTTTGTTTATTAAATAATTTTCCTCCTCATTAAGCTTAACTACCTCGACATGATCGGGGACTGGTCCTAACAACTTACTTATATTGGTTACGTGATATAAGAATTTTGTCGAATTAAATAAATAAACCGGATCAGTTTCTAACAGTACGAACTTATTATCTTTAAGAGGAAGGATTTCTAAGGTATTATTATTGTTTTGAACCATTTGGCACTGAATGTGGTTTATTAGGTATATTACCTTTATTAACCACATTATTATTTTTTGTAATTCTTTGACGGATGTCATCTTTATGATACGTTTTTTTATTTTTTGTTACAATGACGTTTTCTTTATTTTCCTCTACGATCACTTCTCTGTAAACAGGTTTACTTTTGTTCCGGTTTTTTGTTTTCACGTACACTTTGTCGCCCTTTTCGACTATTTTATTCACTCTATTTTTATTGTGGTATTTAAGTAAATTTGATTGATTGTTTTTAAGTAAATTTTTTATTTCGCTATGTGTATGCCTTTCGAAGAACAATTCGTTAGGTCTTTTCCCGGTGACACTGTGGAGTGTACTATTGTATTGCTTTACCGCGTTGTAGATTTCATCACTGGCCTTGGTTTTATTTTCCTCTGCCAGGAGTCTTGTTAGTTCTATTATTGTACTATGTACTCTCTCTATTTGGGCGTTACTCTGAGAATGCAATACAGGACTGGTTCTGTGTTGAATCGAGTAGCGATTATAGATTATTTTACTTGTAGGCATACAAAAGATATTCTCGTTATCTGTCATGACTTCTTCTATGTATGGGTATAGTTGTGTTATGACTTCTTCTAATACTTTACTGAAATTGTTTTTATCTATAATATTTCTGATGTTTAGATGTTTACTGTATCTATCTATACTTGTTAGATACATATGGTTATCTATATAAAATATGTCCATGGCTATGCTTAAGCTCGCTTTACTCGGTATTGGGGTCTGTCCAATTATTTGCTCTTTCGGTCTGCGTTCGTATTTGTTTTTATTACAATTCAAACATTCGGCGCAAAATCGTTCTACTTCTTTGCTCATGTTTGGCCAATAGTATTTTTCCTGAATTTCTTGTATATTATTTCTTGCATTTCTATGAGCTCTTGAGTGTGTATCGTTTATTATCTGTGTTTGTAATGTTTTGTCTTGAATATCCTCCAGAAGTGTTTGAGTGTGTATGATTTTGTATGCTTCAAAATTAGTTTTTATGACCGGTATGATCTCATGCCATACAATCTCTTCACAATAGATAGCGTTTACCTGATTGGGATTTGGGCCGTTCTCCTGCTTCTTTATGCGTTTAACTACAATAACTTGGTTTTTATATGTGTTCAATGGCTTCGTTGTAACACTGTATCTATCGTCAGGACTACTACTCATACTATGATCAGAAGTGCTTTTTTCTTGTGTGTTCATATTTATTTTTAGATTTGTTCGTGACAATGCATCTGCAACAACATTTTGGTAGCCTGGTTTGTATACTATTCTTGCACCGTATTCTTCGATAAGGTTTTTCCAACGCTTTAGTTTACTATTTGGGTTTTTTTCTGATATGCTGTATATCAAGCTTTGATGATCTGTTAGGATTGTCAGATCTGCTATACCATATAAATAATTCCTGAGTTTTTGTAAGCTCCATATTACTGCCAAGAGTTCTTTCTCGTTCGTAGCATAATTTTGTTCGGTTTCTGATAAAGTTCTACTGATAAAAGTAATAGGTTTTCTATTCTGTGATAAAACTGCACCTATCGCAAAATTACTTGCATCTGTAGTGAGCTCTATTGGTTTGCTAAAATCAGGTTGAAATAATTCAACTTCTCCTTGTAGTTTCTTTTTTAATAAATTAAAAGCATTTATTGCTGCTTCATCTAATTCAATCAACATTTTTTCACTTTGGTTCTTTTTGACCATACCGTTTTCACCTCTTAAAAATATTGTTAATGGCTTCGTGATTTGTGCGAAATTTTCTATGAACTTACGATAATAACTAGCTAGCCCTAAGAATGAACGAAGTTCTTTTAGATTAGTAGGTAAAGGATATTCTCTAATAGTTTCTACATTATTTGGATCTACTGTTATTCTTTTATGCTTTATAATGTGCCCTAAGTATTCTACAGAATCTTGGAAAAATTTACTTTTTTCACTACTCAATTTCATGTTTGCATTATATAGAGCATCTGCTATTATAGATATATGTGTAATATGTTCTTCTGGTGTATCGGAGTATATGAGAACATCGTCTATATAGACATATGCAAACTTGCCTATAAATTCTCGCAATATATCGTCAACACAACGTTGAAATATAGCAGGAGCATTCTTAAGCCCGAACGGCATTCTAACAAATTCATATTTGGCGCCATTCACACTAAATGCAGTTTTTTCTCTGTCTGACTGTTTTATTTTTATTTGGTGGAATCCGGATTCCAAATCAATAACCGAAAAATATTTAGCATTGCCTAAATTTTGCAAAGTCATGGATACATCAGGTATCGGATATCTATCAGTAATCGTCTGAGCGTTAAGTTTCTGAAAATCGATTACCATTCTACGTTTTGGTTTACCATTTTCGTCTAGTCCCTTTTTGGGCACTGTCCAAATTGGAGAGTTATAAGGACTTCTTGATCTTTGTATAATTCCATCATTTAACAAGTTTTCCAATTCTTTATTGACAAAGTCATTATCCGATATGGGATACGGATATTGTTTCGTCCATATTGGATCTGGATTTGAGGTCCTAATTGTTGCCTCTATGGTTGTAGTGAAGGGTAATCCTTCCGAAGCGTTTTCATTTCTTTGCATTATAAAGTCTATTTTCTTATTATATTCATGTTTACCTTCTGTGTCTCCTGTTATATAATTTATTGATTGTAGATTATGTTTTACTGAATATGTAAATTTATATGCAAAGAAATCTATTTTAGCTTTCATTTGCCTAAGACCTGAATCTCCTAAAATCATATCAAATTCTTTTAAACTATCCATCTCATAAAAGTTCAAAGTATGTCCGTATAATTTAAAGATTTTTTTACTGTTAATAACACTTTCACCGTGTATACTTTTACTAATAACTTGTTTTATTGGAATACTTGTGCCTATCTTACAATTTTTACTTATATAATTGTTTGTACAACCCGAATCAATTAAAATATTTATTTTCTTACCCGTTTTTTTATCATTCGGACTTAGGCAAGGGAGTCCGTTGTATCGTGAAAAAACTGATGTTCCTCGGAATAAACTGTGTTCAGATCTTCTTCTGCTGGGTAGTTTGATACGTTGTCATTTAATCTTCCTTCACCTGATGATTCACTCTCTGGAACCTGTTGGGTACATGGTTGTTGTTACTTTGTTGAGTATCATCTCGATTTCGTTTATCCGCTTCTCGTTTCACATCACTTTGATTATTTTGATAGGAATTATTGTTTCTATATTGATTATTTTGATGTCCTCTGAATGGGTTATAATAATTATTTCTTTGATCGTTGTATTGTTGTCTTTGGTTATTATTATTTTGAAAAGGTCTTCTGTATGTACTTGACCCTAACTCCATTGGTTGAGGCGATTCGAATTTCCTTTGTGGCTGCATATGTTGTGGGTATCTCGTAGCATTTGGCACAAAATGCTGGGTATCTCTTTTCATCATTGGTTTGCTGCTTGTTTCTAGTTTCTGATATTTATTATCATGGTATATTGTGCTTGCGATTGCATAGGCTTCACTAAGACTCTTCGGATTATGTTGATATAACGTATTCTTGGTAAATGCGTTGTTTATTCCCATGATAAATGTCCTTACTGACTTCGTCTTTATTTCACCAATTAATGCAGTTGCTGCTTCATGATTTTTATAAGTCATATCTATTTTAGAGATGACTAAGTTCAAGGATTGTGTAATCTTGTCGTGATATTCTAACAAAGACAAATTACGTTGCTCGATTCCACACATTTCCGCTTCAAGAACATATAATGGTCTTTGGTCCGCATATGTAAAGTCCAAGCGGTCTATGATTGCATAGAAATTATTTTTAGTATCACTGTTTATTAATATGTGTGATGCTGGGCCAGTGATTTTTGTCCGAACTATTCCCAATGCTTCGAAATAGTTGTTATGAGCTGTATGTTCTTTAATGCTGTCCATGGCGTTCCATACTTGTTTTCTCCAGCTTCTATACTCATCTATGTCTCCTTTGAATTGAGGCAAACTTTGGAATAACGTCATTTTGATGTCGTTGGGGGATGTGTAATTCGGTACTATATCTGAGTACACTGTCACATTGCTCCCTATATTAGTGTGGGATTCGAGTTTCATGAGCCGTTCTCCTGCTTCTTTTCGCATTTTGTCTATTATAAGTTGCATTCCCTCCATTTGGGAAATAAGCTGATTGATTTTATCTTCTTGTGACATCTTGATTTTTTGAATAATTTGACACTTCACTTTTTATTAAATTTAAACTTCTTACTTTTCCTTCCTTCGGATCCTTGTGGATATTTTGACTTTAAAGTTGTCTTCTTTTTTGTTTGGCTGGGTTAAATCGAAATGTCGACAGTTTTCCGTGTTGGATGTAAAAGCCCGTTAGCTTATACTCGTGCCGACGTGAAAAGGTTTAATCGCGACTAAACTTTACACTGAATTATTTAAATGTTTTTTTTTCAAAAAAATAACTACCGCAGATATGTAAAAAAATATCTGTTTTTCGATTTCCAATTAATTTAAAAACGTTAAATTGGTATCCCGAGTGAGCCCCCAGTTAAACTATACTAATCGCGAAAGAACTAAAAAAAAATATTTTTTTTTTTTTTTATTTATTTTTATTATAATTCTTAAGGCGAAAATACAGGGCACTTAATACTGAGTTAACCAAGTAAGTCTGGTTCAGAGTTTAATACTCGATCTTACTATCTACGTTATCACTACTGTACTAAGGACAATGTTGTTTTGTCCTGAACTTATATTTATATGTGCTAGGTGACGCCAAGCGATTCCTTAGGAATTTTCCATGTTTCCCATCTGGTCATCGTATGGCATCTTGTGGGTTATTTTTGGGTTGTTGTTTTATTGCTTTCATCTGGTCGGCGTATGGCATGGCTTGGGTTGCTGTTATTCTATCTTTGTTTATTGAATGGTATTAACTCATGGCTTGGGTTGCTGTTATTCTATCTTTGTTTATTGAATGATATTAACTCGGGTGTTCGAAAGCACATTGCAGGGGAATCGCGGAAGGGGAAGACCTCGTCTTAGGTGGCGCAATCAAGTGGGTGAAGACCTCAACCGACTTGGAGTGCGAAACTGGAGAGAGCTTGCCCGAAATCGAAGTCGTTATAGAAGGATGTTGGTTGAGGCCCAGGTTCACCCCGAACTGTAATGCCCACCTAAGTAAGTAAGTAAGTTACCTTGAAAATTTTCTTATCCAATTGAAAGAAACTTTGGTTAATACACAGTTGAGCTCTGTCTTGATAAATTAATTTTTTATCTTCTGAAACTCCACTTCTTTCCAAGTGTTTTTTCAATTCAATTAAAGCAAGATCCACTCATCATGATTTCATTCGTATTTATTTTTACATTTTTTTATTCTTTGTACGAATTCAAAAGAGTTCTTAACCGAATAAGATTTTAGTTTCGGTACTTTAAACTTCAAACAAGTCATTTCAGCGCTGGAACACTTGAGAGATACGGTCACAGAAAATATTGATACCAGACAAGAGGCAGCGTTGGTTATCAATGCTATAGAAACATTTGATTTCTTCGCTCTTTTGTTTTTTTGGGCAGAAATTCTCGTATCATTTGATAGAGTTCAGAAACGGTTACAAGAAAATGGAATCAGTTTCACTTATGTACTTGGACAATTGCAAATGTTGACAGGCAAACTGAATGATTGGAGAATCGACTTGTGCGACAGTGCCATTTGTAAAGCTACAGAAAAATGTAACGAGTTGGGTGTGAGCACCGTCAAAAGAATTTGAAAAAAGCGAAATATGCCAGGAGAAACATCTGAAGATTCTGAATTGAATTCGGAAGAAGAAATGCGACGATCTCTGATTGAAATTTTGGATAAACTTTCAATGGAAATATCTACACGTTTCACTAATTTGAAGAAGCTCGATGAACGTTTTGGTTTCCTTTGTAACTTTGAAAAAATAATACAACTTCCCAGAGATTCTTACAAAGATGAGCTTCTCAAAATAGAAGGAAAATGCAAGAAACTTGCCGAGTTTTATTCAGATGACTTGGACAACGAAGAAATGTTGAATGATATTCAAGACGTCCTACTTTTATTAAAAAGAGCGAAGAAAAACGAAGAGGAAATTGGATTTTCGCCTGAACAACTTCTGTTATACATTTCATCAATGGGACGAGAAGCTTACAAGACATTAGCGACAGCTTTGCAAATTTAACTAACCATACCTGTTTCAGTTGCTTCTTGTGAAAGACCATTCAGCAAACTAAAATTGATCAAATCTTACTTGAGATCAACCATGAGTCAAAGTAGATTATCAAACCTTGCAATTCTTTCAATCGAAAGTGAAACTGCTGCAATGTTAGATTACGAGGATATAATACGTGAATTTGCAGCAATGAAATCGAGAAAAGTTAACTTTTGAGTTTTTTCATTGTTATAAAGAAAAAGTTTGAGGTTTCAATGTTTCGAGAGTATGAAAATAAGATCGAAGTTAAATTTTTCATCAAAAATTCATATAAAATGTCAACGTCATCTTTTTCATAGATGTAAAACTCAATTTGATTGTGATTAAAAAAATTTTGTATGAGAAAATTTTTTTGTGCATTACTTCTCAATTTTGAGGAACAGCGGAGCTCATTTTGCCGCCCCCAAATCGTTGCGCCCGGGGCGACCGCCCCCCGCCCCCCCCCCCTTGGTACGCCACTGATTGCGCACTTTTCTTATCAAGCGTATATTTTCTAAGCTAACACTGTGGTTCTCTTCTAATGCGTGTGATGCTATATAGCCGATCGTGAGGGTTGGTTTAAACGTATGCAGGTTAAATGGTCATTAAATCTTCTATTTATACTTCTTTTTGTTTGTCCGATGTATTCTCTATCTCAAATATTGCACTTGACGGAGTAAATTCCTGATTTATCTAGCTTCTCGGTTTTATCTTTAGTCGATCCCAGATAATTGCTTAGTTTATTGTTATTTTTGTAAACAATGTCATATCCATGTTCTTTGAATTTCGTCTTGAGTTTATTTGTTGTTTGTGGTAAAAAGGTTATGGGTGGTGGGTCTTTGGTTTTTGATTTTTTCTTGTTGTGAAAACAAAGTTGTTAGGTTAGAGTTTCTTGTTTTTCTTGAATGATAGCGAATAAGTTCGTCAATCATTGACTCTTCATAACCATTTACTGTAGCTGTCTTTTTTATGTAGTCATACTCTCTTTTGAAGTTCGCTACTGATAAAAGTAAATTACAAAGTCTGTAAACTAGCGAATGGTATGCTGCTTTTTTATGTTTAATGGGAGCATGTGAGTCGGATTTTGTTGTTCTCATTGTGTTTGTTAGATTCCAACTTCAATAATAAAAAAACAATTTTCACCAAAGCGTCTAAAAATGATAGCTTCCCATTTTGTTCCTTTTCAAAAGTAAATTTTATCGAACTATTTTGGGAATTAAGAAGATCGAGGGTTTTTGTAACATTTTTTCTTTCAACGATTGCAAAAACATCATCAACATATCTCCACCAAACGCGTGGAAGGTAACCTTTTTCGCTTATACTTACTTCAAATGAAGACATATATACAGCTCAGCAATTAGAGGACTCAAAGGATTACCCATATTTGTACCTTTTGTTACCTTGAAAACTATGACAGCATTTACAGAGACGAGCTGTACAGAGCCATGTCTAGTTTCGGCATCCCTGCAAAACTCGTACGACTATGCAGGATGACTTTGGAGAATTCACGCTGCTCCGTCAAGGTCGGTAAAGAACTCACCGAGAACTTTGATGTCGAAAAAGGTTTTAGGCTAGGCGACAAGCTGTCATGCGATTTCTTCAACATCATACTTGAACAGATTGTAAGAAACTCAGACGTCAACACCAGAGGAACAATCTTTCAAAAGTCTGTACAATTACTCGCCTCTGCAGACGATATTGACGTAATGGGAAGAAAAAAGCGTGATGTCATAGGTGCTTTTGCGAGTATTGAAACAGAAGCGGCAAAAATGGGTTTGATGGTTAATGAGGGCAAAACGAAGTATATGCTGTCATCAAGCAGGGACACAGAACATCGACGAATTGGACAAATCGTCACAATAGACAGACATAACTTCGAGGTAGTACAGGACTTGGTCTATCTAAGATCCGCTGTAGACACAGACAACAACATCAGTGCGGAGATCAAACGGAGAATAACTCTTGCCAACCGTTGCTTCTTTGGGTTAAGAAGGCAATTGAGAAACAAAACCCTCTCTAGAAAAACCAAGGTGACCTTGTATAAGACCTTGATCATCCCAGTCCTGCTTTACAGCGCGGAAGCATGGACTTTATCGAAAGCGGATGAGGAAACCCTTGGTCGTTTCGAAGGAAAAGTTCTCCGAATGATCTTTGGTCCCGTATGCGAAAACAATGTGTGGAGAAGAAGATACAACAACGAGCTGTATGAGCTGTACCGCGACTTGGGCACAGCCAGAAGAGTACGCATCGCGAGGGTACGATGGTTGGGCCATGTAGAGCGGATGGACCTAAACGCTCCGGCTCGTCGGGTGTTCGAAAGCACATTGCAGGGGAATCGCGGAAGGGGAAGACCTCGTCTTAGGTGGCGCAATCAAGTGGGTGAAGACCTCAACCGACTTGGAGTGCGAAACTGGAGAGAGCTTGCCCGAAATCGAAGTCGTTATAGAAGGATGTTGGTTGAGGCCCAGGTTCACCCCGAACTGTAATGCCCACCTAAGTAAGTAAGTAAGTTACCTTGAAAATTTTCTTATCCAATTGAAAGAAACTTTGGTTAATACACAGTTGAGCTCTGTCTTGATAAATAAATTTTTTATCTTCTGAAACTCCACTTCTTTCCAAGTGTTTTTTCAATTCAATTAAAGCAAGATCCACTCATCATGATTTCATTCGTATTTATTTTTACATTTTTTTATTCTTTGTACGAATTCAAAAGAGTTCTTAACCGAATAAGATTTTAGTTTCGGTACTTTAAACTTCAAACAAGTCATTTCAGCGCTGGAACACTTGAGAGATACGGTCACAGAAAATATTGATACCAGACAAGAGGCAGCGTTGGTTATCAATGCTATAGAAACATTTGATTTCTTCGCTCTTTTGTTTTTTTGGGCAGAAATTCTCGTATCATTTGATAGAGTTCAGAAACGGTTACAAGAAAATGGAATCAGTTTCACTTATGTACTTGGACAATTGCAAATGTTGACAGGCAAACTGAATGATTGGAGAATCGACTTGTGCGACAGTGCCATTTGTAAAGCTACAGAAAAATGTAACGAGTTGGGTGTGAGCACCGTCAAAAGAATTCGAAAAAAGCGAAATATGCCAGGAGAAACATCTGAAGATTCTGAATTGAACTCGGAAGAAGAAATGCGACGATCTCTGATTGAAATTTTGGATAAACTTTCAATGGAAATATCTACACGTTTCACTAATTTGAAGAAGCTCGATGAACGTTTTGGTTTCCTTTGTAACTTTGAAAAAATAATACAACTTCCCAGAGATTCTTACAAAGATGAGCTTCTCAAAATAGAAGGAAAATGCAAGAAACTTGCCGAGTTTTATTCAGATGACTTGGACAACGAAGAAATGTTGAATGATATTCAAGACGTCCTACTTTTATTAAAAAGAGCGAAGAAAAACGAAGAGGAAATTGGATTTTCGCCTGAACAACTTCTGTTATACATTTCATGAATGGGACGAGAAGCTTACAAGACATTAGCGACAGCTTTGCAAATTTAACTAACCATACCTGTTTCAGTTGCTTCTTGTGAAAGACCATTCAGCAAACTTAAATTGATCAAATCTTACTTGAGATCAACCATGAGTCAAAGTAGATTATCAAACCTTGCAATTCTTTCAATCGAAAGTGAAACTGCTGCAATGTTAGATTACGAGGATATAATACGTGAATTTGCAGCAATGAAATCGAGAAAAGTTAACTTTTGAGTTTTTTCATTGTTATAAAGAAAAAGTTTGAGGTTTCAATGTTTCGAGAGTATGAAAATAAGATCGAAGTAAAATTTTTCATCAAAAATTCATATAAAATGTCAACGTCATCTTTTTCATAGATGTAAAACTCAATTTGATTGTGATTAAAAAAATTTTGTATGAGAAAATTTTTTTGTGCATTACTTCTCAATTTTGAGAAACAGCGGAGCTCATTTTGCCGCCCCCAAATCGTTGCGCCCGGGGCGACCGCCCCCCGCCCCCCCCCCCTTGGTACGCCACTGATTGCGCACTTCTCTTATCAATCGTATATTTTCTAAGCTAACACTGTGGTTCTCTTCTAATGCGTGTGATGCTATATAGCCGATCGTGAGGGTTGGTTTAAACGTATGCAGGTTAAATGGTCATTAAATCTTCTATTTATACTTCTTTTTGTTTGTCCGATGTATTCTCTATCTCAAATATTGCACTTGACGGAGTAAATTCCTGATTTATCTAGCTTCTCGGTTTTATCTTTAGTCGATCCCTGATAGTTGCTTAGTTTATTGTTATTTTTGTAAACAATGTCATATCCATGTTCTTTGAATTTCGTCTTGAGTTTATTTGTTGTTTGTGGTAAAAAGGTTATGGGTACTCTTTGGTTTTTGATTTTTTCTTGTTGTGAAAACATAGTTGTTAGGTTAGAGTTTCTTGTTTTTCTTGAATGATAGCGAATAAGTTCGTCAATCATTGACTCTTCATAACCATTTACTATAGCTGTCTTTTTTATGTAGTCATACTCTTTTTTGAAGTTCGCTACTGATAAAGGTAAATTACAAAGTCTGTAAACTAGCGAATGGTATGCTGCTTTTTTATGTTTAATGGGAGCATGTGAGTCGGATTTTGTTGTTCTCATTGTGTTTGTTAGATTCCAACTTCAATAATAAAAAAACAATTTTCACCAAAGCGTCTAAAAATGGTAGCTTCCCATTTTGTTCCTTTTCAAAAATAAATTTTATCGAACTATTTTGGGAATTAAGAAGATCGAGGGTTTTTGTAACATTTTTTCTTTCAACGATTGCAAAAACATCATCAACATATCTCCACCAAACGCGTGGAAGGTAACCTTTTTCGCTTATACTTACTTCAAATGAAGACATATATACAGCTCAGCAATTAGAGGACTCAAAGGATTACCCATATTTGTACCTTTTGTTACCTTGAAAACTATGACAGCATTTACAGAGACGAGCTGTACAGATCCATGTCTAGTTTCGGCATCCCTGCAAAACTCGTACGACTATGCAGGATGACTTTGGAGAATTCACGCTGCTCCGTCAAGGTCGGTAAAGAACTCACCGAGAACTTTGATGTCGAAAAAGGTTTTAGGCAAGGCGACAAGCTGTCATGCGATTTCTTCAACATCATACTTGAACAGATTGTAAGAAACTCAGACGTCAACACCAGAGGAACAATCTTTCAAAAGTCTGTACAATTACTCGCCTCTGCAGACGATATTGACGTAATGGGAAGAAAAAAGCGTGATGTCATAGGTGCTTTTGCGAGTATTGAAACAGAAGCGGCAAAAATGGGTTTGATGGTTAATGAGGGCAAAACGAAGTATATGCTGTCATCAAGCAGGGACACAGAACATCGACGAATTGGACAAATCGTCACAATAGACAGACATAACTTCGAGGTAGTACAGGACTTGGTCTATCTAAGATCCGCTGTAGACACAGACAACAACATCAGTGCGGAGATCAAACGGAGAATAACTCTTGCCAACCGTTGCTTCTTTGGGTTAAGAAGGCAATTGAGAAACAAAACCCTCTCTAGAAAAACCAAGGTGACCTTGTATAAGACCTTGATCATCCCAGTCCTGCTTTACAGCGCGGAAGCATGGACTTTATCGAAAGCGGATGAGGAAACCCTTGGTCGTTTCGAAAGAAAAGTTCTCCGAATGATCTTTGGTCCCGTATGCGAAAACAATGTGTGAAGAAGAAGATACAACAACGAGCTGTATGAGCTGTACCGCGACATGGGCACAGCCAGAAGAGTACGCATCGCGAGGGTACGATGGTTGGGCCATGTAGAGCGGATGGACCCAAACGCTCCGGCTCGTCGGGTGTTCGAAAGCACATTGCAGGGGAATCGCGGAAGGGGAAGACCTCGTCTTAGGTGGCGCAATCAAGTGGGTGAAGACCTCAAACGACTTGGACTGCGAAACTGGAGAGAGCTTGCCCGAAATCGAAGTCGTTATAGAAGGATGTTGGTTGAGGCCCAGGTTCACCCCGAACTGTAATGCCCACCTAAGTAAGTAAGTAAGTTACCTTGAAAATTTTCTTATCCAATTGAAAGAAACTTTGGTTAATACACAGTTGAGCTCTGTCTTGATAAATTAATTTTTTATCTTCTGAAACTCCACTTCTTTCCAAGTGTTTTTTCAATTCAATTAAAGCAAGATCCACTCATCATGATTTCATTCGTATTTATTTTTACATTTTTTTTATTCTTTGTACGAATTCAAAAGAGTTCTTAACCGAATAAGATTTTAGTTTCGGTACTTTAAACTTCAAACAAGCTTCTATATCCACAACAGTTTCTAATAATGGTATATGTAATGGTTTGGGTGTAAATTTTAAGCCTTTATTAAGTAATTTTAATTCTTTTTCATTGAAATCAACATTTGATTCATTTTGAATAAAATCAGGGATAAATTAAGGATGGTTTTGTTTTATTTTTTTGCGTTTGTTCAATAAGACTTTGTAGTTTTCGATTGTGTGTTAAAGTTTTTTGTTTCACTAGTCGCTCTGTATCAATATTTACTTTTTTATCGAAAGATAACCACTCAAGAAATTTCACTTCACTTAATTCTTTTGTTATTTTCAAGTGCAAACTATATGCCAGTGGCGTGGCGTCCATATAACACGATTCCTATCGTCTTACCTTTTAAAATGTGTCCCTTGTTCGTAGAAAAAACCAGCAACATAAGTCTACAACAAGTCTACAAAGCAGTCAACAGCCTATCTTTGCCCATACATACAATGTTCTTCAAGCACTTTTAAATTTGCGAGATACACACACAATACACAAAGCATACACAAAGCATTGAAAATCGCCGCGCAGAACATATTCTGTGTTTGTCCTTGTCTTTCCTACGATATACTTCCACCCCGGTGCCTCCCTTTTCAATACACGTTCTCTTATTGAAAAAAGTAAGACGATAATTTTCGTCTTACTGCAATTTCTGCTTGGAAAAAATAATACAGTTTTCGCCTTAGAGTAATGTACGGCGAATTCGGTTTTGTTGTGCTGTTTTTTTTTTTTTTGTTCTACTGATCATTGTTTTGAATTATTTGCAAGTTTAAAGTGAATTTCAACCTAAATGACTTAAAGTATAGAAAAATTGGCTTCGATTAATCCACATTTGGAATTTAAGGTACCTTCTGTTTATTCCTTATTATTTTGTGTAGGAGCCATTCCATATGAAAACGGTCAATCCGAAATGTTGCTATACCTCCGATTTTGCTCAAACTTTGTAGAAATGTTCCTTTGCTATCGAAATACGAAATCGTCAAAGGATTTTTTTTTTGTAGTTTTCCTCTCCCCTCCAGCCATACTCAAAGAACCGAACATAGCGATTTTATGGGCTTCAGACTTTGCACTCTTAAATTGTCTGTATTCAAGCGATTAGGACGATTAAGGTGTCATTTTAAAGCTGATAAAGCATTCTTTTCAAATCAATCAAAAGGTTTAAGATATTTGAGTTGCTTTAGAAACCTGATCCTTTTGAAATCAACACATTTTATACACATTTTTGCCATTTTTGAAGTAGTCCTGTGCCTAAAATATCAATAGTAAGTCCCTAAAAATCCCTGATTAAAAAAAAGCTTATTCTCTTAATAAAACACAATTCTTAGTTTCAAAGACTTTTTTTTAATATCGTTCTACCAAAAAATTTTTAAATTTTTTTTGTAAGCTTGTTTTTAATCAGCTGTAGCTTTAGTGTACATGCGAATAACAAAATGAAATTTTGAAGACTTAAGACTTTTTTAAGACTTAAAGTTGAAGAATAGACCTTTGAATCCTGCCCACTCCCGTATTGATATCTGGCAGTCAACATTCCCAAAAATGTGCCCAAAGATTGGCTTTTTCCATAGCTTAGAAATAAGCTTGTTTTTAATCATCTGTAACTTCAGTGTGCATGCGAATAACAAAATGAAATTTTACGGACTTATAGTAGTTGAAGAATAGGCCTTTAAATTCTACCTACTTTCATTTTGATATCTGGTAGTCAACATTCACAAAAATGCTCCCAAAGATTGGCTTTTTTTCAAAAGCTCAAAGTTTGAAAGGGATGTTTGTAAAGCTCTTAAAAAAATTTGTTTTTTGATCAACTTTGGATTTTTTATTTTGTAATTATTGAAAGGTTTAATTAGGGAAATTTTTAGGGACTTACTATTGATATTTTAGGCACAGGACTACTCCAAAAATGGCAAAAATGTGTATAAAATGTGTTGATTTCAAAAGGATCAGGTTTCTAAAGCAACTCAAATATCTTAAACCTTTTGATTGATTTGAAAAGAATGCTTTATCAGCTTTAAAATGACACCTTAATCGTCCTAATCGCTTGAATACAGACAATTTAAGAGTGCAAAGTCTGAAGCCCATAAAATCGCTATGTTCGGTTCTTTGAGTATGGCTGGAGGGGAGAGGAAAACTACAAAAAAAAAATCCTTTGACGATTTCGTATTTCGATAGCAAAGGAACATTTCTACAAAGTTTGAGCAAAATCGGAGGTATAGCAACATTTCGGATTGACCGTTTTCATATGGAATGGCTCGTAGGTGTTTAATTTTTCTCTACTTACCATTTGAAAATATCCACGCCACGCCACTGCTATATGCCAACAGTTCAGTCGATGACAATTCTTTATATTTATGTTTAATTTCACCATCAATCCACACTCGCTTTGCTTTTTTGATAGCAAATTCCGATCTATAATTTTTGACTGCCGCTTTTATTTTCACGAAATTAGGTGTTATGTTCAATCGCTTGCAAGCTATCAAAAAAGATAAATCACATAAAACCGACCGCACTCGCCGCTTCAATTGAGCGTATTTGTTCAACTCCGATTTGGTAAACATTATACAATCAAATTTTGTTGTTGAACTGCGTTAAATCCGACAATAATTACAATAATTCTAATTGCTGAGCTGTACATGTCTTCATTTGAAGTAAGTATAAGCGAAAAAGGTTACCTTCCACGCGTTTGGTGGAGATATGTTGATGATGTTTTTGCAATCGTTGAAAGGAAAAATGTTACAAAAACCCTCGATCTTCTTAATTCCCAAAATAGTTCGATAAAATTTACTTTTGAAAAGGAACAAAATGGGAAACTACCATTTTTAGACGTTTTAGTGAAAGTATTGAAGTTGGAATCCATAAACCAACAAACACAATGAGAACAATAAAATCCGACTCACATGCTCCCATTCAAAATAAAAAAGCAGCATACCATTCGCTAGTTTACAGACTTTGTAATTTACTTTTATCAGTAACGAACTTCAAAAGGGAGTATGACTACATAAAAAAGACAGCTACAGTAAATGGTTATGAAAAGTCAATGATTGAAGAACTTATTCGCTATCATTCAAGAAAAACAAGAAACTCCAACCTAACAACTTTGTTTTCACAACAAGAAAAAAATTAAAAGCCGAAGAGTACCCATAATCTTTTTACCACAAATAACAAATAATTTCAAGACGAAATTCAAAGAACATGGATATGACATTGTTTACAAAATTAACAATAAACTAAGCAACTATCTGGGATCGACTAAAGATAAAACCGAGAAGCTAGATAAATCAGGAATTTATTCCGTCAAGTGCAATATTTGTGATAGAGAATACATCGGACAAACAAAAAGAAGTATAAATAGAAGATTTAATGACCATTTAATCTGCATACGTTTAAATTTAAACCAACCCTCACGATCAGCTGTAGCAGCACACGCATTGACGGTGAAATTTGTTTCACGAAACAACTTCGAATTCCTCTTTGTTCTGTCATTCCGTGTCGCAAGTGTTATTACATGATGAAATCCAGTTTCATAAAAATAGTTTCACATTTCTCTTTATCTTTCATTCGGTGTTTTTATTTTTGGGGAAAAATAGTTGTCTAGTAGTGCCTGGTTGCTTCAAAACCTCTTTTATTGGCAATTGAAAAACAAAAAAGTCATTATTATTAGTATTATTACTGTTCCAGAATGTCTAGTGTAAACCAGCCCAAATGTTCGGATCAACTAGTGTGAACTCTCCTTAAAGTAATGTCAACTGTCAACAACTCAGACTAATGTGAACGCGCTTTTTTCTTCTCTCTCTTTGGTATGCCAATCGGTACGGCCGAAATCGGCACATTTGCATATCGTCGCCAGCCAAGGGAGGAAGAAAAAACTGCGGTAAGAATTGTAATTGTAAATTATATTTCAACTCAATTTGTATTTTCCAGAAATAAACACACACCACTTTGTTTACACGTTGTTCACGCCTTGTTCATTTAAACAAATTGTTAAATTCGCACTTCGCCACGGTGACGATATACATTTTTATTTCGCATCTCCATCTTTATCTGCGTTTCCATTTTTATTTCGCATCTTCACTTACATTTGTATGGGCAAATGGCCGCCATTATAAATTGAAACGAAGCAGATGCGCATGGTTTATTTAAGCGATAGAAACAAACACATTGTATGGAACGCACGCCGCCACCAAGAAGAAGCAAACGACTTCAATATTCCCAAACTGAGCCGCCAGGAAAAACAACCACCATGGAAAGTCAAATAGCCTTAACCTCCGAATCACGTGTTGATGTCACACATGCCGCCATTGTTGGAAAACCGGCAACCTCGCCAGAGGACATTGCCTTACAAAGTCCAGTTTTGAACGTTCTAGAACAGAATGAACAAGCCAAATCCGCTACTAATGCCGCCGTAGCCACAACTGAAAGCATTCTAATGGCAATGCAAGACAAAATTAGAGAATTAAACAAGCAACTAAACGAGATTCATGCGAAGTTTGAAGGCACTCCGCAATGCATCTCGAAAAAAGTGTCGACGCCAAGCCAGATACCATCCATTGCCATACCACTCGCCTCCACGACTTCTGGATACACAGCCATTACGTCTCCCACAACAGCTCCAACATCTGCAGCCAGGACTACAACTTTAGCTAACGCAACTAGCCTTCATCCAATCTCGTATCTTTTTCCGCCACAAAGTAGTTTTGTTACTGGTACACAGGCACAATCAACTTCAACCATGCCAGTTTATAGTATGCCGCAAATAAATTATGGTCATTTTGACAATTCAATTCCGAGAAACACGGGTTTTACTTATATGCCAAATAGTACAAATATACCAGCTTTTAACTCAAATGTGCCACAGCAAAACGTGACTAATTATACATTTTTGCTACAAGCATTGCCACTGAGAAAAGTTCAAGATTTACCTCCATTTAGTGGACAGCCAGAGGACTGGCCAATATTTTACACAGCCTTTTTACAATCGACGTCCGCTTATAGTTATACGAATTTAGAAAACAACCAGCGTTTACAAAAATCTTTGACAGGTGAAGCAAGAGAGACCGTGAAGTCTCTCCTCATTCATCCAGACAATGTTTGCGCAATTATCGAACAGCTTCGTTTTCGATTTGGGCGTCCTGAACAACTTATACGAAGTCAGTTAAGCCAGGTACGTGAGATTTCACCAATAAGTGAAAACGCTATAACCCGATTGATTCCTTTCGCAACGAAAGTTAAAAATCTTGCTGTGTTTCTACAAACAGTTAATGGCCAACAACATATTTCCAATCCAACACTATTAGAAGAGCTCGTCTTGAAGCTTCCAATGACCCAAAGACTAGATTGGGCCAAGTGTGCTGCACAAATATTGCCATATCCGACAATAGTTAACTTCAGTGATTGGTTAACTAATACGGCTAATTTAATTTGCACGGTTCAAGATATCGACACTAGGGAACAGAAAAAGCGTATGCCAATACTACATGCTGCCACTAATAATGGGAAATACCGTCCAATAATTCTAAAGTGCTCGATATGTCAAAACCAACACAAAGTTAGTGATTGCAGACAGTTTAGAAGCCTAGCAGTTCCAGAGAGATGGTCGAAAGTCAAAGATTGTCGTCTGTGCTTCTCGTGCTTGAGACCAGGTCACGTAACGAGAGACTGTCGCAGTAAACCAATCTGTGATATAAACAAATGCCAGAAACGACATCATGAACTCCTTCACGAAGAAACAGATACGTGTCACTCATTAGTAACACAAAGACGAGAACACGAATCGGTTGATGAACCAGCTGCAATTGCAAGTACTTCCGGAAGGACAATGTTGGCTGTGCATGACGTCTCGAGAAACGATAACCCTTTATTTCGTGTACTGCCAGTAACACTTTATGGGCCAAATAAAACTATCGATACATATGCCTTACTAGATGAAGGGTCATCAATAACTATGCTCGATGCCGAATTGATAAAGCTACTTGGTTTGCGGGGTCATCAATGCAATTTGAATATGCAATGGGTTGGCGGAAGACAAGTACAAGAACCAACAGTGTCAGTCAATGTTTTAGTGAGTGGAATTGGGAAGAAACAAAGGCATTTGTTAAGAAACGTCTATGGAATAGCAAATCTGAACTTGCCAACCCAAAGTTTGAATGAAAACGATTTACGGAACCTTGGGCAACTGAAGTTGCAGCCATACTCCAACGCAGAACCGAAACTGTTAATAGGACTAGATCATTGCGACTTAGGCCTGCCTCACGAGTCTCAAATGATCAACAAGAATGGACCGTATGCTGTACAAACCAAATTAGGTTGGGTTGTATATGGACCAACCACTAAGCCTGCCGACAAAACGAAGCCATCGTCATGCCTTTTAGCCTTTAAATCTAGTGATGATTCACTACATGAGTTGGTCGAAGAATATTTTTCAATCGAAAGTTTCGGAGTGAGACCATCATCTGCAATCGAAAGCAACGCGGATATCCGAGCTAAAGGTATTCTTCGGTCCACGACGAAAAGAATTGATGGAAGATTTCAGACTGGACTTTTATGGAAGACTGATGACGTAGTATATCCTGACAGCTACTCAATGGCTTTGAAGCGCCTTTCCGGAATCGAACGCAAGATGAAGAGAGATGAGAGCTTTGCCGCCGCCTACAGTTCTATCATCAAATCATATGTCGGGAAGAAGTACGCTCGTAAACTACAACCTTCAGAAGCTTCCATTGTGGGACCAAGAACATGGTATCTACCGCATTTCGGAGTGGTAAATCCCAACAAGCCATCCAAGCTACGACTTGTATTTGACGCCGCCGCCAAAGTAAACGGAACTTCACTCAACGCAAGTCTCTTAAAGGGACCACAACAATACCAACCTTTACCGTCAGTGCTGTTTCATTTCCGGGAGGGAGCCGTAGCCGTATGTGGAGACATCAAGGAGATGTTCCACCAAATACTGATTCAGCAGGAGGACAGGTGTGCCCAGAGATTCCTGTGGCGTGATGGAGACGACTCAAGAAAGCCAGATGTATACGAAATGAACGTGATGACGTTCGAAGCCGCATGCTCACCTTGTGCAGCCCAATACGTTAAAACAATAAACGCCACAGAGCACCAAAGCCATCACCCTCGTGCTTGAAAGTCAATTTTAGACTATCATTACGTGGATGATTTTGTCGATAGTTTCGAAACAGATAAGCAAGCCATTCAAATATCGACGGAAGTAAAAGAGATCCACAAAAATGCCGGATTCGAACTTAGAAATTTTACTTCGAACTCAGAAGATGTTTTGAACGCATTGCAAGGTAAGAATGTTCCAGTGACTGTAAGTGACAAAGGTAGCCTGGAAACCGAGAAGATTCTTGGCATGTTTTGGCAAACCAACTCCGACAACTTTAGATACAAGCTGCATTTTCATCACGTCGACACGGATGTTATCAGAGGTGAAAGGGAACCTACCAAAAGAGAACTATTAAGCGTCGTAATGTCAATTTTTGATCCACTGGGATTTTTGAACCACTTTACTATTGCCGCTAAGTTGTTAATGCGAGAAGTTTGGCGAAGTGATGTTCGCTGGGATGAGCCATTACCCAAGGAAATCGCGTTAGGATGGGAACAATGGAGGTCAAAACTACCAGACGTTTTACAATTTGAAGTGCCACGGTTCTATTTCAACAGCGGTTCACCTCAGGAGCTCCAGCTACACGTTTTTGTTGACGCCAGTGAAGACGCCTTTGCCGCAGTAGCCTACTGGAGGGCAGTCAACAAAAATAATGAAGTTGAAACGTCATTTGTGTGTTCGAAAACGAGATGCGCCCCTCTGAAGCCTGTCACCATTCCCCGCCTCGAACTCCAAGCGGCCGTCCTAGGAGTACGGTTGATGACGACTATTCTTAAACAACACTCCGTCAGCGTTTCTCGAAGCACTATATGGAGCGATTCAACAACAGTCATAAAGTGGATCAACAGTGAACATCGCCGATATAAACCGTTCGTAGCGCATAGAATAGCAGAAATACTAGCAGTTACGAATTCATCCAACTGGAAATGGGTACCAACACGAGACAATTCAGCAGATGTGGCCACGCGGTTTCGAAACCATTTCGATTTTAGCACTTCTTCGCATTGGATGAAGGGTCCTGGTTATTTAAAGATGCGAGAAGATGATTGGCCGTCCATTAATATAAGTAATGCCTCCAAGACTCAAGAAGATGAAGAAGAGCTGCGCCTAAAATACGCTTTACTAGTCGTTAGTAAACCCATTATAAATTTTAACAAATTTTCTTCTCTGACCAGGCTTGTACGAACAATGGCCTGGATACTGCGTTTCTTAAACCGATGTCAAAGAAGACCCTTGAATTGTGAAAGTAACAGTCTATCAGCACATGAGTTGGATATCGCTGAAAAACGTTTATGTCGTCAAGTTCAGTTGGAGACATTTTCTGATGAGATAAGCCAAATTACCCGCGGAAATCCAGTGGAAAAGGGGAGCACATTGCACCAGCTTACTCCGTATATTGATAACGACGGTATTCTCCGAGTATACGGAAGAGTCGATGCAGCTGACTGTCTAACGTATGCCGCTAAACGGCCAGTAATCTTGCCATCCACTCATAAGTTCACTGAGTTAGTAATGTCTGAAAATCACCGGAAGATGAAACACCAAAATACCGAGGCAACAATTTGCGAGATTCGAAGAAAATATTGGATTCCTAGTCTGCGACAAGCCCTGCGTAAGGTTATCTCCAAGTGCATCGACTGCAAAATCCGCAAAGCCACGCCAGTTCATCCAATTATGGGTCCTCTGCCTCAGGACAGGCTTATGACGTTCGTGAGACCATTCTCGTATACTGGTCTTGATTTCTTCGGCCCAGTTACCGTTTCGATCGGAAGACGTACCGAGAAAAGGTGGGTAGCACTCTTCACTTGTCTAACTGTGCGCGCCATCCATCTCGAAGTTGCTTATGACTTATCGACCGATGCTTGTATCTTGGCAATTCGGAACTTCATCAACCGCCGAGGCGTTCCAGTAAGAATTCGCTCTGACAATGGGACAAACTTTGTTGGCGTCAACTTAGAAGCTAAACGATTTTCCGAAGTGTTCGACTGTGATCGCATACAAGACGAGCTGGCCTCAAAAAATGTTCAGTGGATTTTCAACTGTCCGGCTAATCCTTCAGAAGGTGGAATTTGGGAACGAATGGTGAGATGTGTCAAGCGAGTATTACTGCATACCCTCAAGGAAGTGTCGCCCCGCGAGCATACCCTGCAATGCCTCATCATAGAAGCAGAAAATGTGGTGAACTCTAGGCCACTTACACACTTACCACTAGAACCCGATCAAGAGGAGCCGTTAACCCCGAATCATTTTTTGCTAGGCTCGGCAAATACAGCACAGACTCCGAGCATCGATGAGCCATCAAAGAAGGAATGTCAGCTGAGGAAACTGTGGAGGATAGCACGACAACTAAGAGATCGTTTCTGGAAGAAGTGGGTGATTGAATTCTTGCCAACTTTAACACGCCGAACCAAATGGTGTCAAAGAACCAAGCCGATAATTGTTGGGGACCTGGTATTCGTTTGCGATGTGAACGTTCCACGAAGAGAGTGGTGTAGAGGACGTATCGAGAAGCTGTATACAGGAGTCGATGGTGAACTCCGAAGTGCTGCTGTCCGCACATCAAAGGGACTGATGAGACGCCCTGTATCGAAACTAGCCGTTCTGGACTTGAAAATTGGTGAATCGGGTTCGATCCACGGGGGTGGGGATGTTCCAGAATGTCTAGTGTAAACCAGCCCAAGTGTTCCGGATCAACTAGTGTGAACTCTCCTTAAAGTAATGTCAACTGTCAACAACTCAAACTAATGTGAACGCGCAATGAAATGCAATTGGATGCTTATGAAAGTTTTTTCATACAAAAGAGTAGCGATCTTTTAAATCAAGACTCTTTGCCAAAATATAAAGCTGTGTGCGTAATTTGTGTTCTGTTATCAATCGGTGATTCAACTCGCTTTAATCCAAAAAACAAAAAACATTCAACGCTTCAATAAGTGCATTGCTGATGATGAAATGAATGTGTTTAGAAATGCATACAAGGTATGCTAACGTTTAAATTTAAAGCAATTTTCGTTTAAGTGTTTTACGTTAATCTTTTTCCGGTTAAATCAATATAAGTCGATCGTTATTTTATTGTAATTATTGTCGGATTTAACGCAGTTCAACAACAAAATTTGATTGTACAAATAGAGTTGAAAAAAAAAAAAGAATTTAAAACTATTGAAAGTCCAGTATTGAAACATCTTTCTATTTCTGTGCACAAATATTCCCCCCCCCCCCTTATAGTAGGGGAGCCCAAGAGGGGATATTGCGCATTACTCGAGCACCTCAGAAAATCATATGGGGAGAAACCTTGCGCATTGTAATGTACTCCTACCATATATGAACCCTTAATGTTAAGGGGTACGTTGAGGGCAGCCCTTCAGATTAGTAAAAAAATGTCGATCCTCAGAAAAAACAAAGCGCGTTTGATTAAGAGATGGTAACTTGATAACATCCAGAAAAGTGTATATTTCAATAATCTGACAATTTGAGCGTGGCCTAAGTAAGTAGGCACAAAGGTGTAAAAAAAATCGACGTATTGAAATACTCGAGCGCAATTAATTTTTTTTTTATTTTATAGGTAATGCTATCAGGATTACGGAAAACATATAATCTGACATTTTTATAGAGTGATAATGTTAAGACTTAAGAGTGAGTTAATGTGATTATTGGGTAGAGTTGAAATCGAATAAAGTAGATACTGAATAAAAGAGGTAGAATTAAAACTGAAGGGTCAAGTTTTATTTTTGCGAACTAAGCGCACGTTACAATATAATCAAAATTAAAAGAATTACTTTGGTGAATTGATATTCACACTTGAAATATCTAAATAATATCAATACGTACATATTTATATTTTTTTTTTAATTGAAGCATTATATCTATAATTAATAAAAGTTCAGTCACCGTCTGACCTTCGAGCCGACAAGACCGTCATTAATCCGTTCTTCACGATCGTTTAGTTTTCTTAACAGCACTCGCTCCGTTAGTTTTTCTTATCTTTTTTCCTTATCTTGTTTTCTTATCTCGTTGCTAAAAGAACTAGTGCAAGTGGAAATTAAAATTAATAGAGCATGGCCACAGGGCCACATATACTTTCGGGTAACCGGTTCGGCACTCTCGATATAGAGATGATTTCCGTGCCCAATAATAAAAAAAGAAAAAAACCAACATATTCCCCATTTGATAACGATAAGCAATTTTCTACAAACAACTCTACACATAATCCAAAATTTATTGTAATATCCTCTTCTGATCTCAGTAAACCACCTTCCTCCGTAAGTATATTTTTACTTAAAAAAGCCATTGATGCTATAAGCACCGGGTATACGAGCATAAACGAATTACGTGATGGCAGCCTGCTCCTGCTCGTCAACTCACAAAAAATCGCAGATATATTTATTTCTAAAAAAAACCCTTTCAAACATATGTCCTATTTCCGTAACTCCGCACTTCAATCTCAACTCATGTAAGGGGACAGTATATGCTCCATGCCTCATTAACGTGCCTGAAAATGAAATTATAAATGAAATGAAGTCACAAGGAGTAACCGATGTCTACAAATTTACCAGGAAAAATAATGAAAACCAAATTCGCCCGACGGGGCTCATGCTCTTTACTTTCGATCTTTATCGCCCTCCAAGTTCATTGAACATTGGCTGACATCAAAGTCGAAGAATATTTCCCCAATCCTATGCGTTGTCGTAATTGCCAGCTTCTAGGCCACACCACCAAAAGGTGCACTAACAATCCTTCTTGTGACAACTGCAACCTCCCCCCCCACCAGCCAGAATCATGCTCACGCACTTCATGTGCCAACTGTGCTGAAGATCACCCATCTTCCTCAAAACAATGTAAACGTTACCTACAAGCCAAAGAAGTGTTGAAAATAAAAACTATTCGTTAATGCACTTTAGCTGATGCAAAAAAATTTTCAAAGAACAGAATCCCTCTAATATTCCGGCAATATCTTTCTCAGCCAGTTGCTAGTAATACTAACAAGGCCAAACCTAAATCAACAGCCCTCAGCTCCAAATTAATCACCCCTCCATCGGAAGATCACCTCTCCCGTGCAAACATCGAACAGCCATTAACATCAAAATCTCAAATAGATATCAACAAACCCCCTACCGTTCCGTGTAGAAATTCTACACCTACCGCAGCCGCATATAACACAACCACATCACTTTCAACCATCGTAGCCAATCAATCGCAAACTCCTCCTCCTTCATCACAAAAGCACGATTCTCCCAATAGCAATTCACCGTTTTAAGGTGAAACCTTATCTCCTACGGCTTTAGAAAAAATTCTTCAGTCTAACAAAACCCACAACCTAAATTCACCTCTCACCAATTCTTCCAGTCCCCAACTCAATTCAGATACTCCAGTTGAATACATATATGTTGATGAGGAAGATGGCGACTCAGTATAAAAATATTAATTCCACCCTAAATACAGACTCTGCGTGTCAGGTGGTGAAAAAATTACCGCTAATACAAAACAAGATTTCAGGGTTCTCCAATGGAACCTTAATGGTTATTTAAATAATTACCACGAACTTCAACTCCTAATAAACGAACACCAGCCGTCCATAATATCACTTCAAGAAACACATGTTAAAAACAATAATAGTCCTTATACCCCCAAACAGTTTTCAGGCTACTTCCACAATCTAACCACAATAGATACTTCCGAGCAAGGTGTTTCCCTCTTGGTTCACACATCTATACCACACAAGACCATAAACATAACCTCAAACCTATCTGCTGTGGGAGTCGAAATAGAATTAGGAATTAATATCACTGTTATATCTATTTACATTCACCCTAATCAATCTTTTTCAGCTGCAGATATTGAAAGTGTAATTGATGGGATAAATACTCCAATACTTCTCAAAGGTGACTTTAACTCTTGGAGTACTTCTTGGGGTTCTGTCACGTCAAATAATCGGGGCCAGTGCGTTGAACATTTCATTGCTAACTCAGGGTTAGCAATCCTTAATGACGGTCGACCTACTCACTTTTCTTCCCATGGAACATTCTCCCACATAGATTTATCCCTCATAACACCTTCTCTCATGCCGAAAACAACTTGGGATATCTCTAACTATCTCCACGGAAGCGATCACTTTCCGATCCTTATAAGCATAGCGACGGGCTATAATTCTAACAAACTGAAACACCAAAATAAATTTCTCCTTGACAGGGCTAACTGGGCTTTATTCCAAACTTGCGTATCGGAACAGCTTCATTTGAGGCCAGTCTCTCCAAACATCAACAAAGAAGCTGCTTTAGTTCATAAATCTATCCGCAATGCGGCTAACATATCAATCCCCAAAGCGGAAGTAAACAAGTCAAGAGGACAGTACCCTGGTGGAACAAAGGAACTAGCTCTCTCCGCCAAGAAAAACAGAAAGCTTGGGAAAAATTTAAAAAATCTCCAACTGAACCAAATCTTATTTACTATCGAAAGTCAAATGCCAAATTCCGTAAGGCAGTTAAAATTGAAAAAAATTTATGTTTCAAAAGATTTACGTCCAACATCAACCCGAGCACTACGTCAAAAAAGCTTTGGTCAGACATAAAAACACTTACTGGATCGTACATCCCACATTCCGTTAAATTTATAAAGTCCGACAACGTTACCATTACCTGTCCTACACAGATCACTGAACATTTCCCCGAAACCTGGGAAAAATTATCAGAGGACGCTAATTTTCATAGAAAATTCATTGATAACAAATATTTAACGCTGAACTTATCGGATCCTTCATGCCATCCAACCGCCGCTGCGCTCTCCATTGAGGCTCCAATAAACTATACTGAGCTTGAAAGCTGCCTCCATAACGCTAAAGGTAAAACCCCTGGTTCAGATCGCATTTCTTATAGTATGTTAACAAATAGCCCCATGGCGTTGAAGTCTCGTCTCCTCTCACTCTACAACAACATATTTGAGAAGGGTGTCATCCCACAATCCTGGAAAGTAGCCAACGTCATCCCAATACTAAAACCAAATAAAAATCCCTCCGCTATCAATAGCTACCGACCCATCTCTCCTCTCCTGCCCAGGAAAAATCTTGGAAAAAATCATAGCCAAACGGCTTTTCTGGTTTATCGAAAAAAACAATCTAGTCGACAGTAGACAATTTTCTTTTAAAAAGGGTAATTCCACTATGGATGCTATTCTTGGCCTAGACCACTTTATTTCTTCTACCCTATCTGAGAGAAACCACGCCTCTATCCTTATGATTGACTTCGACAAGGCCTATGACAGGATTGGTGCTCACGTTGTTCTCAATCAACTCCTTAAATGGAAAATAGGCCCAAAAATATTTAAATACTTAAAATCTTTTCTAACTAATAGATTTTTCCGTGTGAAACTCCGGGATGCTAGTTCTTCATATCATAAGCTTCCCAACGGTATTCCTCAGGGATCACCACTCTCAGTGGTGCTCTTTATTATTGCTTTCAATGAAGTAAGTAAAATAGTCGACACTTTCAAGAGTATCAGACACTCCCTCTATGCGGATGATCTTATTATTTTCTCTAAAAACAAGGATCTTGATATCTAAGCCACCACTTTTTCACTCATCCTTGAAGCTCTCTCAAGTTGGGAGGAAAATTCAGGTGCTATTATTTCAATTTCAAAAACAGAAACTTTGCACATATGCAAAAAACATTCTTGCAATAAAACTATTTCTTTAAACAACAATAACATTTCTGTAAATAATGTAACTTCAGCTAAAATTCTAGGTATTTATTTTGACTCTAAATATACTTTTAAGGATCATTGTAATTATATTAAAAAAAGTCTAACTGCCAGGGTAAACCTTGTTAAATATTTAGCATGTAATAAAAGTTGCTGTAATATTAATACTTTAAATAGAGTTATTAAAGCTGTGATTTTATCCAAAATTGACTATGGTTTGCCCATATATGGGAAATGCTCCAAATCATCTCTTCAACTCATCAAAACACCATATCATGCTGCCGCTAGAACAACTTTGAGAGCTCTTCGTTCAACACCGATCAACAACATACTAACAGATGCAGGTCTTCCCCAGTTAGATGAAAGAATCGCATACCTCACTTCAAAAATCATTCAAAAAGTCAACTATCCCAAAAAATCCGCTATCCACAACGATGCTAAAAAAATCCTGGCAAAGAAGAAAAACCTGAGATACCGTTCAACTCTCTACAAGTCCCTGATTTCTGCAAAAGAACTGAACATCCCCATCTGTGCACAAAATCTGGTTATGAGCAGCCAACCGCCTTGGAACCTCCAAAGAAAAAATATGAATTCTGAGCTCTGCACATACCGAAAATCTACAACAAGTAACGATGTCTTCAAGTCTTTATACCTTAATATTGCCGACACACGAAAGCTTCTTGGTTATGAACTCCTCTTTACTGATGCCTCTTAAACCGAAAGTGGCACTGTGTTTGCTGTAGTTGACGAAAATGGAACCATTATTACATTACTATATTTACTTCCATCTTCACTGCAGAGGCTTTTGCAATATTCAAAGCCATTGAAGGAAGTCATAAGCACAAGACTGCTATCTTCACAGACAGCTTATCTACCATTATGGCCGTAAAAAACGTTTCCAACACCATCGCAATAATTGAAGCCATTCGAGATCTTCTAATAAAGCACAGTGGAAAACTTCAAATCATCTGGATCCCTGGGCACATTGGAATAAAAGGCAACGAGGCTGCTGATGCTGCAGCAAAGTCAGCGATAAACGAACCCCTTCTAATGTTCTACCAGTATAATCAAAAAGACATAAACAACCTACTCCTCGGAACCTGCGAAATCAGAAGAATAACTGCATCGGAACACTATAACCATTCCTACAAAAAATTTAACCCTCTTGGCACTAAAACCATATACCCCAATGAAATTCCTAAAAAGAAACTCCAAGTATATATAAGACTGAGATTTGGTCACACATATCTAACCCATAAACATCTTTTCAACAAGGAGCTTCCTCCAACATGCCATCTATGTCAAGACGATTCAACTCTGACCTTCGCCCACCTTCTCAGCTGCAATAAAGTTGTCACTACTAGCTATAGTATCTCCAAACAAAGCCTTTCACACCTCCTATCCTACGTAAACTATGAAAATATTAATTTTACATGTAATATCATGGAGTCTCTTAATATTGTTAACGTAATCTAATAATGCTTTCGAATTTATTTTACTCTACCTTTCATGATACTAGCCGAAAGCCCTGGCAGCTAGTGCTAGATTAAACTATATTAATAATGTAATTTATTTGCTTATTAATAAAATTATAATAATAATAATAATAATATTTTAAGAAAATTTGCGACACGTTTCGGAGATCACTCCATCATCGGGCAACTGCTAAGCTCACCGTTGTTACTTACTTACTTAGGTGGGCATTACAGTTCGGGGTGAACCTGGGCCTCAACCAACATCCTCCTATAACGATTTCGATCTCGGGCGAGCTCTCTCCAGTTTCGCACTCCAAGTCGGTTGAGGTCTTCATCCACTTGATTGCGCCACCTAAGACGAGGTCTTCCCCTTCCGCGATTTCCCTGCAATGTGCTTTCGAACACCCGACGAGCCGGAGCGTTTGGGTCCATCCGCTCTACATGGCCCAACCATCGTAGCCTCGCGATGCGTACTCTTCTGGCTATGCCCATGTCGCGGTACAGCTCATACAGCTCGTTGTTGTATCTTCTTCTCCACACATTGTCTTCGCATACGGGACCAAAGATCATTCGGAGAATTTTTCTTTCGAAACGACCAAGAGTTTCCTCATCCGCTTTCGATAAGGTCCATGCTTCCGCGCCGTACAGCAGGACTGGGATGATTAAGGTCTTATACAAGGTCACCTTGGTTTTTCTAGAGAGGGTTTTGTTTCTCAATTGCCTTCTTAACCCAAAGAAGCAACGGTTGGCAAGAGTTATTCTCCGTTTGATCTCCGCACTGATGTTGTTGTCCGTGTCTACAGCGGATCCTAAGTAGACGAAGTCCTGTACTACCTCGAAGTTATGTCTGTCTATTGTGACGTTTTGTCCAATTCGTCGATGTTCTGTGTCCTTGTTTGATGACAGCATATACTTCGTTTTGCCCTCATTAACCATCAAACCCATTTTTGCCGCTTCTGTTTCAATACTCGCAGAAGCACCTATGACATCACGCTTTTTTCTTCCCATTACGTCAATATCGTCTGCATAGGCGAGTAATTGTACAGACTTTTGAAAGATTGTTCCTCTGGTGTTGACGTTTGAGTTTCTTACAATCTGTTCAAGTATGATGTTGAAGAAATCGCAAGACAGTTTGTCGCCTTGCCTAAAGCCTTTTTCGACATCAAAGGTCTCGGTGAGTTCTTTTCCGACCTTGACGGAGCAGCGTGAATTCTCCAAAGTCATCCTGCATAGTCGTACGAGCTTTGCAGGGATGCCGAAACTAGACATGGCTCTGTACAGCTCGTCTCTGTAAATACTGTCATACGCGGCCTTGAAATCGATAAAGAGGTGGTGAATATCGATATTATGTTCTCGGGTTTTTTCCAAGATCTGCCGTAATGTGAAAATTTGGTCTATTGTGGACTTCTCTGGTCTAAAACCACATTGATAAGGACCTATCAAGTTGTTGACGTGGGGCTTCAGACGTTCACATATTACAGCAGACAAGATCTTATAAGCGACGTTAAGGAGGCTTATCCCTCTGTAATTGGCGCAATTTTGAGGGTCTCCATTCTTTAGGATCGGGCATACGATACTGAGGTTCCATTCATCGGGCATGCTTTCTACCGACCATATCATGCAGATCAGCTGGTGCATGCTCCTTTCCAACTGATCTCCAGCTGCCTTGAAAAGTTCGGCATCAAGGCCATCTGCACCTGCAGTCTTATTTGATTTAAGTTTGCATATGGCAAGCTTAACCTCTTCTAGGTCGGGAGGACGGTATTCTTGATCATCGTCCAAGCTGAATGGGGCAATCTGCCTGACAGCGGAATTTGTGTCTTCATCGCCGTTAAGCAGTCTGCAGAAATGATCTTTCCAGATCCTCAGTAGCGACTGTGACTCTATAACTATGTTTCCCTGCTGGTCTTTACAGGCTTGAGCAGGATCTTTTTACCTTTTGGTAAAACTTCCGAATCTCGTTCCTGTCATGGCACCTCTCTATTTCCTCAAACGAGCGGGAAGGAAGGGACACTCGATTGGAAAAGGCATTGGCAATCTCTTGCGATTGTAGCTTTCCGACGTCATATCTCTTCACAGCGTTAGTTCGCGCTGGTCGTGAACAAGATATCCTCATTCGTACCTTGGCTACAACAAGGTAGTGGTCCGAGTCAAAGTTGGCCCTTCGGAAAGTTCGGACATCTAGCACACTGGAAGAGTGCCTTGCGTCGATCGCAACATGGTCAATTTGGTTGACGGTTAATTGATCTGGGGATCGCCATGTACCTTTATGAATTTTGAGATGCGGGAAGCGCGTACTACTTACAACAAGATTCAGCCCCGCAGCAAAATCGATTAGCCTCAGTCTTTTTTCGGAGGTTTTGTCATGGAGGCTATGCTTACCGATTGTGTTTCCAAAGATGTCCTCCTTCCCTAGCTTTGCGTTAAAATCGCCAAGAACGATTTTCACGTCGTGTCTAGGGCACTGCTCATACGTTTTTTCGAGGAGCTCGTAGAAACAGTCTTTGGAATTGTCGTCTTTCTCTTCTGTGGGGGCGTGGGCGCATATAAACTCACCGTTGTTAAAGCTTTTTAATTGTGTTTCTGCTTGTTGTTGAGTGTGGTTGTATGTTTTGGTTCATTATGTGCTATATTGCTGTCCTGTTTTTATTTATTATTTTGTTTTTGTACCTTATGTCGGTGTCATACAGTGGTTTTATTGTTAGTTTGTCGTTTAATAGTTTGTCTTGTTCTATTTTGCTTGCTTTATATATTTCGTATTCTTCTATTGTGTCAAGTGTTGTGCTTTTCTTGCAAAAGTGCATGGCTTATAAATTGGTGTCAAAATCTGTATAATTGTGGTTGTTATCCATTTAAGTGTAAGGCGAATGTGGATTTTGTTGTTAGTTTTGGTTTATTTTCTGTGAATCTTTCGTAAAAGCTTCTGCCTGTTTGTCCAATGTAATATTTATCGCAATCACTGCATTTGATTTTGTAGACTCCGCTGCCTGTTTGGTTTCTATTTTTCTGTTTGGTGTTAGGATTTTTTGGATGTTATTTTGTGTTTTGAAAACGTTACGTTTATGTTTAATTTTTTTAATTCGTTTTTTAAAATTGATGGTGTTAGATTTGTGTAGTTGAATGCTATGTATTTTTTGTTGTTAGGTTCATTGTTATTTGAGTTGTTTATTTTCCTTTTGTTTTTTCTTATGAGTTCGTCGATCATTTCCTGTTGGTATCCGTTTGCTATTGCTATGTGCTTTATTGTGTTGATTTCTTCGTTGTAATGTTCTTTGGTCATGGGTATATTTAAAAGTCTGTTGATAAATGCGTTGTAAGCTGCTGTTTTTTGTTGTATGGGGTGGTGGGAGTCATTGTGTATGGTTATATTTGTTGTTGTAGGTTTTCTGTATACTTTATAATTTAGTTTGTTGTTGTTTTTTGTTATATTTATATCAAGGTAATTTGTTGAGTTATTTTGTTCTATTTCTGATGTGAATTTTATATTGTCATTTATCTTGTTAATATATTTGTTTAGTATATCTATTTGTCGGTATGTGCCATTAAATATGATGAATGTGTCGACAACATATCTTGCATAGAATATGATGTTCTTGTTTAGTGGGTTTGATGTCAATAATATGTGCTGGTTTTCAAAGTAGTTTAGGTACATATCTGCTAGAAGTCCGCTTAAAGGAGAACCCATTGCTAGGCCTTCGTCTTGGTTGTTGTTAAAAGTGAAATAGTTTTTTTTTTGAGTATTATGTTGACTAAATTAATAACTTCGTCTATTTTAGGTTTGCTTAGTGTTTCGGAATCTATTAAGTTTTTTCTTAGTATTGATATTGATTCATTTACTGAGATATTTGTGTACATGTTGGTGACGTCGAAAGAGATGAGTTTATATTGTGGTTGAATGTTGATATTTTTAGTTTTTTGTATAAATTTTATGTAGTTTTTTAAGCTGTTGTTATGTTTAAGTTTTATATTTGTCGTGATGATTTTTTGTAGTTCTTTAGCTAACTTATATGAAGGTGCTGTTTTGAAATTGATGAGTAATCTGATTGGGTTATCTGGCTTGTGTTTTTTCGGCAGTCCGGTTAATTTTGGTGCTTGTGCGTTTGTTTGTTTTAGTTTGTGTTTTATATTAAGTGTGTTTAATGACCTGCTCTAGATCGATCTAGAGCAGAAAAAAGCAGCTTTTTGGTGTTTAATGACAATTTTTCTACTCCGAGCAAGAACTTTTTGTGTTTAATGACCCTGCTCTAGAGCTTTTAGAGCAGCATTTTCTGCAATTGCTTTTGAGTAAGAGTAGAGTGGAGCAAAAGTGTCAAAATCAGCTGTTGACATTTGATTCAAATATTTTTGTTTATATTTTGCGTTTTGCAATGTATTTGAAATCGAATTTAACTTAAAATCAATTGAATTAACATCGCATGTTAGTTAAGTTTTGATTCCAATGTTCCCGAATATAGATTTTTATTATAATAGGATACCAAACATAATTTTGCAAACTAGCAAAGGTCACAAAATGTATGTTGCTTTCTTATCAGCTGACTTTTGCCATCAGCTGCTCTAAATTGCCTGACATTTATCTCATTTCTTGCTCTGCTCTGAGCTACGCTGCTCTGCTCTTTTTTTCATTAAACACGCCTATTATTATTGAAAATGTTGTTGCTTTTGTTGATTGCGTTGTTTATTTCTTTAGTGTATGTTTTTGTTGGGTCATTTTTGAGAATTTTGATTCTATTTTCGGTGATGAATGCGTTTGTTTTTTGGATGCATTCTTGTTGGTTGATGATGACCACTGTGTTACCTTTGTCTGCTTTGGTTATGATGGCATCGTTTTCAATTAGTTTTTGTTTAATGTTATTAAGGTTAAATCTGTGTGTTTGGTATTTATTATTTATTTTTGGTTGTGTTTTCTTGGATTGGATTTTTTGCGTTATTTTCCTGTTAATCATTATTCTCCGTTTGATCTCCGCACTGATGTTGTTTTTCGTGTCTATAGCGGATCCTAGGTAGACGAAGTCTTGTACTACCTCGAAGTTATGTCTGCCTTTTGTCCAATTCGTCGATGTTCTGTGTCCTTGTTTGATGACAACATATACTTCGTTTTGCCCTCATTGGTTAATAAATCAAACCCTTTTTTTCCGCTTCTGTTTCAATACTCGAAAAAGCACCTATGACATCACGCTTTTTTCTTCCCATTACGTCAATATCGTCTGCGTAGGCGAGTAATTAAACTTGCAGGCAGTAATTACACGTACAGACTTTTGAAAGATTGTTCCTCTGGTGTTGACGTTTGAGTTTCTTACAATCTGTTCAAGTATGATGTTGAAGAAATTCATGACAGCTTGTCGCCTTGCCTAAAACCTTTTTCGACATCAAAGTTCTCGGTGAGTTCTTTACCGACCTTGACGGAGCAGCGTGAATACTCCAAAGTCATCTTGCATAGTCGTACGAGTTTTGCAGGGATGCCGAAACTAGACATGGCTCTGTACAGCTCGTCTCTGTATACTGTTATACGCGGCCTTGAAATCGATAAAAAGATGGTGAATTTCGATATTATATTCTCGGGTTTTTTCCAAGATCTGCCGTAATGTGAAAATTTGGTCTATTGTGGACTTCTCTGGTCTAAAACCACATTGATAAGGACCTATCTATCTATGTTGTTGACGTGGGGTTTCAGACGTTCACATATTACAGCAGACAAGATCTTATAAGCGACGTTAAGGAGGCTTATCCCTCTGTAATTGGCGCAATTGTGAGGGTCTCCATTCTTTAGGATCGGGCATACGATACTGAGGTTCCATTCATCGGGCATGCTTTCTACCGACCATATCATGCAGATCAGCTGGTGCATGCTCCTTTCCAACTGATCTCCAGCTGCCTTGAAAAGTTCGGCATCAAGGCCATCTGCACCTGCAGTCTTATTTGATTTAAGTTTGCATATGGCAAGCTTAACCTCTTCTAGGTCGGGAGGACGGCATTCTTGATCATCGTCCAAGCTGAATGGGGCAATCTGCCTGACAGCGGAATTTGTGTCTTCATCGCCGTTAAGCAGTCTGCAGAAATGATCTTTCCAGATCCTCAGTAGCGACTGTGACTCTATAACTATGTTTCCCTGCTGGTCTTTACAGGCTTGAGTTCGGGGTTTGCCACCCTGGCAGGATCTTTTTACCTTTTGGTAAAACTTCCGAATCTCGTTCCTGTCATGGCACCTCTATTTCCTCAAACGAGCGCTTCTCATGCTGCTTCTTTTTCTTTTTGAGAAGTCGGTGTTCTTCCCTTCTTCTCTCCTTGTAAATCTCGTTATACTGATCGTGTTACACTTTTCCGCGATTAAATTAACTTTATGATGAACGAAACTATGAATAGTATTATTTGTAACGCGATTGGATTTTCCGAATCCAATTAATAAAATATAATAAACGAAATTAAAAACGATTAAAAGAAATGCACAACCGGTGTGCCGCGAGGTAAACAGACGAAATGTCAAACGCGCTGATAAACTAAAAAGTGTAACACTCAGCAGGTAGGCTGCTGATGCTGACACCATGACTAAGCTCAGCTGGGCTGGGTTCGTAAACAAAAAAAGTAAGCGTAGCGCGATAACAAGATCGATCGCGAATTAAAGAACCGATTAATTTATTAATAAAAAGAATTGTAAAAGTATTTTCAAAGTACCGGGTGTACTGGAAAAAGATGGGCGCCAGGAAATTTTTAGGTGAAATTTCCAAACCAATAATAAAGGCTGAAATGTTAAGAACCGAATTGAAATACGATGTTTAAATTCCCAAAGGGATTTAAGGCTATTTATTTTGCTTTTATGTTGGGAAAACCTTACAAGAAGTGGGATTAAAAACCCAAATCTTTTCAATTATAAAATTGCAATGGTGGACGGTTAGGGGAACCGTTTAAAAATGTAAACAAATGAAATAACCGGAAGATTGAAACGTTAATTGTTCTTTCCCGAAAAGAACAATTAATAAAAATTAAAAGGGTCGCGTGTCTCACAATTTTGAGAAGTTACGATGGCAAAGATCAATCGAAACTTTTTCTTGACAACACTAAAAAAACTAAAACACTCTACTTATCTTTTCTATTTGTAGCTTTTCCTTCCTCCTTCTTTTTTCTAAATTTTCGTCCGTCTGACGATATCTGCTCCTCCTTGAAATTTCGCCTTCCACTGACTCTAATTTTCAAAGCTTTTCTAACAATTTTGAAACTGACTAAACAACAAAACTATTTTTCAAACTATCTCCAAATTTCACTCTTAAACTTTCTTTTTCTCTTTTCACAATCTCAAATTCGCAAAAAAAAACCACTTGACGTGAACTAGGTCAACCAAGAAGTGGTTGATCTTGTCAGTTTGTCCTTTCTCGACTTTCAAATTCACACACACATTCATACAATCGGCCAATCGTGTCTCGAGGTTTTCGGTCACGGCTTTCTAGCACATGCAGCCTTATGGCTGACAAGCACCTCCGTTGTCGAATTCCAGCGAGACCTTTCACTCGCACAATTTTCCAGTCACATTGAACTGAAAAAGTTGTTGGGTGTTTGTTCCCAAAACTTATCCAGCTCATTAGTCGAGATCAGACCCCTCCCATAAAACATGTCGAGAAAAATGAAAGTTCCTGAAAGTTGAAAATAATACTTCTGGGCATTTTCCCAGTTACTCTACTATATATTCTACTGAGTCAGGGAAAGGATAAAATTCTCAATGTTACAACTTTTCGAAAATTGAAGAAGGGAGGAAAAGCTACCATAACCAAAATGAACTACTTTACCCTATTCGGTGGATCTTTGCGCAGATTTGGGGATAAGGGAAAACTATTAACGTTTCATTCTTATGATTCGGTTTTACAAAAGTGAAAGTTAAATTTAGGATGATTACACTTGCAGCACTACGCTGCACAGTGTGTTTCATAACGAAGTATGGCTTCCACACGTGCCATTTCAATTGTTCACACCTGTGATATGTGTATGTATGTGTATAGTGTTGTGTGTGATATATCCTGCTTGTGTAGTGTGTGTAATGAGGTGTGTGAATGATGATAATGGGTGGATGATGTTATAAGTGCATGGATGTAAGTATGTGTAAATGATGATAATGATGTGAATGTCGATGAATGAGTATGATGATGTTTGTGAGTTACGAAGTATGACATGACATTCGATTAAGTAAATGGTGTGCGAGTCTCCAGAGGCTTCTGGCTCGACAAACCAAACGCCGACATCCGTTCAGCTCATCCGCTGATTACGACATGCACCTATTTTGTCATTTGCTCAAAGCTATGTTTCGATCACATTGTTAAGAGCAAACAACGGAGAAATGATGGGACGAAGAAATGATAGGGAAGGGTTTGAGGAAAAGAGAGGGATATCGAAATCAAAATAACTAAATGTAAGAATGGTTTTTGTTGCGGGAAAATATACCGTAACAAATTCCACCCTTACCTACCAAAGAGAGAAACTGGGCTTTTCGAAAGAAAAGCCGAAGTAACAGGAAAAGAAAAGGTAAGACAACACAACCAAATGGAACACACACTAGCAGACAACACAACCAGAACTCAATCGCTCCTGGCGAGAGTATGAGCACATCACAGAGCTTTTACTGCTCTCAGTATCTCTTTGCGAGCACATCCTTGCTACGCGACTACCTTACGCCCTCTCTTCAGGGTCGTCGGAATACGGTTTGAGGTCCTTGACATTCCACGTTCCTCGAGCGACACCATTGGCATCTTCGAGAACGTATGTCCAAGCCGACACTCTATTCTTCCCCCGAAACGGGCCCACAAACTTTGGAGCTAACTTTGCAGCGTAATAATTCGCTGCATCAGAAAGCGCGAAGTTCCGTCGCCAAACCAACTCGTTTGGAAGGAACTGAACGTCCCTGCGTCTAAGGTTATATGTTTTCGCAGCCTTCTTAGACGCCGACTCTAACCTCATCGCTATTTGCTCCCTAAGCTTCCTAAACTGTTCCCTACTGAAGTCCCTATCGCTATTCCTACTCTGGTCCCTATCACTATCCCTACTATTTTGAATGGGCGTTGCGTTGGAGGAACCAGCAAACGTCACCATTCCCCTACCGAAATTCGCGTAATACGGTGAAACTCCTAAAACTTCATGCTGGGCCGTGCGAATACTGCACGCTACTTTCGCAAGCTGCGAGTCCCAGACCCTATGATTATCTGACACATAAGCCCTAAGTGTAGTCTTTAAAATTTGATTAATACGTTCCGCGGGATTCGCTTGCGGGTGATAATGCGCGGTAAACCGAATCGACGAACCGTAGGCATCACACAACGCTTTCAGTTCCTTACTCTTGAACTGGGGACCGTTGTCGCAGACAACAAATTTGGGAACGCCGAACAGAAGGAAAACGTTGTCTTCCAACTCTTTACAGACCGATTTGGCTGTAGCAGATCTCAAGGGAAACAAAAGTGGGAACTTTGTAAAATAATCAACAACGGTTAAAATATAAATAAAACCCCTACTAGACTTTGGTAATGGACCAACTAAGTCCACACATACCATCTCCCATGGGTCGGTAACCCCTTTCCTCTCCGTCATCAACCCAGCTGGTTTCTCATTAATCGGCTTCACGCTTTGGCACACTTTACAAAACCTAACATATTTAGTAATATCTGACCTCATCTTAGGCCAGTAATACTTTTCGCCTATCCTAGCAAATGTTTTCTTTACCCCCATATGCCCTGCTAATGGATGGTCATGATTCTCAACTAAAATCTTTTTCCTATCTTCCCTAATCCAAGGGTCGGTTGTTGGCTCGGAAATCCCAGAAACAACTGGCACACTCCTCGAGAGCATGTCCGGCACTACATGGTCCTTCCCTTTACGATGGATGATATCGAAGTCAAACTGCTGCATACGTACAGCCCACCTCGCCAGCCTTCCCGCTGGATCCTTCAATTTGCTAAGCCAAATCAAGGAGTAGTGATCGGTAATTACCGAAAACCTAACTCCCTCCAGATAAGGCCGCAACTTTTCTATCGCCCACAAAACTGCCAGGCACTCTTTCTCTGTGGTCGAATAATTTCGCTCACACCTATTAAGTGATCTGCTCAAATAGCAAATCACCTTCTCACCTTCCTCGAAGGTCTGACTCAAAACAGCCCCGATCCCAAAATCAGAAGCATCCGTTTGAACGACAAACGGCTTCGAAAAATCAGGACACGTCAAAATGGGTGCTGCCACTAAACACTCTTTAGCTTTCCTAAAGCTTTCCTCACAAGTGCTACTCCACTCAAACTTCTTATTTTTCCTAAGTAAATCGGACAACGGCTTCACCAAACTCGCAAAGTTTGGTATAAATCGCCTATACCAGGACACCGTGCCGATAAAACTCCTAACCTCTTTTATATTCTTTGGCGATGGAATCCCTAACATGCTTTCTATTTTCTCTGGATCCATGTGTAAACCATTGCGGTCTACAACATAGCCTAAGAACTTCAGAGATGGCCTACAAAAATGACATTTGTCCCTACCAACTTTTAAACCTGCCTTAATAAGTCTTCTGAAGACTTCTTCTAAAATCTCCATATGCTTCTCAAATGTATCTGTGACGATAATGATATCATCCAGATACACGAAGACATATGGTTCTAACTCGGGTCCTAAAACATTATCTATAAATCTTTGCCAAGTTGCGGGAGCATTGTGCAACCCGAACGGCATTCTTAAAAACTGAAACAGACCGCGGCCAGGTACCGTAAAGGCAGTATACTTTCTTGACTCTTTCTCCATCGGAATCTGCCAATAGGCCGACTTGATGTCCAAAGAAGACAAGAATTTGGCGTTGTTCAGCTTATCAAGTATAGCTGTTATGTAGGGGAGGGGGTACGCGTCCCTATCTGTAGCCGCATTCAACTTTCTAAAATCTACACAAAACATATATGTACGTACCATCCTTCTTCTTAATCATGACAATGGGTGAAGCCCATGGACTGTCAGATTTTTCTATCACTTTATATTCTAACATCTGCTCTAATTCTTTATCAATAAAACCCTGAATAGCCGGAGACACTGGATAGTATCTCTGCTTAATCGGCTCTGCTGTTGTCCTAATCTTGTGCTCCACCATTTGTGTGCACCCTAACCCTTCAGGCATTTCCTTAAATGTCCTGTCCAAAAATTTTTCTAACTGCTGCTTTTCTACCTCTCCTACCTCAGTCAAATGCTCAGAATGGGAAATCGAATTCAAAGAATTCTGATTCGAAAATTCCCATTCCCCTGATTGTAAATCCGGGACTATTCCCGCTAAAGCCCAAAAATCGGCTCCTAAAATCAGACTATGAGGAAGATGAGGTATAACTAAACACCCTACTAAAACTACCTTGCCTTTAATTATAATTGGAAGTGAAACTTCACCTTCCACCTGTACTCCTGCACCATCAGCTAAACTAACACTACCTACTTTGCTCGTGCCTGACTTTATTCCTAAGCTCTGTAAAATTTGCCATCCATCCCTACATATGATCGTGCGAGAAGCGCCCGAATCCAAAAGCCCTACTAACCTAACCCCATAAATACTAACACCTATATATGGTCTTTTGTCCCTACCTACGTGCTCAAGCGCGAAACTCAAATTAACTTCCGCTGACTGGTTACCAGTAGGCAACCCCGACGCATTTAACGGCGCTCTCGTCCTACTGACCCGAGAGTGCGTCTGCCGTTTCCCGAACACTGAGGGCAGTTACTCTTTGTAACTCCCTGTTTCCCACACCCAAAACAACTCCTAGGAGCGGAACACCTATTTGCAAGATGGCCATCTCCATTGCAATTATAGCACCTATACGACCTCGATGAATTGACGGGCGGACGAGATAGGGTGTTGTCCTCAACAACCGCAACTCTCCTTACAGCCGGCCTCGCTGAAGTGAAATTCGAGTTAGGACTCGACTCCTGCACGACCTGTCGAGTTCGATTGTTTGATTCAACAACCGAAACTCTGGGGGGTTCAACTCCTACATAAGCCAGATCCGGCTCAAGTAGGTTCCTACTTCTACTGTTGGGCGGTGGAACGTATGATTCAACGTTAGCCCTGACAAACTCTAAACTGCGCCCTAATCTAACCAACTCGGAAACGCTAGTCGGATTAGCCAATCCAAGCTGCGTCTGGTAGAAAGGGGTCAGATTCTTTTGAATCATTCCTAACTTTCTACCCTCCATGATGGGTTCGGAAAGCCTTCCAAACATGTTCTGCATCGTCGCCACATATACCCCGATAGATTCGTCCCGTCCCTGTGTGCGACGCCTAATCTCCTCTAACAATAAATCGTCGTAATTTGGTGGTAAGAACTCCAGCTTTAACTCGCTGACGAGTTCTTGCCACGAACCTATAGAAACCCTAACTGCCCTAATCCATATCAAAGCCCTACCTACAAACAAATCTGCTGCCGACCGCAACAGCTTTGCTTCCGTCACTCCCCGAGCCTGACGGATCTCCTCAACTCTCTCCAGGAATGCGTTCACGGAAGCACCACAACGCTCTCCGGTGAACTTGACATCCCACTTAGCTAAGTTTTCAAACCTTTCACTAACATAAACCCTTTCTCTATTCAATTCCCTATTCTCATCTATCCTATTAACATTAATTTCCCTAGCTATGTTTTCTTCCCTACTCCCAGTTTCTAATAAGACTGGTGTTAAAGTTGGTACTGCTAATGTTGATGTTGTTGTTGATGATGATGTTGATGTTGTTATTAATGTTGATGCTGCTGCTGCTGTTGATGTTGATGCTGCTGATGTTGATTGCAATGGCGCTGGTCCTGCCGCTGAAGCCCTCAGACTATCGGTTGATAGCTGACTGCCATTATCAATCACGCCTCCTACTTCTTCAGAATCTAGGACTTCCTCCAAGTCCGCTAATGCCATAATCAATTTGTTTTTCAAACCTAATCTCAATTTTTCCTGCTCGCCATCTTCTGGCTGCGACCTATCTAGCCTACCTATTCCCCACTCTACCTTTGCTAAACTCTTTAAATACTCCTTAGACTTCCTGGACTTAGGTTTCATTTCTAAAATTTTCCCTATCTCAACTAACTTGTTCTCAACTGCTTCGTAATCCTGTTCAAAACTGAACGGATACTTAGCAGGAGCACCTAAAGAACCCCTACGCTCAAGCAATCTAGCTCCTCTTAGAGATTTCCTCATCTCATCTACCGTCCCTACTTCCAGCCCTCGGCTCTCCATTTCATAGGCGAGCTCGTCCTGCGCTAATCTATATATATCCATATCGAACTAAGCTGACTCACTTTGAACTAAAAGAATATACCTATGGGAAACGAGATACCAATACCTAGTTCTAGCAAAATAATCTAAACCACAAAATAAAAATTTTGATAACCAAATCAAGCTCCAATTGGATGCTTGAACCACAATCCAAAACGCAAAATGTCACTAGACACCAAAACAAAATCAAAAAAAATCACTCAAAACAGTACCTATACGTATATGTAAAAAAATATGAAAATAATATAGGTATGAATGTAACGAAAATAGAAATATAATAATAAACAAAAGCTAAAAATATATAAAAATGCGTGTTGGTCTTGGTCCACAACCAAAACACTTAAACACCCTGCAATTTCTTTTCGCCAACCGTGCGAAATAATTAATCTGTTAGTGGCCACGAAAACCACCCAAAAACAACAAACAACTACTTTATCCAATTATTCACTGTGCACTTTCGAGTGCAATCAATCTCACTTTCAATTATACAAAAAAACACTCAATGGAGACAATAATCACAATAATAAAAAAAAAAAAAAAAACACCTTACTTGTGCTTGGTTCTGTCGTATACAGACCAACTAAACAAACAACAACTCGTTCTCGATTTTTTCCCAGCTACACCAAATCGCACTTGTCCACACCACAATTCTCACAGCAATTCACCTAAGGAAAAAAAACAAAGTAAAAAGTTCTTTCACAAGGAAAACTAAAAATAAAAACACCAAAACAATAATCACTTCCCTAATAAACAATATTCACAGGTACCAAGTACCACGAATATGCACAAAAATGCACAATGTACAAATGTATGTACAATCAGGTATATATAATATGTTTTCCACTAAGATGCCCCACGTTGGGCGCCAATTTGTTACACTTTTCCGCGATTAAATTAACTTTATGATGAACGAAACTATGAATAGTATTATTTGTAACGCGATTGGATTTTCCGAATCCAATTAATAAAATATAATAAACGAAATTAAAAACGATTAAAAGAAATGCACAACCGGTGTGCCGCGAGGTAAACAGACGAAATGTCAAACGCGCTGATAAACTAAAAAGTGTAACACTCAGCAGGTAGGCTGCTGATGCTGACACCATGACTAAGCTCAGCTGGGCTGGGTTCGTAAACAAAAAAAGTAAGCGTAGCGCGATAACAAGATCGATCGCGAATTAAAGAACCGATTAATTTATTAATAAAAAGAATTGTAAAAGTATTTTCAAAGTACCGGGTGTACTGGAAAAAGATGGGCGCCAGGAAATTTTTAGGTGAAATTTCCAAACCAATAATAAAGGCTGAAATGTTAAGAACCGAATTGAAATACGATGTTTAAATTCCCAAAGGGATTTAAGGCTATTTATTTTGCTTTTATGTTGGGAAAACCTTACAAGAAGTGGGATTAAAAACCCAAATCTTTTCAATTATAAAATTACAATGGTGGACGGTTAGGGGAACCGTTTAAAAATGTAAACAAATGAAATAACCGGAAGATTGAAACGTTAATTGTTCTTTCCCGAAAAGAACAATTAATAAAAATTAAAAGGGTCGCGTGTCTCACAATTTTGAGAAGTTACGATGGCAAAGATCAATCGAAACTTTTTCTTGACAACACTAAAAAAACTAAAACACTCTACTTATCTTTTCTATTTGTAGCTATTCCTTCCTCCTTCTATTTTCTAAATTTTCGTCCGTCTGACGATATCTGCTCCTCCTTGAAATTTCGCCTTCCACTGACTCTAATTTTCAAAGCTTTTCTAACAATTTTGAAACTGACTAAACAACAAAACTATTTTTCAAACTATCTCCAAATTTCACTCTTAAACTTTCTTTTTCTCTTTTCACAATCTCAAATTCGCCAAAAAAAACCACTTGACGTGAACTAGGTCAACCAAGAAGTGGTTGATCTTGTCAGTTTGTCCTTTCTCGACTTTCAAATTCACACACACATTCATACAATCGGCCAATCGTGTCTCGAGGTTTTCGGTCACGGCTTTCTAGCACATGCAGCCTTATGGCTGACAAGCACCTCCGTTGTCGAATTCCAGCGAGACCTTTCACTCGCACAATATTCCAGTCACATTGAACTGAAAAAGTTGTTGGGTGTTTGTTCCCAAAACTTATCCAGCTCATTAGTCGAGATCAGACCCCTCCCATAAAACATGTCGAGAAAAATGAAAGTTCCTGAAAGTTGAAAATAATACTTCTGGGCATTTTCCCAGTTACTCTACTATATATTCTACTGAGTCAGGGAAAGGATAAAATTCTCAATGTTACAACTTTTCGAAAATTGAAGAAGGGAGGAAAAGCTACCATAACCAAAATGAACTACTTTACCCTATTCGGTGGATCTTTGCGCAGATTTGGGGATAAGGGAAAACTATTAACGTTTCATTCTTATGATTCGGTTTTACAAAAGTGAAAGTTAAATTTAGGATGATTACACTTGCAGCACTACGCTGCACAGTGTGTTTCATAACGAAGTATGGCTTCCACACGTGCCATTTCAATTGTTCACACCTGTGATATGTGTATGTATGTGTATAGTGTTGTGTGTGATATATCCTGCTTGTGTAGTGTGTGTAATGAGGTGTGTGAATGATGATAATGGGTGGATGATGTTATAAGTGCATGGATGTAAGTATGTGTAAATGATGATAATGATGTGAATGTCGATGAATGAGTATGATGATGTTTGTGAGTTACGAAGTATGACATGACATTCGATTAAGTAAATGGTGTGCGAGTCTCCAGAGGCTTCTGGCTCGACACACCAAACGCCGACATCCGTTCAGCTCATCCGCTGATTACGACATGCACCTATTTTGTCATTTGCTCAAAGCTATGTTTCGATCACATTGTTAAGAGCAAACAACGGAGAAATGATGGGACGAAGAAATGATAGGGAAGGGTTTGAGGAAAAGAGAGGGATATCGAAATCAAAATAACTAAATGTAAGAATGGTTTTTGTTGCGGGAAAATATACCGTAACAAATTCCACCCTTACCTACCAAAGAGAGAAACTGGGCTTTTCGAAAGAAAAGCCGAAGTAACAGGAAAAGAAAAGGTAAGACAACACAACCAAATGGAACACACACTAGCAGACAACACAACCAGAACTCAATCGCTCCTGGCGAGAGTATGAGCACATCACAGAGCTTTTACTGCTCTCAGTATCTCTTTGCGAGCACATCCTTGCTACGCGACTACCTTACGCCCTCTTTTCAGGGTCGTCGGAATACGGTTTGAGGTCCTTGACATTCCACGTTCCTCGAGCGACACCATTGGCATCTTCGAGAACGTATGTCCAAGCCGACACTCTATTCTTCACCCGAAACGGGCCCACAAACTTCGGAGCTAACTTTGCAGCGTAATAATTCGCTGCATCAGAAAGCGCGAAGTTCCGTCGCCAAACCAACTCGTTTGGAAGGAACTGAACGTCCCTGCGTCTAAGGTTATATGTTTTCGCAGCCTTCTTAGACGCCGACTCTAACCTCATCGCTATTTGCTCCCTAAGCTTCCTAAACTGTTCCCTACTGAAGTCCCTATCGCTATTCCTACTCTGGTCCCTATCACTATCCCTACTATTTTGAATGGGCGTTGCGGTGGAGGAACCAGCAAACGTCACCATTCCCCTACCGAAATTCGCGTAATACGGTGAAACTCCTAAAACTTCATGCTGGGCCGTGCGAATACCGCTACTTTCGCAAGCTGCGAGTACCAGACCCTATGATTATCTGACACATAAGCCCTAAGTGTAGTCTTTAAAATTTGATTAATACGTTCCGCGGGATTCGCTTGCGGGTGATAATGCGCGGTAAACCGAATCGACGAACCGTAGGCATCACACAACGCTTTCAGTTCCTTACTCTTGAACTGGGGACCGTTGTCGCAGACAACAAATTTGGGAACGCCGAACAGAAAAAAAACGTTGTCTTCCAACTCTTTACAGACCGATTTGGCTGTAGCAGATCTCAAGGGAAACAAAAGTGGGAACTTTGTAAAATAATCAACAACGGTTAAAATATAAATAAAACCCCTACTAGACTTTGGTAATGGACCAACTAAGTCCACACATACCATCTCCCATGGGTCGGTAACCCCTTTCCTCTCCGTCATCAACCCAGCTGGTTTCTCATTAATCGGCTTCACGCTTTGGCACACTTTACAAAACCTAACATATTTAGTAATATCTGACCTCATCTTAGGCCAGTAATACTTTTCGCCTATCCTAGCAAATGTTTTCTTTACCCCCATATGCCCTGCTAATGGATGGTCATGATTCTCAACTAAAATCTTTTTCCTATCTTCCCTACCTACTACTAGTTTCCACTCGCTTCTACTGTCATGGACTAACACATGACTTGACCTAACAAACTTATATAATCTCCCGTCTTCTACTCTCCACGCTGGAAAAGACAATGGTTTCTTTTCCACCTCCGATATCATTTTTCCAATCCAAGGGTCGGTTGTTGGCTCGGAAATCCCAGAAACAACTGGCACACTCCTCGAGAGCATGTCCGGCACTACATGGTCCTTCCCTTTACGATGGATGATATCGAAGTCAAACTGCTGCATACGTACAGCCCACCTCGCCAGCCTTCCCGCTGGATCCTTCAATTTGCTAAGCCAAATCAAGGAGTAGTGATCGGTAATTACCGAAAACCTAACTCCCTCCAGATAAGGCCGCAACTTTTCTATCGCCCACAAAACTGCCAGGCACTCTTTCTCTGTGGTCGAATAATTTCGCTCACACCTATTAAGTGATCTGCTCAAATAGCAAATCACCTTCTCACCTTCCTCGAAGGTCTGACTCAAAACAGCCCCGATCCCAAAATCAGAAGCATCCGTTTGAACGACAAACGGCTTCGAAAAATCAGGACACGTCAAAATGGGTGCTGCCACTAAACACTCTTTAGCTTTCCTAAAGCTTTCCTCACAAGTGCTACTCCACTCAAACTTCTTATTTTTCCTAAGTAAATCGGACAACGGCTTCACCAAACTCGCAAAGTTTGGTATAAATCGCCTATACCAGGACACCGTGCCGATAAAACTCCTAACCTCTTTTATATTCTTTGGTGATGGAATCCCTAACATGCTTTCTATTTTCTCTGGATCCATGTGTAAACCATTGCGGTCTACAACATAGCCTAAGAACTTCAGAGATGGCCTACAAAAATGACATTTGTCCCTACCAACTTTTAAACCTGCCTTAATAAGTCTTCTGAAGACTTCTTCTAAAATCTCCATATGCTTCTCAAATGTATCTGTGACGATAATGATATCATCCAGATACACGAAGACATATGGTTCTAACTCGGGTCCTAAAACATTATCTATAAATCTTTGCCAAGTTGCGGGAGCATTGTGCAACCCGAACGGCATTCTTAAAAACTGAAACAGACCGCGGCCAGGTACCGTAAAGGCAGTATACTTTCTTGACTCTTTCTCCATCGGAATCTGCCAATAGGCCGACTTGATGTCCAAAGAAGACAAGAATTTGGCGTTGTTCAGCTTATCAAGTATAGCTGTTATGTAGGGGAGGGGGTACGCGTCCCTATCTGTAGCCGCATTCAACTTTCTAAAATCTACACAAAACCTATACGTACCATCCTTCTTCTTAATCATGACAATGGGTGATGCCCATGGACTGTCAGATTTTTCTATCACTTTATCTTCTAACATCTGCTCTAATTCTTTATCAATAAAACCCTGAATAGCCGGAGACACTGGATAGTATCTCTGCTTAATCGGCTCTGCTGTTGTCCTAATCTTGTGCTCCACCATTTGTGTGCACCCTAACCCTTCAGACATTTCCTTAAATGTCCTGTCCAAAAATTTTTCTAACTGCTGCTTTTCTACCTCTCCTACCTCAGTCAAATGCTCAGAATGGGAAATCGAATTCAAAGAATTCTGATTCGAAAATTCCCATTCCCCTGATTGTAAATCCGGGACTATTCCCGCTAAAGCCCAAAAATCGGCTCCTAAAATCAGACTATGAGGAAGATGAGGTATAACTAAACACCCTACTAAAACTACCTTGCCTTTAATTATAATTGGAAGTGAAACTTCACCTTCCACCTGTACTCCTGCACCATCAGCTAAACTAACACTACCTACTTTGCTCGTGCCTGACTTTATTCCTAAGCTCTGTAAAATTTGCCATCCATCCCTACATATGATCGTGCGAGAAGCGCCCGAATCCAAAAGCCCTACTAACCTAACCCCATAAATACTAACACCTATATATGGTCTTTTGTCCCTACCTACGTGCTCAAGCGCGAAACTCAAATTAACTTCCGCTGACTGGTTACCAGTAGGCAACCCCGACGCATTTAACGGCGCTCTCGTCCTACTGACCCGAGAGTGCGTCTGCCGTTTCCCGAACACTGAGGGCAGTTACTCTTTGTAACTCCCTGTTTCCCACACCCAAAACAACTCCTAGGAGCGGAACACCTATTTGCAAGATGGCCATCTCCATTGCAATTATAGCACCTATACGACCTCGATGAATTGACGGGCGGACGAGATAGGGTGTTGTCCTCAACAACCGCAACTCTCCTTACAGCCGGCCTCGCTGAAGTGAAATTCGAGTTAGGACTCGACTCCTGCACGACCTGTCGAGTTCGATTGTTTGATTCAACAACCGAAACTCTGGGGGGTTCAACTCCTACATAAGCCAGATCCGGCTCAAGTAGGTTCCTACTTCTACTGTTGGGCGGTGGAACGTATGATTCAACGTTAGCCCTGACAAACTCTAAACTGCGCCCTAATCTAACCAACTCGGAAACGCTAGTCGGATTAGCCAATCCAAGCTGCGTCTGGTAGAAAGGGGTCAGATTCTTTTGAATCATTCCTAACTTTCTACCCTCCATGATGGGTTCGGAAAGCCTTCCAAACATGTTCTGCATCGTCGCCACATATACCCCGATAGATTCGTCCCGTCCCTGTGTGCGACGCCTAATCTCCTCTAACAATAAATCGTCGTAATTTGGTGGTAAGAACTCCAGCTTTAACTCGCTGACGAGTTCTTGCCACGAACCTATAGAAACCCTAACTGCCCTAAACCATATCAAAGCCCTACCTACAAACAAATCTGCTGCCGACCGCAACAGCTTTGCTTCCGTCACTCCCCGAGCCTGACGGATCTCCTCAACTCTCTCCAGGAATGCGTTCACGGAAGCACCACAACGCTCTCCGGTGAACTTGACATCCCACTTAGCTAAGTTTTCAAACCTTTCACTAACATAAACCCTTTCTCTATTCAATTCCCTATTCTCATCTATCCTATTAACATTAATTTCCCTAGCTATGTTTTCTTCCCTACTCCCAGTTTCTAATAAGACTGGTGTTAAAGTTGGTACTGCTAATGTTGATGTTGTTGTTGATGATGATGTTGATGTTGTTATTAATGTTGATGCTGCTGCTGCTGTTGATGTTGATGCTGCTGATGTTGATTGCAATGGCGCTGGTCCTGCCGCTGAAGCTCTCAGACTATCGGTTGATAGCTGACTGCCATTATCAATCACGCCTCCTACTTCTTCAGAATCTAGGACTTCCTCCAAGTCCGCTAATGCCATAATCAATTTGTTTTTCAAACCTAATCTCAATTTTTCCTGCTCGCCATCTTCTGGCTGCGACCTATCTAGCCTACCTATTCCCCACTACACCTTTGCTAAACTCTTTAAATACTCCTTAGACTTCCTGGACTTAGGTTTCATTTCTAAAATTTTCCCTATCTCAACTAACTTGTTCTCAACTGCTTCGTAATCCTGTTCAAAACTGAACGGATACTTAGCAGGAGCACCTAAAGAACCCCTACGCTCAAGCAATCTAGCTCCTCTTAGAGATTTCCTCATCTCATCTACCGTCCCTACTTCCAGCCCTCGGCTCTCCATTTCATAGGCGAGCTCGTCCTGCGCTAATCTATATATATCCATATCGAACTAAGCTGACTCACTTTGAACTAAAAGAATATACCTATGGGAAACGAGATACCAATACCTAGTTCTAGCAAAATAATCTAAACCACAAAATAAAAATTTTGATAACCAAATCAAGCTCCAATTGGATGCTTGAACCACAATCCAAAACGCAAAATGTCACTAGACACCAAAACAAAATCAAAAAAAATCACTCAAAACAGTACCTATACGTATATGTAAAAAAATATGAAAATAATATAGGTATGAATGTAACGAAAATAGAAATATAATAATAAACAAAAGCTAAAAATATATAAAAATGCGTGTTGGTCTTGGTCCACAACCAAAACACTTAAACACCCTGCAATTTCTTTTCGCCAACCGTGCGAAATAATTAATCTGTTAGTGGCCACGAAAACCACCCAAAAACAACAAACAACTACTTTATCCAATTATTCACTGTGCACTTTCGAGTGCAATCAATCTCACTTTCAATTATACAAAAAAACACTCAATGGAGACAATAATCACAATAATAAAAAAAAAAAAAAAAACACCTTACTTGTGCTTGGTTCTGTCGTATACAGACCAACTAAACAAACAACAACTCGTTCTCGATTTTTTCCCAGCTACACCAAATCGCACTTGTCCACACCACAATTCTCACAGCAATTCACCTAAGGAAAAAAAACAAAGTAAAAAGTTCTTTCACAAGGAAAACTAAAAATAAAAACACCAAAACATTAATCACTTCCCTAATAAACAATATTCACAGGTACCAAGTACCACGAATATGCACAAAAATGCACAATGTACAAATGTATGTACAATCAGGTATATATAATATGTTTTCCACTAAGATGCCCCACGTTGGGCGCCAATTTGTTACACTTTTCCGCGATTAAATTAACTTTATGATGAACGAAACTATGAATAGTATTATTTGTAACGCGATTGGATTTTCCGAATCCAATTAATTAAATATAATAAACGAAATTAAAAACGATTAAAAGAAATGCACAACCGGTGTGCCGCGAGGTAAACAGACGAAATGTCAAACGCGCTGATAAACTAAAAAGTGTAACACTCAGCAGGTAGGCTGCTGATGCTGACACCACGACTAAGCTCAGCTGGGCTGGGTTCGTAAACAAAAAAAGTAAGCGTAGCGCGATAACAAGATCGATCGCGAATTAAAGAACCGATTAATTTATTAATAAAAAGAATTGTAAAAGTATTTTCAAAGTACCGGGTGTACTGGAAAAAGATGGGCGCCAGGAAATTTTTAGGTGAAATTTCCAAACCAATAATAAAGGCTGAAATGTTAAGAACCGAATTGAAATACGATGTTTAAATTCCCAAAGGGATTTAAGGCTATTTATTTTGCTTTTATTTTGGGAAAACCTTACAAGAAGTGGGATTAAAAACCCAAATCTTTTCAATTATAAAATTACAATGGTGGACGGTTAGGGGAACCGTTTAAAAATGTAAACAAATGAAATAACCGGAAGATTGAAACGTTAATTGTTCTTTCCCGAAAAGAACAATTAATAAAAATTAAAAGGGTCGCGTGTCTCACAATTTTGAGAAGTTACGATGGCAAAGATCAATCGAAACTTTTTCTTGACAACACTAAAAAAACTAAAACACTCTACTTATCTTTTCTATTTGTAGCTATTCCTTCCTCCTTCTATTTTCTAAATTTTCGTCCGTCTGACGATATCTGCTCCTCCTTGAAATTTCGCCTTCCACTGACTCTAATTTTCAAAGCTTTTCTAACAATTTTGAAACTGACTAAACAACAAAACTATTTTTCAAACTATCTCCAAATTTCACTCTTAAACTTTCTTTTTCTCTTTTCACAATCTCAAATTCGCCAAAAAAAACCACTTGACGTGAACTAGGTCAACCAAGAAGTGGTTGATCTTGTCAGTTTGTCCTTTCTCGACTTTCAAATTCACACACACATTCATACAATCGGCCAATCGTGTCTCGAGGTTTTCGGTCACGGCTTTCTAGCACATGCAGCCTTATGGCTGACAAGCACCTCCGTTGTCGAATTCCAGCGAGACCTTTCACTCGCACAATTTTCCAGTCACATTGAACTGAAAAAGTTGTTGGGTGTTTGTTCCCAAAACTTATCCAGCTCATTAGTCGAGATCAGACCCCTCCCATAAAACATGTCGAGAAAAATGAAAGTTCCTGAAAGTTGAAAATAATACTTCTGGGCATTTTCCCAGTTACTCTACTATATATTCTACTGAGTCAGGGAAAGGATAAAATTCTCAATGTTACAACTTTTCGAAAATTGAAGAAGGGAGGAAAAGCTACCATAACCAAAATGAACTACTTTACCCTATTCGGTGGATCTTTGCGCAGATTTGGGGATAAGGGAAAACTATTAACGTTTCATTCTTATGATTCGGTTTTACAAAAGTGAAAGTTAAATTTAGGATGATTACACTTGCAGCACTACGCTGCACAGTGTGTTTCATAACGAAGTATGGCTTCCACACGTGCCATTTCAATTGTTCACACCTGTGATATGTGTATGTATGTGTATAGTGTTGTGTGTGATATATCCTGCTTGTGTAGTGTGTGTAATGAGGTGTGTGAATGATGATAATGGGTGGATGATGTTATAAGTGCATGGATGTAAGTATGTGTAAATGATGATAATGATGTGAATGTCGATGAATGAGTATGATGATGTTTGTGAGTTACGAAGTATGACATGACATTCGATTAAGTAAATGGTGTGCGAGTCTCCAGAGGCTTCTGGCTCGACACACCAAACGCCGACATCCGTTCAGCTCATCCGCTGATTACGACATGCACCTATTTTGTCATTTGCTCAAAGCTATGTTTCGATCACATTGTTAAGAGCAAACAACGGAGAAATGATGGGACGAAGAAATGATAGGGAAGGGTTTGAGGAAAAGAGAGGGATATCGAAATCAAAATAACTAAATGTAAGAATGGTTTTTGTTGCGGGAAAATATACCGTAACAATCGTAAGCAGCCCTTGTTCGTGTTTGCATAAGCATTTGTCGTGCTCTTTGTTTGGCTGCATTTGCCTGCCTGCATTCTTCATCGAACCATGGGTTTCGTTTTGGTGGCCGAGTGAAACCCAGAACCTCAGAGGCAGCGGTTCTGATGGCTTCTTGGCATTGCTGCCACTGCTCTTCAATGTTTAATGCTGGCGGCATGGGATTCAAGGATAATTGAAGGGACACTCGATTGGAAAAGGCATTGGCAATCTCTTGCGATTGTAGCTTTCCGACGTCATATCTCTTCACAGCGTTAGTTCGCGCTGGTCGTGAACAAGATATCCTCATTCGTACCTTGGCTACAACAAGGTAGTGGTCCGAGTCAAAGTTGGCCCTTCGGAAAGTTCGGACATCTAGCACACTGGAAGAGTGCATTGCGTCGATCGCAACATGGTCAATTTGGTTGACGGTTAATTGATCTGGGGATCGCCATGTACCTTTATGAATTTTGAGATGCGGGAAGCGCGTACTACTTACAACAAGATTCAGCCCCGCAGCAAAATCGATTAGCCTCAGTCTTTTTTCGGAGGTTTTGTCATGGAGGCTATGCTTACCGATTGTGTTTCCAAAGATGTCCTCCTTCCCTAGCTTTGCGCTAAAATCGCCAAGAACGATTTTCACGTCGTGTCTAGGGCACTGCTCATACGTTTTTTCGAGGAGCTCGTAGAAACAGTCTTTGGAATTGTCGTCTTTCTCTTCTGTGGGGGCGTGGGCGCATATAAGCTCACCGTTGTTAAAGCTTTTTAATTGTGTTTCTGCTTGTTGTTGAGTGTGGTTGTATGTTTTGGTTCTTTATGTGCTATATTGCTGTCCTGTTTTTATTTATTATTTTGTTTTTGTACCTTATGCCGGTGTCATACAGTGGTTTTATTGTTAGTTTGTCGTTTAATAGTTTGTCTTGTTCTATTTTGCTTGCTTTATATATTTCGTATTCTTCTATTGTGTCAAGTGTTGTGCTTTTCTTGCAAAAGTGCATGGCTTATAAATTGGTGTCAAAATCTGTATAATTGTGGTTGTTATCCATTTAAGTGTAAGGCGAATGTGGATTTTGTTGTTAGTTTTGGTTTATTTTCTGTGAATCTTTCGTAAAAGCTTCTGCCTGTTTGTCCAATGTAATATTTATTGCAATCACTGCATTTGATTTTGTAGACTCCGCTGCCTGTTTGGTTTCTATTTTTCTGTTTGGTGTTAGGATTTTTTGGATGTTATTTTGTGTTTTGAAAACGTTACGTTTATGTTTAATTTTTTTAATTCGTTTTTTAAAATTGATGGTGTTAGATTTGTGTAGTTGAATGCTATGTATTTTTTGTTGTTAGGTTCATTGTTATTTGAGTTGTTTATTTTCCTTTTGTTTTTTCTTATGAGTTCGTCGATCATTTCCTGTTGGTATCCGTTTGCTATTGCTATGTGCTTTATTGTGTTGATTTCTTCGTTGTAATGTTCTTTGGTCATGGGTATATTTAAAAGTCTGTTGATAAATGCGTTGTAAGCTGCTGTTTTTTGTTGTATGGGGTGGTAGGAGTCATTGTGTATGGTTATATTTGTTGTTGTAGGTTTTCTGTATACTTTATAATTTAGTTTGTTGTTGTTTTTTGTTATATTTATATCAAGGTAATTTATTGAGTTATTTTGTTCTATTTCTGATGTGAATTTTATATTGTCATTTATCTTGTTAATATGTTTGTTTAGTATATCTATTTGTCGGTATGTGCCATATTTGTGTACATGTTGGTGACGTCGAAAGAGATGAGTTTATATTGTGGTTGAATGTTGATATTTTTAGTTTTTTGTATAAATTTTATGTAGTTTTTTAAGCTGTTGTTATGTTTAAGTTTTATATTTGTCGTGATGATTTTTTGTAGTTCTTTAGCTAACTTATATGAAGGTGCTGTTTTGAAATTGATGAGTGGTCTGATTGGGTTATCTGGTTTGTGTTTTTTCGGCAGTCCGGTTAATTTTGGTGCTTGTGCGTTTGTTTGTTTTAGTTTGTGTTTTATATTATTATTGAAAATGTTGTTGCTTTTGTTGATTGCGTTGTTTATTTCTTTAGTGTATGTTTTTGTTGGGTCATTTTTGAGAATTTTGATTCTATTTTCGGTGATGAATGCGTTTGTTTTTTGGATGTATTCTTGTTGGTTGATGATGACCACTGTGTTACATTTGTCTGCTTTGGTTATGATGGCATCGTTTTCAATTAGTTTTTGTTTAATGTTATTAAGGTTAAATCTGTGTGTTTGGTATTTATTATTTATTTTTGGTTGTGTTTTCTTGGATTGGATTTTTTGCGTTATTTTCCTGTTAATCATTATTCTCCGTTTGATCTCCGCACTGATGTTGTTTTCCGTGTCTATAGCGGATCCTAGGTAGACGAAGTCCTGTACTACCTCGAAGTTATGTCTGCCTTTTGTCCAATTCGTCGATGTTCTGTGTCCTTGTTTGATGACAACATATACTTCGTTTTGCCCTAATTGGTTAATAAATCAAACCCTTTTTTTCCGCTTCTGTTTCAATACTCGAAAAAGCACCTATGACATCACGCTTTTTTCTTCCCATCACGTCAATATCGTCTGCGTAGGCGAGTAATTAAACTTGCAGGCAGTAATTACACGTACAGACTTTTGAAAGATTGTTCCTCTGGTGTTGACGTTTGAGTTTCTTACAATCTGTTCAAGTATGATGTTGAAGAAATTCATGACAGCTTGTCGCCTTGCCTAAAACCTTTTTCGACATCAAAGTTCTCGGTGAGTTCTTTACCGACCTTGACGGAGCAGCGTGAATTCTCCAAAGTCATCTTGCATAGTCGTACGAGTTTTGCAGGGATGCCGAAACTAGACATGGCTCTGTACAACTCGTCTCTGTAGATACTGTTATACGCGGCCTTGAAATCGATAAAAAGATGGTGAATTTCGATATTATATTCTCGGGTTTTTTCCAAGATCTGCCGTAATGTGAAAATTTGGTCTATTGTGGACTTCTCTGGTCTAAAACCACATTGATAAGGACCTATCTATCTATGTTGTTGACGTGGGGTTTCAGACGTTCACATATTACAGCAGACAAGATCTTATAAGCGACGTTAAGGAGACTTATCCCTCTGTAATTGGCGCAATTGTGAGGGTCTCCATTCTTATGGATCGGGCATACGATACTGAGGTTCCATTCATCGGGCATGCTTTCTACCGACCATATCATGCAGATCAGCTGGTGCATGCTCCTTTCCAACTGATCTCCAGCTGCCTTGAAAAGTTCGGCATCAAGGCCATCTGCACCTGCAGTCTTATTTGATTTAAGTTTGCATATGGCAAGCTTAACCTCTTCTAGGTCGGGAGGACGGCATTCTTGATCATCGTCCAAGCTGAATGGGGCAATCTGTCTGACAGCGGAATTTGTGTCTTCATCGTCGTTAAGCAGTCTGCAGAAATGATCTTTCCAGATCCTCAGTAGCGACTGTGACTCTATAACTATGTTTCCCTGCTGGTCTTTACAGGCTTGAGTTCGGGGTTTGCCACCCTGGCAGGATCTTTTTACCTTTTGGTAAAACTTCCGAATCTCGTTCCTGTCATGGCACCTCTATTTCCTCAAACGAGCGCTTCTCATGCTGCTTCTTTTTCTTTTTGAGAAGTCGGTGTTCTTCCCTTCTTCTCTCCTTGTAAATCTCGTTATACTGATCGTAAGCAGCCCTTGTTTGTGTTTGCATAAGCATTTGTCGTGCTCTTTGTTTGGCTGCATTTGCCTGCCTGCATTCTTCATCGAACCATGGGTTTCGTTTTGGTGGCCGAGTGAAACCCAGAACCTCAGAGGCAGCGGTTCTGATGGCTTCTTGGCATTGCTGCCACTGGTCTTCAATGTTTAATGCTGGCGGCATGGGATTCAAGGATAATTGAAGGGACACTCGATTGGAAAAGGCATTGGCAATCTCTTGCGATTGTAGCTTTCCGACGTCATATCTCTTCACAGCGTTAGTTCGCGCTGGTCGTGAACAAGATATCCTCATTCGTACCTTGGCTACAACAAGGTAGTGGTCCGAGTCAAAGTTGGCCCTTCGGAAAGTTCGGACATCTAGCACACTGGAAGAGTGCCTTGCGTCGATCGCAACATGGTCAATTTGATTGACGGTTAATTGATCTGGGGATCGCCATGTACCTTTATGAATTTTGAGATGCGGGAAGCGCGTACTACTTACAACAAGATTCAGCCCCGCAGCAAAATCGATTAGCCTCAGTCTATTTTCGGAGGTTTTGTCATGGAGGCTATGCTTACCGATTGTGTTTCCAAAGATGTCCTCCTTCCCTAGCTTTGCGTTAAAATCGCCAAGAACGATTTTCACGTCGTGTCTAGGGCACTGCTCATACGTTTCTTCGAGGAGCTCGTAGAAACAGTCTTTGGAATTGTCGTCTTTCTCTTCTGTGGGGGCGTGGGCGCATATAAGCTCACCGTTGTTAAAGCTTTTTAATTGTGTTTCTGCTTGTTGTTGAGTGTGGTTGTATGTTTTGGTTCATTATGTGCTATATTGCTGTCCTGTTTTTATTTATTATTTTGTTTTTGTACCTTATGCCGGTGTCATACAGTGGTTTTATTGTTAGTTTGTCGTTTAATAGTTTGTCTTGTTCTATTTTGCTTGCTTTATATATTTCGTATTCTTCTATTGTGTCAAGTGTTGTGCTTTTCTTGCAAAAGTGCATGGCTTATAAATTGGTGTCAAAATCTGTATAATTGTGGTTGTTATCCATTTAAGTGTAAGGCGAATGTGGATTTTGTTGTTAGTTTTGGTTTATTTTCTGTGAATCTTTCGTAAAAGCTTCTGCCTGCTTGTCCAATGTAATATTTATCGCAATCACTGCATTTGATTTTGTAGACTCCGCTGCCTGTTTGGTTTCTATTTTTCTGTTTGGTGTTAGGATTTTTTGGATGTTATTTTGTGTTTTGAAAACGTTACGTTTATGTTTAATTTTTTTTAATTCGTTTTTTAAAATTGATGGTGTTAGATTTGTGTAGTTGAATGCTATGTATTTTTTGTTGGTAGGTTCATTGTTATTTGAGTTGTTTATTTTCCTTTTGTTTTTTCTTATGAGTTCGTCGATCATTTGCTGTTGGTATCCGTTTGCTATTGCTATGTGCTTTATTGTGTTGATTTCTTCGTTGTAATGTTCTTTGGTCATGGGTATATTTAAAAGTCTGTTGATAAATGCGTTGTAAGCTGCTGTTTTTTGTTGTATGGGGTGGTGGGAGTCATTGTGTATGGTTATATTTGTTGTTGTAGGTTTTCTGTATACTTTATAATTTAGTTTGTTGTTGTTTTTTGTTATATTTATATCAAGGTAATTTATTGAGTTATTTTGTTCTATTTCTGATGTGAATTTTATATTGTCATTTATCTTGTTAATATGTTTGTTTAGTATATCTATTTGTCGGTATGTGCCATTAAATATGATGAATGTGTCGACAACGTATCTTGCATAGAATATGATGTTCTTGTTTAGTGGGTTTGATGTCAATAATATGTGCTGGTTTTCAAAGTAGTTTAGGTACATATCTGCTAGAAGTCCGCTTAAAGGAGAACCCATTGCTAGGCCTTCGTCTTGGTTGTTGTTAAAAGTGAAATAGTTTTTTTTTTGAGTATTATGTTGACTAAATTAATAACTTCGTCTATTTTAGGTTTGCTTAGTGTTTCGGAATCTATTAAGTTTTTTCTTAGTATTGATATTGATTCATTTACTGGGATATTTGTGTACATGTTGCTGACGTCGAAAGAGATGAGTTTATATTGTGGTTGAATGTTGATATTTTTAGTTTTTTGTATAAATTTTATGTAGTTTTTTAAGCTGTTGTTATGTTTAAGTTTTATATTTGTCGTGATGATTTTTTGTAGTTCTTTAGCTAACTTATATGAAGGTGCTGTTTTGAAATTGATGAGTGGTCTGATTGGGTTATCTGGTTTGTGTTTTTTCGGCAGTCCGGTTAATTTTGGTGCTTGTGCGTTTGTTTGTTTTAGTTTGTGTTTTATATTAAGTGTGTTTAATGACCTGCTCTAGATCGATCTAGAACAGAAAAAAGCAGCTTTTTGGTGTTTAATGACAATTTTTCTACTCCGAGCAAGAACTTTTTGTGTTTAATGACCCTGCTCTAGAGCTTTTAGAGCCTGCACTTGCTTTTGAGTAAGAGTAGAGTGGAGCAAAAGTGTCAGTGTTAGTTTTTTGTATAAACTTTATGTAGTTTTTTAAGCTGTTGTTATGTTTAAGTTTTATATTTGTCGTGATGATTTTTTGTAGTTCTTTAGCTAACTTATATGAAGGTGCTGTTTTGAAATTGATGAGTGGTCTGATTGGGTTATCTGGTTTGTGTTTTTTCGGCAGTCCGGTTAATTTTGGTGCTTGTGCGTTTGTTTGTTTTAGTTTGTGTTTTATATTATTATTGAAAATGTTGTTGCTTTTGTTGATTGCGTTGTTTATTTCTTTAGTGTATGTTTTTGTTGGGTCATTTTTGAGAATTTTGATTCTATTTTCGGTGATGAATGCGTTTGTTTTTTGGATGTATTCTTGTTGGTTGATGATGACCACTGTGTTACCTTTGTCTGCTTTGGTTATGATGGCATCGTTTTCAATTAGTTTTTGTTTAATGTTATTAAGGTTAAATCTGTGTGTTTGGTATTTATTATTTATTTTTGGTTGTGTTTTCTGGGATTGGATTTTTTGCGTTATTTTCCTGTTAATCATTATTCTCCGTTTGATCTCCGCACTGATGTTGTTTTCCGTGTCTATAGCGGATCCTAGGTAGACGAAGTCCTGTACTACCTCGAAGTTATGTCTGCCTTTTGTCCAATTCGTCGATGTTCTGTGTCCTTGTTTGATGACAACATATACTTCGTTTTGCCCTCATTGGTTAATAAGTCAAACCCTTTTTTTCCGCTTCTGTTTCAATACTCGAAAAAGCACCTATGATATCACGCTTTTTTCTTCCCATTACGTCAATATCGTCTGCGTAGGCGAGTAATTAAACTTGCAGGCAGTAATTACACGTACAGACTTTTGAAAGATTGTTCCTCTGGTGTTGACGTTTGAGTTTCTTACAATCTGTTCAAGTATGATGTTGAAGAAATTCATGACAGCTTGTCGCCTTGCCTAAAACCTTTTTCGACATCAAAGTTCTCGGTGAGTTCTTTACCGACCTTGACGGAGCAGCGTGAATTCTCCAAAGTCATCTTGCATAGTCGTACGAGTTTTGCAGGGATGCCGAAACTAGACATGGCTCTGTACAGCTCGTCTCTGTAGATACTGTTATACGCGGCCTTGAAATCGATAAAAAGATGGTGAATTTCGATATTATATTCTCGGGTTTTTTCCAAGATCTGCCGTAATGTGAAAATTTGGTCTATTGTGGACTTCTCTGGTCTAAAACCACATTGATAAGGACCTATCTATCTATTTTGTTGACGTGGGGTTTCAGACGTTCACATATTACAGCAGACAAGATCTTATAAGCGACGTTAAGGAGGCTTATCCCTCTGTAATTGGCGCAATTGTGAGGGTCTCCATTCTTTAGGATCGGGCATACGATACTGAGGTTCCATTCATCGGGCATGCTTTCTACCGACCATATCATGCAGATCAGCTGGTGCATGCTCCTTTCCAACTGATCTCCAGCTGCCTTGAAAAGTTCGGCATCAAGGCCATCTGCACCTGCAGTCTTATTTGATTTAAGTTTGCATATGGCAAGCTTAACCTCTTCTAGGTCGGGAGGACGGCATTCTTGATCATCGTCCAAGCTGAATGGGGCAATCTGTCTGACAGCGGAATTTGTGTCTTCATCGTCGTTAAGCAGTCTGCAGAAATGATCTTTCCTGATCCTCAGTAGCGACTGTGACTCTATAACTATGTTTCCCTGCTGGTCTTTACAGGCTTGAGTTCGGGGTTTGCCACCCTGGCAGGATCTTTTTACCTTTTGGTAAAACTTCCGAATCTCGTTCCTGTCATGGCACCTCTATTTCCTCAAACGAGCGCTTCTCATGCTGCTTCTTTTTCTTTTTGAGAAGTCGGTGTTCTTCCCTTCTTCTCTCCTTGTAAATCTCGTTATACTGATCGTAAGCAGCCCTTGTTTGTGTTTGCATAAGCATTTGTCGTGCTCTTTGTTTGGCTGCATTTGCCTGCCTGCATTCTTCATCGAACCATGGGTTTCGTTTTGGTGGCCGAGTGAAACCCAGAACCTCAGAAGCAGCGGTTCTGATGGCTTCTTGGCATTGCTGCCACTGGTCTTCAATGTTTAATGCTGGCGGCATGGGATTCAAGGATAATTGAAGGGACACTCGATTGGAAAAGGCATTGGCAATCTCTTGCGATTGTAGCTTTCCGACGTCATATCTCTTCACAGCGTTAGTTCGCGCTGGTCGTGAACAAGATATCCTCATTCGTACCTTGGCTACAACAAGGTAGTGGTCCGAGTCAAAGTTGGCCCTTCGGAAAGTTCGAACATCTAGCACACTGGAAGAGTGCCTTGCGTCGATCGCAACATGGTCAATTTGGTTGACGGTTAATTGATCTGGGGATCGCCATGTACCTTTATGAATTTTGAGATGCGGGAAGCGCGTACTACTTACAACAAGATTCAGCCCCGCAGCAAAATCGATTAGCCTCAGTCTATTTTCGGAGGTTTTGTCATGGAGGCTATGCTTACCGATTGTGTTTCCAAAGATGTCCTCCTTCCCTAGCTTTGCGTTAAAATCGCCAAGAACGATTTTCACGTCGTGTCTAGGGCACTGCTCATACGTTTCTTCGAGGAGCTCGTAGAAACAGTCTGGAATTGTCGTCTTTCTCTTCTGTGGGGGCGTGGGCGCATATAAGCTCACCGTTGTTAAAGCTTTTTAATTGTGTTTCTGCTTGTTGTTGAGTGTGGTTGTATGTTTTGGTTCATTATGTGCTATATTGCTGTTCTGTTTTTATTTATTATTTTGTTTTTGTACCTTATGCCGGTGTCATACAGTGGTTTTATTGTTAGTTTGTCGTTTAATAGTTTGTCTTGTTCTATTTTGCTTGCTTTATATATTTCGTATTCTTCTATTGTGTCAAGTGTTGTGCTTTTCTTGTAAAAGTGCATGGCTTATAAATTGGTGTCAAAATCTGTATAATTGTGGTTGTTATCCATTTAAGTGTAAGGCGAATGTGGATTTTGTTGTTAGTTTTGGTTTATTTTCTGTGAATCTTTCGTAAAAGCTTCTGCCTGTTTGTCCAATGTAATATTTATTGCAATCACTGCATTTGATTTTGTAGACTCCGCTGCCTGTTTGGTTTCTATTTTTCTGTTTGGTGTTAGGATTTTTTGGATGTTATTTTGTGTTTTGAAAACGTTACGTTTATGTTTAATTTTTTTAATTCGTTTTTTAAAATTGATGGTGTTAGATTTGTGTAGTTGAATGCTATGTATTTTTTGTTGTTAGGTTCATTGTTATTTGAGTTGTTTATTTTCCTTTTGTTTTTTCTTATGAGTTCGTCGATCATTTCCTGTTGGTATCCGTTTGCTATTGCTATGTGCTTTATTGTGTTGATTTCTTCGTTGTAATGTTCTTTGGTCATGGGTATATTTAAAAGTCTGTTGATAAATGCGTTGTAAGCTGCTGTTTTTTGTTGTATGGGGTGGTGGGAGTCATTGTGTATGGTTATATTTGTTGTTGTAGGTTTTCTGTATACTTTATAATTTAGTTTGTTGTTGTTTTTTGTTATATTTATATCAAGGTAATTTATTGAGTTATTTTGTTCTATTTCTGATGTGAATTTTATATTGTCATTTATCTTGTTAATATGTTTGTTTAGTATATCTATTTGTCGGTATGTGCCATTAAATATGATGAATGTGTCGACAACGTATCTTGCATAGAATATGATGTTCTTGTTTAGTGGGTTTGATGTCAATAATATGTGCTGGTTTTCAAAGTAGTTTAGGTACATATCTGCTAGAAGTCCGCTTAAAGGAGAACCCATTGCTAGGCCTTCGTCTTGGTTGTTGTTAAAAGTGAAATAGTTTTTTTTTTTGAGTATTATGTTGACTAAATTAATAACTTCGTCTATTTTAGGTTTGCTTAGTGTTTCGGAATCTATTAAGTTTTTTCTTAGTATTGATATTGATTCATTTACTGGGATATTTGTGTACATGTTGGTGACGTCGAAAGAGATGAGTTTATATTGTGGTTGAATGTTGATATTTTTAGTTTTTTGTATAAATTTTATGTAGTTTTTTAAGCTGTTGTTATGTTTAAGTTTTATATTTGTCGTGATGATTTTTTGTAGTTCTTTAGCTAACTTATATGAAGGTGCTGTTTTGAAATTGATGAGTGGTCTGATTGGGTTATCTGGTTTGTGTTTTTTCGGCAGTCCGGTTAATTTTGGTGCTTGTGCGTTTGTTTGTTTTGGTTTGTGTTTTATATTAAGTGTGTTTAATGACCTGCTCTAGATCGATCTAGAGCAGAAAAAAGCAGCTTTTTGGTGTTTAATGACAATTTTTCTACTCCGAGCAAGAACTTTTTGTGTTTAATGACCCTGCTCTAGAGCTTTTAGAGCAGCATTTTCTGCACTTGCTTTTGAGTAAGAGTAGAGTGGAGCAAAAGTGTCAGTGTTAGTTTTTTGTATAAACTTTATGTAGTTTTTTAAGCTGTTGTTATGTTTAAGTTTTATATTTGTCGTGATGATTTTTTGTAGTTCTTTAGCTAACTTATATGAAGGTGCTGTTTTGAAATTGATGAGTGGTCTGATTGGGTTATCTGGTTTGTGTTTTTTCGGCAGTCCGGTTAATTTTGGTGCTTGTGCGTTTGTTTGTTTTAGTTTGTGTTTTATATTATTATTGAAAATGTTGTTGCTTTTGTTGGTTGCGTTGTTTATTTCTTTAGTGTATGTTTTTGTTGGGTCATTTTTGAGAATTTTGATTCTATTTTCGGTGATGAATGCGTTTGTTTTTTGGAAATATTCTTGTTGGTTGATGATGACCACTGTGTTACCTTTGTCTGCTTTGGTTATGATGGCATCGTTTTCAATTAGTTTTTGTTTAATGTTATTAAGGTTAAATCTGTGTGTTTGGTATTTATTATTTATTTTTGGTTGTGTTTTCTGGGATTGGATTTTTTGCGCTATTTTCCTGTTAATCATTATTCTCCGTTTGATCTCCGCACTGATGTTGTTTTCCGTGTCTATAGCGGATCCTAGGTAGACGAAGTCCTGTACTACCTCGAAGTTATGTCTGCCTTTTGTCCAATTCGTCGATGTTCTGTGTCCTTGTTTGATGACAACATATACTTCGTTTTGCCCTCATTGGTTAATAAGTCAAACCCTTTTTTCCGCTTCTGTTTCAATACTCGAAAAAGCACCTATGACATCACGCTTTTTTCTTCCCATTACGTCAATATCGTCTGCGTAGGCGAGTAATTAAACTTGCAGGCAGTAATTACACGTACAGACTTTTGAAAGATTGTTCCTCTGGTGTTTACGTTTGAGTTTCTTACAATCTGTTCAAGTATGATGTTGAAGAAATTCATGACAGCTTGTCGCCTTGCCTAAAACCTTTTTCGACATCAAAGTTCTCGGTGAGTTCTTTACCGACCTTGACGGAGCAGCGTGAATTCTCCAAAGTCATCTTGCATAGTCGTACGAGTTTTGCAGGGATGCCGAAACTAGACATGGCTCTGTACAGCTCGTCTCTGTAGATACTGTTATACGCGGCCTTGAAATCGATAAAAAGATGGTGAATTTCGATATTATATTCTCGGGTTTTTTCCAAGATCTGCCGTAATGTGAAAATTTGGTCTATTGTGGACTTCTCTGGTCTAAAACCACATTGATAAGGACCTATCTATCTATGTTGTTGACGTGGGGTTTCAGACGTTCACATATTACAGCAGACAAGATCTTATAAGCGACGTTAAGGAGGCTTATCCCTCTGTAATTGGCGCAATTGTGAGGGTCTCCATTCTTTAGGATCGGGCATACGATACTGAGGTTCCATTCATCGGGCATGCTTTCTACCGACCATATCATGCAGATCAGCTGGTGCATGCTCCTTTCCAACTGATCTCCAGCTGCCTTGAAAAGTTCGGCATCAAGGCCATCTGCACCTGCAGTCTTATTTGATTTAAGTTTGCATATGGCAAGCTTAACCTCTTCTAGGTCGGGAGGACGGCATTCTTGACCATCGTCCAAGCTGAATGGGGCAATCTGTCTGACAGCGGAATTTGTGTCTTCATCGTCGTTAAGCAGTCTGCAGAAATGATCTTTCCAGATCCTCAGTAGCGACTGTGACTCTATAACTATGTTTCCCTGCTGGTCTTTACAGGCTTGAGTTCGGGGTTTGCCACCCTGGCAGGATCTTTTTACCTTTTGGTAAAACTTCCGAATCTCGTTCCTGTCATGGCACCTCTATTTCCTCAAACGAGCGCTTCTCATGCTGCTTCTTTTTCTTTTTGAGAAGTCGGTGTTCTTCCCTTCTTCTCTCCTTGTAAATCTCGTTATACTGATCGTAAGCAGCCCTTGTTTGTGTTTGCATAAGCATTTGTCGTGCTCTTTGTTTGGCTGCATTTGCCTGCCTGCATTCTTCATCGAACCATGGGTTTCGTTTTGGTGGCCGAGTGAAACCCAGAACCTCAGAAGCAGCGGTTCTGATGGCTTCTTGGCATTGCTGCCACTGGTCTTCAATGTTTAATGCTGGCGGCATGGGATTCAAGGATAATTGAAGGGACACTCGATTGGAAAAGGCATTGGCAATCTCTTGCGATTGTAGCTTTCCGACGTCATATCTCTTCACAGCGTTAGTTCGCGCTGGTCGTGAACAAGATATCCTCATTCGTACCTTGGCTACAACAAGGTAGTGGTCCGAGTCAAAGTTGGCCCTTCGGAAAGTTCGGACATCTAGCACACTGGAAGAGTGCCTTGCGTCGATCGCAACATGGTCAATTTGGTTGACGGTTAATTGATCTGGGGATCGCCATGTACCTTTATGAATTTTGAGATGCGGGAAGCGCGTACTACTTACAACAAGATTCAGCCCCGCAGCAAAATCGATTAGCCTCAGTCTATTTTCGGAGGTTTTGTCATGGAGGCTATGCTTACCGATTGTGTTTCCAAAGATGTCCTCCTTCCCTAGCTTTGCGTTAAAATCGCCAAGAACGATTTTCACGTCGTGTCTAGGGCACTGCTCATACGTTTCTTCGAGGAGCTCGTAGAAACAGTCTTTGGAATTGTCGTCTTTCTCTTCTGTGGGGGCGTGGGCGCATATAAGCTCACCGTTGTTAAAGCTTTTTAATTGTGTTTCTGCTTGTTGTTGAGTGTGGTTGTATGTTTTGGTTCATTATGTGCTATATTGCTGTCCTGTTTTTATTTATTATTTTGTTTTTGTACCTTATGCCGGTGTCATACAGTGGTTTTATTGTTAGTTTGTCGTTTAATAGTTTGTCTTGTGGTGTAAGCGCCATAGAAAAAACCAAAACTCTATGTCTCGAGATGCTACAATCATCAAATGTTGAGAAAATAAAAAATATACGTGAGCTGCACTCAACTGGAAATGTTGCAAATGTTATTGTCGAAATGCAAGATAAAAATGATGCAATTGAACTGCTTAGAGTTAAAGCAAATATTGTCGGCACTGGTATTTCGATGCATAAGGACTATCCAATGGCGGCAAGAGAGCGAAGGAGACGAATTGTGCACCTAAAAAACAAAATAACTGCAAAAAATAAGGAAATAAAACCACAAATCAGAGGTGAAACATTAAAAGTCAGTAATTTCACGTTTTATTTTGATAAAAACAACAAACTTGCAAGTGACAGCAATGATGGATTGACGTTTCTACATCAACTGGTCGGGGATGTCACAGAGGTGACAGATATTCCTTCTGCAAATTCTTATGTGGGAAACACAATGGAGGCGTGCAGCAGCCGTCCCATTCTGAACCAAAATAACAAAAATTGTAATTTTTAATCAAAACGCCGTCTGCCATATTAAATGTAATAAAAACGTATTAAATGTCAAAACAATTAAATATTCAATCCTTGCTTATAATATATCAGGTTTAGCTAATAAAAACTTATTTAGCAGTTTTTATAACTATGTTAACAGCTATGATTTCATATTTTTGTTTGAAACTTTTGTGACTGAAGTAGATTATTTTAAATTTGGTAATAACTTCAATAACTTTGATTTTGTATGGATCCCAGCTGTAAGAACGCACACAAGAGGAAGAGCGAGTGGAGGTTGCATTTTTGGAATTAAAAAATCTGTGGAAAATGTGATATACAATTTTGAAACCAGGAATGAAATAACATTTGTACACTTAAATATTGGAAACCAAAAACTTATAATCCTGCCAATATACCTAAATTGTAATAAATGGGAAACTGACTTTGAGAAATTGTACGAGTTTATGATGTTAAATGATAATCCAAACGTGCTATTAGTAGGCGACTTTAACAGTAGATGTGGAAATGAAGCTGGATTGGAAAACAAAGAAGCTGGAATATCGCGTCAATCTAAAGATGAAATGTGTAATACAAGAGGAAAAAAAATATTGGAGCTCTGTGACACTTTTGGACTGAGAATTGTCAACGGGACATCGGCATCTGATAGGTTTGGTGAACTTACGTTTGTTGGAAGGCAAGGAAAATCGGTCATAGATTACTGTATGGTAGCTGGAAAGTGGGCTGACTATGTGCGAGATTTCAAAGTAGTTGTAGAAACATTCTCTGATCATCTGCCGACTAGTACGGAGTTCCAAATTGAGATTAATGAAGAATCTGGCACAAGAAATCTACAAATGCTACCAAAACTTAAGTGGAATTCCAGTAACTTAGAAAGCTATCAGAATAATCTAAACCTATTGCTAAATAGAAGCAGCGATTCCGAATTAGCATCGATCACAAGCTCTATAAGATTTGCTTATCCAACCCTTAGGATGAACAGGAAGAGGTTGATACCAGTTGAACCTTGGTTTGATGGAGAGTGTTTTAGTGCTAGACAGAGGTCTTTTGCATGGTTGAAGTCACTTCGTGTACATGACAATGAATTTTTCAAAAGTCAATACTTAGAAGCAAATAAGATTTTCAAAGAGATGTGTAGACGCAAGCGAAATAATTATTTCGTAGAGGAGTCTAGGAGACTTGCGCAGTGCAGGAAATCTACCCATTTTTGGAGTTTGGTAAAACACTTGAACGGAAATAAGTTTACGATTCATCGAGATCTAACACCAAGTGTACTCTACGAACATTTCAAGGAACTTTTAAATCACCATTCCAGTAATGTAATCATTGCTTACGCTGAACCGAGGATCGAAAATCAGTTGTTGGATGCGCGAATAACTCATGAAGAGATAATTAACGTGTTGAAAAGTTTAAAAGATGGCAAGGCAGCAGGCTCCGATGGAATACCTGTTGAGTTCTATAAGTACGGAACCTTTGAACTTATAAATAAGCTCAATTATTCTTTCAACCAAATCTTGGCACTTGGAACCGTACCACATGAGTTTAAAGAATCCCTAATTTTTCCTATTCACAAAAAAGGAAGTACGCAAAATCCGGAGAACTATAGGGGGATAAGTTTTCTTAATGCGTCGTACAAAATATTTACGGCAATTTTGCAACAGAGACTCAATACGTGGATCAACCAAAACCATTTATTGGATGAATATCAAGCTGGTTTCAGGACGGGGTACTCTACGGTCGATCATATTTTCGTTCTAAAAAGCATCGGAGAATCGTTCCTTCAAAACAGAAAAAAGCTTTACAGCTTCTTTATCGATTTCAAAGCAGCGTTTGATGCGGTGGATAGGCAAGCGCTTATCTACAAGCTCTATGGACTTGGGATGTCCACAAAGTTTGGAAAAGTTTTACAGAATCTATACAAGGAAACTAAGGCAGCAGTTTGGAATGGGGAACAATTATCTGAATGGTTTCAAACGGAGTCTGGCGTTCGACAAGGGTGTGCACTGAGCCCTCTCTTATTTGCGTTATTTATAGAGGATCTAACGGATTGCATTTCCGGAGGTGTAGAATTCGCGGGGACCAATATAAAGGCCCTCTTTTACGCTGACGATATAGTACTACTATCTACCTCGCCCCAATCGCTTCAATTGATGATTAATCAACTGTATAGGTACTGTATAACTTGGAATCTTCAAGTTAATTTAAACAAATCAAAGATAATGATCTTCAGGAATGGTGGAGGAAGAAATAGCCAAAACGAAAGATGGTTCTACAATTCAACACCTATTGAAGTCGTGAACGAATTTAAATACCTAGGAGTGTGTTTGACTAAAAACCTGAGTATGGAAAAGCATCTGAGTGAACAACTTGTTAAAGCAAAGAGAGCTATTGGAGCTACGTGGAAAAAGTGTTTCTCTAACAGAAGTATAGCTCATAGTTGTAAATTCCGTGTATTTGAAGCAGTTTCTGAATCGATTATGTTCTATGCGTCACAGGTATGGGGATACAAGCAATATGGAAGTGTGGAAAAGTTGCTCAGGTTCTACATTAAAAGGATATTTCACCTCCCGTCCAACACACCAAACTACGCCTTAATGCTGGAAACTGGATTATCACCACTCTTCGTCAAAACCCTCAAAGCCCAGGTGGACTTTATAATCAAAGTTTTGAACATGGATAATGAAAGACTTCCCAAGAAAGCTGCCTTATACGTAGTCAACCGGAAATACAGCTGGTATGCGGAATGGAACGAACTCGCGCAATGGTGTGGTATGGAGCTAGACTTGCACATTGAAAATGTTAGCGTATGGAAAGGTCAACTTTATAAGTTAATTACAATGGTGGATGAAAAGCTTAGAGAGAAATATGTCGAAGATGCCACCAGCTCTGTACACCGAGTTGTTTACAGTCGCCTATGCCATAACCTAGGACAAAGAAACTACTTCAAAGACCAGAATAGTGTGGAGCATATCTCGATGATGGTGAGACTTCGTACAGAACTTCTACATTTGAATTATATGCCACATAGAGAGGACCTTCCCAGCTTATGCAGCCTGTGTAATCGGGGGGAAAGAGAAGATATTTTCCATTTTCTAGGAAAATGCCCGGTTTTAATAGAAACTAGGAGCTTTTTCTTCGGCTGCAATTATTTAACCGACAGTGAAATGATAGAGCATTTAAACGAAATGGACGTGCAAAAACTTTTCATGTACTGCAAAGTAGCGCAAGCTTACAGAAACAGAATTCTCTCCGGAAACTTTTGAAGTAGAAAAATTAAAAATAATTAAAAACAAAAAGAAAGCAAAATAAGAAAAATTTGTTTAGGATATTTAAGAGACTTAGACACAACTAATTTATTTATGTAATTTATTTGGATTGTCAACCGGGCAGACGGCATTGCCATGCTTTATTTGATTTTGTAATACATAACTATATTTGAATAAGAAAATAAAATCTATTTACTACTACTAGTTTGTCTTGTTCTATTTTGCTTGCTTTATATATTTCGTATTCTTCTATTGTGTCAAGTGTTGTGCTTTTCTTGTAAAAGTGCATGGCTTATAAATTGGTGTCAAAATCTGTATAATTGTGGTTGTTATCCATTTAAGTGTAAGGCGAATGTGGATTTTGTTGTTAGTTTTGGTTTATTTTCTGTGAATCTTTCGTAAAAGCTTCTGCCTGTTTGTCCAATGTAATATTTATTGCAATCACTGCATTTGATTTTGTAGACTCCGCTGCCTGTTTGGTTTCTATTTTTCTGTTTGGTGTTAGGATTTTTTGGATGTTATTTTGTGTTTTGAAAACGTTACGTTTATGTTTAATTTTCTTAATTCGTTTTTTAAAATTGATGGTGTTAGATTTGTGTAGTTGAATGCTATGTATTTTTTGTTGTTAGGTTCATTGTTATTTGAGTTGTTTATTTTCCTTTTGTTTTTTCTTATGAGTTCGTCGATCATTTCCTGTTGGTATCCGTTTGCTATTGCTATGTGCTTTATTGTGTTGATTTCTTCGTTGTAATGTTCTTTGGTCATGGGTATATTTAAAAGTCTGTTGATAAATGCGTTGTAAGCTGCTGTTTTTTGTTGTATGGGGTGGTGGGAGTCATTGTGTATGGTTATATTTGTTGTTGTAGGTTTTCTGTATACTTTATAATTTAGTTTGTTGTTGTTTTTTGTTATATTTATATCAAGGTAATTTATTGAGTTATTTTGTTCTATTTCTGATGTGAATTTTATATTGTCATTTATCTTGTTAATATGTTTGTTTAGTATATCTATTTGTCGGTATGTGCCATTAAATATGATGAATGTGTCGACAACGTATCTTGCATAGAATATGATGTTCTTGTTTAGTGGGTTTGATGTCAATAATATGTGCTGTTTTTCAAAGTAGTTTAGGTACATATGTGCTAGAAGTCCGCTTAAAGGAGAACCCATTGCTAGGCCTTCGTCTTGGTTGTTGTTAAAAGTGAAATAGTTTTTTTTTTTTTTGAGTATTATGTTTACTAAGTTAATAACTTCGTCTATTTTAGGTTTGCTTAGTGTTTCGGAATCTATTAAGTTTTTTCTTAGTATTGATATTGATTCATTTACTGGGATATTTGTGTACATGTTGGTGACGTCGAAAGAGATGAGTTTATATTGTGGTTGAATGTTGATATTTTTAGTTTTTTGTATAAATTTTATGTAGTTTTTAAAGCTGTTTTTATGTTTAAGTTTTATATTTGTCGTGATGATTTTTTGTAGTTCTTTAGCTAACTTATATGAAGGTGCTGTTTTGAAATTGATGAGTGGTCTGATTGAATTATCTGGTTTGTGTTTTTTCGGCAGTCCGGTTAATTTTGGTGCTTGTGCGTTTGTTTGTTTTAGTTTGTGTTTTATATTATTATTGAAAATGTTGTTGCTTTTGTTGATTGCGTTGTTTATTTCTTTAGTGTATGTTTTTGTTGGGTCATTTTTGAGAATTTTGATTCTATTTTCGGTGATGAATGCGTTTGTTTTTTGGATGTATTCTTGTTGGTTGATGATGACCACTGTGTTACCTTTGTCTGCTTTGGTTATGATGGCATCGTTTTCAATCAGTTTTTGTTTAATGTTATTAAGGTTAAATCTGTGTGTTTGGTATTTATTATTTATTTTTGGTTGTGTTTTCTTGGATTGGATTTTTTGCGTTATTTTCCTGTTAATCATTATTCTCCGTTTGATCTCCGCACTGATGTTGTTTTCCGTGTCTATAGCGGATCCTAGGTAGACGAAGTCCTGTACTACCTCGAAGTTATGTCTGCCTTTTGTCCAATTCGTCGATGTTCTGTGTCCTTGTTTGATGACAACATATACTTCGTTTTGCCCTCATTGGTTAATAATCAAACCCTTTTTTTCCGCTTCTGTTTCAATACTCGAAAAAGCACCTATGACATCACGCTTTTTTCTTCCCATTACGTCAATATCTTCTGCATAGGCGAGTAATTGTACAGACTTTTGAAAGATTGTTCCTCTGGTGTTGACGTTTGAGTTTCTTACAATCTGTTCAAGTATGATGTTGAAGAAATCGCATGACAGTTTGTCGCCTTGCCTAAAGCCTTTTTCGACATCAAAGGTCTCGGTGAGTTCTTTTCCGACCTTGACGGAGCAGCGTGAATTCTCCAAAGTCATCCTGCATAGTAGTACGAGCTTTGCAGGGATGCCGAAACTAGACATGGCTCTGTACAGCTCGTCTCTGTAAATACTGTCATACGCGGCCTTGAAATCGATAAGGAGGTGGTGAATATCGATATTATGTTCTCGGGTTTTTTCCAAGATCTGCCGTAATGTGAAAATTTGGTCTATTGTGGACTTCTCTGGTCTAAAACCACATTGATAAGGACCTATCTATCTATGTTGTTGACGTGGGGTTTCAGACGTTCACATATTACAGCAGACAAGATCTTATAAGCGACGTTAAGGAGGCTTATCCCTCTGTAATTGGCGCAATTGTGAGGGTCTCCATTCTTTAGGATCGGGCATACGATACTGAGGTTCCATTCATCGGGCATGCTTTCTACCGACCATATCATGCAGATCAGCTGGTGCATGCTCCTTTCCAACTGATCTCCAGCTGCCTTGAAAAGTTCGGCATCAAGGCCATCTGCACCTGCAGTCTTATTTGATTTAAGTTTGCATATGGCAAGCTTAACCTCTTCTAGGTCGGGAGGACGGCATTCTTGATCATCGTCCAAGCTGAATGGGGCAATCTGCCTGACAGCGGAATTTGTGTCTTCATCGCCGTTAAGCAGTCTGCAGAAATGATCTTTCCAGATCCTCAGTAGCGACTGTGACTCTATAACTATGTTTCCCTGCTGGTCCTTACAGGCTTGAGTTCGGGGTTTGCCACCCTGGCAGGATCTTTTTACCTTTTGGTAAAACTTCCGAATCACGTTCCTGTCATGGCACCTCTCTATTTCCTCAAACGAGCGCTTCTCATGCTGCTTCTTTTTCTTTTTGAGAAGTCGGTGTTCTTTCCTTCTTTTCTCCTAGTAGATCTCGTTATACTGATCGTAAGCAGCCCTTGTTCGTTGTTGTATCAGTATTTGACGTGCTTTTTGTTTGGCTGCATTTGCCTGCCTGCGTTCTTCATCAAACCATGGGTTTCGTTTTGGTGGCCGAGTGAAACCCAGAACCTCAGAAGCAGCGGTTCTGATGGCTTCTTGGCATTGCTGCCACTAGTCTTCAATGCTTAATGCTGGCGGCATGGGATTCAAGGATAATTGAAGGGACACTCGATTGGAAAAGTCACTGGCAATCTCTTGCGATTGTTACTTTGCGACGTCATATCTCTTCACAGCGTTAGTTCGTGCTGGTCGTGAACAAGATATCCTCATTCGTACCTTGGCTACAACAAGGTAGTGGTCCGAGTCAAAGTTGGCCCCTCGGAAAGTTCGGACATCTAACACACTGGAAGAGTGCCTTGCGTCGATCGCAACATGGTCAATTTGGTTGACGGTCAATTGATCTGGTGATCGCCAAGTACCTTTATGAATTTTGAGATGCGGGAAGCGTGTACTACTTACAACAAGATTTAGCCCCGCAGCAAAATCGATTAGCCTCAGTCTATTTTCGGAGGTTTTGTCATGGAGGCTATGCTTACCGATTGTGTTTCCAAAGATGTCCTAGGGCACTGCTCATACGGTTACTTGTTAAGTCTATTCTTGAATATTGTTCCGTGGTATGGAATCCATATTATACATAATACACATTCTTATAGAATAGAGAAAATTCAAAAAAGCTTTACGAGGTATGCTTTTAATAAGCTGAACTGGCATATTGAAAGGCCACCATATAATGTCAGGTGCCTACTTTTCGACATAAGAACACTTGAGCTTAGACGGAAATATTTTTCAATTATGATAATAGCAGATGTCATTAAAGCCCATGTAATTTGCCCAAACTTTCTAGAGCGAATTGATTTTTATTCTCCTAGTAGGAGTCTCCGTTTACCTTTTCATTTTCGGGAAACATTCATGCCTACTAATTATGGTAGGAATGGACCAATAGCTCGTTGCATCAGAGAAACTAACGAAGTAGTCGATCTAATTGACATTTTCAATTATTGTTCAAGATATTCTTTCAAGAAAAATGTCTTGTTAGTATTGCAAACGCTCTAACATTATTTATCATTTATTATTTATACTTTTACTACACTATTATGTTTATTATTGTTATTTTTACTATTATTTTAAGTACTATACTATTTTTTTTTGTAATCTAAATGAGAATAAAAATCTCTTATTGATGAAAATAAACAAACTAAACAATAGTCTTGGAAGTGTGTCATGACTATTGCCAATGATCTTTGATCTGCGGGCAGTGCAAGTGCATTAAATATTTCGATGCCTCTCTCTCCAATGTGGTGAAGATGCAATGCTACCTTAAATGGCTCTGCGGCTGTGTCCTTCCCTGCTGCGGTGATGAAAATTTTAAATTTTTGCTTCCATATGGGCCAATTTTTTGCCGGCTCATCAAATTCCATTTCATTAGGACCCTGAATTTGTTGCTCAGCCATTTAAGTTTTTTTTTTTAGGTTTTGATTTCGAAATTATACCTTATTCCTTGTTATTATTTTATTTAATGTCTTCGAAATCACACTTAATTTAAATTTTTTTTTTTTTGCTTTTCACTGTCGTGGACACCCCACACCTGACACCATGTTTCGTTATACAAAAGTCAAAGCTCTCTGCTTATGTTTCATTTGTCTTTATTTCTTTCGTAGTTCTATACAATGTGGAATACATACTGGGCACCGTACTGACGATGTTTTCTCAGTGCCCGAAACCATAGACAAAGCTTTACAGTTTTCTTTCATATTCTTAAGAATACACTTACACTTGCGATGCATTTTCCAATCACTGAAAGATCAGCATTTGAAGACAGAAATCATGTGCATTTAGTTTTTCATCTGTCAGCGTTAGAATTTTCTTCAATGCTTGGGTGCAATAGATGGATGATAAGCTTGTTGCAATAAGAGCACCAGTACATGAAGGAAGCTTGTATTATAATTATTATAACTTTCATAGTATTGTTCTTATGGCAGTTGGAGATGCAAATTACCTATTGATTTATGTGGATGTTAGCTAGAATGGGCGAAATTCTGATGGTGGTGTTTTTAATCGGTGTTCTTTTTCTCATCATATGAAAAACAATGCATTACATCTTCCGCCACCAAATTTTTCGCGAATTAGTCAATTGAAGGTAAAAGACTTTTTTGTCTCTTTATGTAATTCATCACCAAAAATCGTATTTTTAACTCAATTTCCGTTCGTTTGCGATGACGCTTTTTCAATTGACAAACATATGATGAAACCTTTCAATAATCGCCAATTAAACTATATGCAACGTATATTCAACTATCGTTGAGGAAGCCGTGCACGACGCTTTATTGAAAAAAAAAGTTCAGTGTTTTTGAAAAACCGATTAGCTTGGAACCAGCGAAAGCTAAAATGATTGTATTGGTTGCTTGTGCACTGCATAATTTTTTGATAGATATCAAATCATCAAACTACGTCTTTGAAATGGAAACGTTTGAAAACGAAGATAACGGCACTCAAAACCTGGAAAAACGCATTAAAGAAATCACTACATGGTATAATTTTTTACACCAGGTGCGGACGAAGTTGAATTTCATTACCAAGACATCCATAATTTAATACAATAGCTTTATTTTTCTTCTGATCTTCTTTTTGTACGATTAACCCGAATTTGTAAGTTTCCATTGTTATGTTGCGTCGTTGGATACAATAGAGTAGAAAGAACAAGGCTTTTATAGTATATAAAAAATATAAATATAGCGTGATATGCCATTAAAATTATTTAAAGGCTTATAAAAATTTTGTTGTGTTAAATAAGTTTTTGTACAGCAAATATGTTTTAACTGCTGAATCACTAGTTAAAATTAACAGCAAAAATTTTTGGAGCTTTATAAACACTAAAAGAAATAACACAGGTTTGCCAAACTGCATGGAATATACTGGATCCACATCTAGTGACATGCCCACAATTTGTAATTTCTTTGCTGATTGTTTTGAGTCTGTATATGACCCCATGAAGCCGAATGATCTTCCAGATTTTTCTTCAGCAAATGTGGTTGATATAGATAACTTTCATTTTACCGTGGAAGAAGTTTTAGAAGCACTGAACGCTATAGATGAAAACAAAAGCGAAGGTCCTGACTGTGTTTCTCCAATAGTTGTAAGAAGATGTGCTGCATCACTCGCTTTACCATTCTGCAGGATTTTCAATGCCTCTCTTAATACTGGACAGTTTTTAGACGAATGGAAAAAGACTTTTATAACTCCGATTTTCAAATCAGGCTCGAAGCAAAAAGTGTGCAATTACCGGCCGAATTGTAAATTATCAGTTATTCCAAAATTGTTCGAGAAGATTGTGTGCGACAAGATTAATTTTCTTACTAAACAAGTCATATCTGACTCACAGCATGGATTCGTTGAAGGAAGATCTACAGCCACAAATCTTACGATTTTATGTGACTCAGTTATAAATGGTTTTGTAAAGGGTTGTCAGACTGATATTATATTCACTGATTTTTCCAAGGCGTTTGATAGGGTAAATCATGAAATCTTATTATACAAACTGTCTAAAATAGGATTCAGTTCAAATTTTTTTAAAGTGGATTTGTTCATATCTTTTAAATCGACTGCAATACGTTAAGATAGGTAAATTTATGTCAAGATGTATTAAGGTTACTTCAGGAGTTTCACAAGGAAGTCATATTGGCCCATTATTGTTCAATTTATTCATAAATGATATACCAGATATTTTTCGGCATTCTAAACATTTATTGTAAGCAGATGATCTAAAAATATTTAAATACATAAACACAGTCCATGACTGTCTTTTGCTCCAGGAAGACTTAACAAAGCTTGCTGAGTGGTGTAAGAAAAATTAACTTTTTCTAAATGTGTCCAAATGTGAAAGTTTTATATGTTGCAGGAAAAAGTCGTATATAGAATAAAAAAGGAAAAAGTCGTATAGCTAACACTAGAAAATGTTAGTCAAAAAAAGGACATAGGAGTTATTTTAGACCCCAAGTTATCTTTCACACTTCATATTGATTACATAGTCAATAAAGCCTATAAAATGCTTGGTGTTATTAAACGGAATGCAAAAGAGTTCTCAGATCCTTTTACACTGAAAACGCTTTATGTATCACTTGTTATGTCTATTCTTGAATATTGTTCCGTGGTATGGAATCCATATTATAATACACATTCTTATAGAATAGAGAAAATTCAAAAAAGCTTTACGAGGTATGCTTTTAATAAGCTGAACTGGCATATTGAAAGGCCACCATATAATGTCAGGTGCCTACTTTTCGACATAAGAACACTTGAGCTTAGACGGAAATATTTTTCAATTATGATAATAGCAGATGTCATTAAAGCCCATATAATTTGCCCAAACTTGCTAGAGCGAATTGATTTTTATTCTCCTAGTAGGAGTCTCCGTTTACCTTTTCATTTCCGGGAAACATTCATGCCTACTAATTATGGTAGGAATGGTCAATGGACCAATAGCTCGTTGCATCAGAGAAACTAACGACGTAGTCGATCTAATTGACATTTTCAATTATTGTTCAAGATATTCTTTCAAGAAAAATGTCTTGTTAGTATTGCAAACGCTCTAACATTATTTATCATTTATTATTTATACTTTTACTACACTATTATGTTTATTGTTGTTATTTTTACTATTATCTTATGTACTATACTATTTTTTTTTTTTTGTAATCTAAATGAGAATAAAAATCTCTAATTGATGAAAATAAACAAAGTAAACAATAGTCTTGGAAGCGTGTCATGACTATTGCCAATGATCTTTGATCTGCGGGCAGTGCAAGTGCATTAAATATTTCGATGCCTCTCTCTCCAATGTGGTGAAGATGCAACGCTACCTTAAATGGCTCTGCGGCTGTATCCTTCCCTGCTGCGGTGATGAAAATTTTAAATTTTTGCTTCCAAATGGGCCAATTTTTTGCCGGCTCATCAAATTCCATTTCATTAGGACCCTGAATTTGTTGCTCAGCCATTTAAGTTTTTTTTTTTAGGTTTTGATTTCGAAATTATACCTTATTCCTTGTTATTATTTTATTTAATGTCTTCGAAATCACACTTAATTTAAAATTTTTTTTTTTGCTTTTCACTGTCGTGGACACCCCACACCACCTGACACCATGTTTCGTTATACAAAAGTCAAAGCTCTCTGCTTATGTTTCACTTGTCTTTATTTCTTTCGTAGTTCTATACAATGCGGAATACATACTGGTCAGCGTACTGACGATGTTTTCTCAGTGCCCGAAACCATAGACAAAGCTTTACAGTTTTCTTTCATGTTCTTAAGAATACTCTTACACTTGCGATGCATTTTCAAGTGCCGATCTGCTACCGAACGCGTAAACACGCACCGTGCCAAGTGTCCGCTTACCATTCCCCCGTTCACTTAATAATAAAGCAATAGGTTTCTTACCCCTAAAAAATAATTATACCAAAAAAACAATAAAACAAACGTAAAATCAATAATCAATAATGTTATCTTCCACCGCGCCGTGATTAAAACACATACTGTGAAAAAGTGATCAAGTTTTTTGTTCAAAAATTATTCAGTACGCTGTTCTGCAAAAATTTATTAAATCAAAAAGAAAAAGCCCATCAATAGACCAAACACTTAGTGCATACCTCCTTATCTTCTCCTCCCCCACACCACTCTCATAGTCTCAGTGACTGCACACATTTATACGATTTGATAATTTCTTATCTTATCTGGGTGGTGTGTGCAGTCAATGAGACTGTGGGTTTGCTAGGCGGATAGTGAGATCAACGGTGTTGATCCCGTTGGTGAACCAAAATCAAATTGCTTGCTGGGCATAACACCGCTAGTAATTTTTTTTGGTTTCCCAATAAGATTTGCACTTGTTGATTTTACTTAGATAGCGTCTGCGTTCGATATTTTGTTTTGTGTGTTTTTGTGAATTGTGATGTCGGGTAAATTTCGGGTCGATTTTAGCAACATTAGGGGGTTGCGATCGAATTTCTTTGCTGTGTACGCTCACACTGCAAAATGCAGGCCAGCTGTTTTGGCACTAAGTGAAACACAGGTGGGTGTTGGTTCTGATCCCTCAGAATTCAACCTGCTTGGATATAGCTTAGTGCCCCTATTCTTTTCCTCCCATGGCCTCGCCGTATATGTTATGCCTATGTTCTAATACGAACTTTAATTTCATGTGGTTAAAATTCACCGTCCGTAAGCAAATCATTCATTATTGTTTTATTTATAGAAGCCCAATTTAGATAACAATTCAACCTCTAACGAGTTTGATGTGCTATCTGAGTCCATAATATGAATTGTCTCCCTTTTTCCTCACACTGAAATCGCAATTGCGGGCGATTTCAATGTACACAATTCTGGTTGGCTTCGACATTCTGGCCAGACAACATCCGAAGGAAAATATGTTGAGATCTTCGCTGAGTTTAACGAATTAACTCAACTTGTTGATGAGCCCACTCGGGTTCCAGATATTGAAGGCCATGCGGCCAACACTCTTGACTTATTTCACACTTCTCATCCCGAAAAATACAGGGTTGTAGTATCATCTCCATTAGGCAAATCGGACCATTGTGTCATATCAGTAGATTTTTCGTTCTCCGTCACGGTAAAAAAAGATAAAGTCCCCAAAAGAACTGTATGGCAATACGAGAAAGCCAATGGGGCGGCCTGAATAATTTCTTTCGAAATTTTAATTGGTCATTGTGCTTTCTCGATGGAAACGTTGATGCATCAGCTGATATGATATCTAACGTAATTCTCAACGGCATGAGAAATTTTGTTCCTCACAGATTAAAAAGTATGATCCCCAAAGAGAATTCGTGGTTTGATTCAAGCTGTAAAGAGGCGATTATGGATCGAGAAAGTAGTTTTCGAAAATTTAAAGACAACCCGACTGTAGAAAACCGAAATTTGTTCAAACGGGCTAGAAATATCTGCAATGCTCAAATACAAAGGACTAAGTTTTTACATGACCAAAAAGTAAGGCAAAAAATACTATTGTGTCCAAAAGGAAGTAAAAACTTTTGGTCTTTTGTCAAGAACATTAAGAACTCGACCACGTCATCGGTCCCAACGCTCGTCTTCAATGACTCTCCGTATTTCAGTTCCATCGACAAAGCCAATTTGCTAGCAGCTCAATTTGCTGCCAACTCGACACTTCCTCATAGCATATTGGCTCCGCCTGAGCTCGAGTCTGCAAATTCTTTGATGAAGCAGATATTTTTTCGAACTCGCTCGGTTGCGAGAGTCCTCAAAGATCTCAACATACATAAATCCGCTGGTATCCCCGCCGTTATTCTGAAGAGGTGTTCTTCTACGCTGGCAAAACCACTGCGTAAACTTTTCCATCTTTCCTATTCTGCTGGGATTTTTCCGAGCAGATGGAAAACTGCATTTGTCCAGCCCGTCCCTAAAAAAGGCGAATCTTCCTCCCCTTCCAATTACCGTCCAATTGCACTAACGTCCCTTCTTTCCAATGTTATGGAAACGTTGATAAACCGTCAACTTATGAAATATCTTGAAGAACGAAAGCTTCTTAATGACCGTCAGTACGGCTTTCGTAGCAAACGGTCCACTGGTGATTTGATGGCTTATCTCACCGAAAAGTGGAACCAATCCTTACATTGTTTTGGAGAAAGTAAGATTATTACGCTTCATATTTCTAAAGCATTTGATATAGTTTGGCATCAGGCTCTTTTATCGAAAATGCGTGCTTTTGGTATCGATGAGTCTCTTCTTCCTTGGATTAGAAATTACCTTTCAGACCGTTCAATACAAGTTGTGTTGGATGGCTTCAAGTCTGATACCCACTTAATAAATGCTGGTGTACCCCAGGGCTCCGTTTTGTCTCCGACTCTCTTCCTCATTTTCATTAATGATCTCTTGTCTGAAACTTCTTATCCGCTTAACTGTTTTGCTGACGACTCGACCATCAGCTTTTCATATTCGTTTCCAAATTCACGTCCCTGCTCTTCGGATGTTGAACTGGAACGGTTGCGTATGATAAGCTCATTGAATTCTGACCTTGACAGCATTGTTTCATGGGGTCTTATGAACCGAGTAGAATTCAATGCTTCGAAAACTCAATGCTGTCTCTTGTCGTTGAAATCATGTGCATTTAGTTTTTCATCTGTCAGCGTTAGAATTTTCCTCAATGCTTGGGTGCAATAGATGGATGATAAGCTTGTTGCAATAAGAGCACCAGTACATGAAGGAAGCTTGTATTATAATTATTATAACTTTCATAGTATTGTTCTTATGGCAGTTGGAGATGCAAATTAACTATTGATTTATGTGGATGTTAGCTAGAATGGGCGAAATTCTAATGGTGGTGTTTTTAATCGGTGTTCTTTTTCTCATCATATGAAAAACAATGCATTACATCTTCCGCCACCAAATTATTATTGTTATTGTATTTTATTGTAGCTCAAATTATTAACATTTGTACCTAACTAGTATTGCACAATTTACACAGAGATATGGTATAACTCTACCTTACTACTGAAAAGAAGTATTATTTTTATTACAATTATCACAGATTAATTAGAAAAGAACAAAGGAAAAGCTACAAGAAAAACCTTTGACAATTTGTGTTGGTGATATATGAGAGGAGAAAAGGGGGTCGAAAAAGTACTTAATCTCAATTATTACATTGACTTTACAGTTTTTTCGATGCATGAACATATAAAATTTAAATTAACAAATAATATTACATTTAATAAGTACATAAATCAACAGCATCATAAGCAAATAAATAAATAACAAAAAATAAATAGATTTAAAGAATAAATAAATAAATAAATGCAGACAAACAGTAATTAAATAATATGATAACAAATGAGTAAATTAAAATAAATAAATAAGTAAATAAATAAATAAACAAATAAATAAATAAATAAATAAATAAATAAACAAATAAATGAATAAATAAACAATTACATAAATAAATAAATAAATAAATAAATAAATAATTAAATAAATAAATAAATAAATAAATAAATAACAAAGAAATAAATAGTGAACGAATTTATAAGCTATATTATATTGTTAGTTTTTCAAAATTTTGACATTTTTATTTGTAATTATTATTAATATTATTATTATATATATTATTTTTTTTTTTATACAGCCAGGTTTGAGATTAAGTAGTTTTCAGACATACTACAAGAAACATTATAGCGCTGAAATAAGTAAGAGATTCTACTAGAAATCTTATCGATGCCAGCCAATGCGTGTAGATTATCAGTCGAATAATGCCAAGGTAGATTGAGCATCATTTTTAAAACTTTATTTTGGGTTCTTTGTAACCTAAGTAAGTGCGTCTTGGCGCATTTACCCCACACAGGTGAACCGTAAAGCATAATGCTCTGGAATATAGCTTTATAGATCAAAAGTTTGTTTTCAAAAGAGAGCTTCGATTTTCGGTTTATGAAGGGATATAGGATTTTTATCGCTAAGTTAACCTTATTAATTGTTTCCTGAATGTGTAATCCAAACGTTAGTGTTTTATCCAGGTGTATACCTAAGTATTTTACACTAGATTTCCATTCTGTTGGTAGGCCATTTACTTGAATCGTTGTACTGGGCAAAAAGCAAGATTTTCTTTTTCGTGTGAAAAAGACAGCTTGAGTCTTCCCAGCATTAATTTTTATTTTCCAGTCGTTGAAATAATCTTGTACCGTATACAATGCAGATTGCAAGTTAGTTTCAATTCTTAAACCAACCGAATCTGATGAATACAAACAGGTATCGTCGGCAAAAATTGCGGTTGTACAATTCGTGAATCGTGGAAAGTCGTAGGTGTATATTATATACAAAAAAGGACCCAAAACTGATCCTTGAGGTACACCCGCAACTATTGGACGCAGATCAGAATAACAGTTATTTACAAAGACTTTAAAAAACCTATCGGACAAAAACGAATAAATTAATTTAACAATGGGGATTGGGAAATCAAGAACCATAAGCTTATGAATCAAACCTTCATGCCATACAGTGTCAAATGCTTTTTCTACATCCAAAAGTATCATTCCTGTACTTTTACCTAACGCGAGATTGCTTTTGATGTCATTCGTTATTCGGTGTATCTGTTGGACAGTACTATGATGGCTTCTGAACCCAAATTGTTCTGCTGGAAGGATATCATGAGTATTCAAATGCAAAGAAATTTTATTTTTTATGAGTTTTTCGAAACATTTGCTCAGAGAGCTAAGCAAGCTAATTGGCCTATAACTGCCTGGTTGAGATAGGTTTTTCCCAGGTTTCGGAATTGGGATTATTTTAACTGTTTTCCATTCTTTTGGGAAGTAGCTTATTTTAAAACAAGCTACAAATATAGTTTGCAGATATTTTACTGCTGTTTTAGGCAGTTTTTTTAAGACAAGATTTTTTAATCCATCTAACCCGGGGCTCTTCGAAATTTTTAAATTCCTAAGGACCGTGCTAACATCTTCAAGTGAGATTATATTGTCATCAACTTGTATAGGTTGAGACCTTACAAATGACACTGACTGATGCACAGCGTCTTCCATAAGACTACTGGTTGTATTATTAAAAGCTTGGTGATTTAACGAGAATTCATTTGCAAGCGCATTAGCCTTCTCATTGTTTGTTGAAAAGGTTGAAGAACCTATTTTCAACGCAGGAATCTGACAATTTTTTTTTTTAACTATTTTAACCAGATTCCAGAATGGTTTGCTGGCCTTATTTAAAGTTTGGAGTTTCTTATTCCATCTGTTGTTTCTTAAATCACTGCATGCCGATTTTATTATATTTGTTAGAACTTTAGTTTCTGTTAAAAAAAACTCATTTCTTGTACGCATCCATAAGGATCTGTACTTGTTTCTTTGTTTAATTATCTCAGCGATGTGTGGTGGAAGGAGATTTGAGTTTTCAACATATGGTTTTTTTTTCGGACAGGACTGTGATACGCTTTCTATTGTCACACTAGTGAAATAATCTATGGCTTCATTGATGTCCTCATGAGAAACTTCATTGAGGTCTATTAATGACGTGTTTTCTAATTTTAACTTTACCTTTTTTTTGAATTTACCCCACTTAGCGTTTTTGAAGTCTATGAAACAATTTTCATTCTGAATAGGTAAACAATTGACCCTACATAAAACAGGTAGATGGTTTGAACTCAATTCATTCATAGTAATAGGCTGACTAAATAGAGCCGGCATATTAGTTAAAAAGAGATCGATTGTCGAAGGATTCGTTCTATCGTTAGGTGGTATGCATGTAGGATTTGGAGGGTATATATATGAAATGGATACCTAGAATTAACGTCTGATAAAATGTTTCCCCATGCATTGGCTCTGACACATCCCCAATTTCGGTGTCTGCAATTTAGATCACCGCCAACTAAATAGACGTCATTTAAAGAAATGAATTTTTGAAGGTCACTTTTTAAATCGTATCGTTTTCTAACTGAGGTATTACCTCCTGGAAAGTATACTGAAAATATTTTGAGAGAATTACCATTAGAAAATGGAATTTCAACTCCAACATTTTCTATTACTTTTGTGTTCATAGCCGACAGTAGTTTATGTTTAATTTTTCTTTTAATGACCACGGCAACACCGCCTCCCCTTTTCTCCTCTCTGTCTAACCGATAACATTTATATACTTGATTTGAAATGTTTACATTTTTATCTAGCCATGTTTCACTAACAAGACATAGATCGATATTATATTTGCTTAGAAAAGCAAAAAATTCTAAGGTTTTATTCCGAATGCCTCTAGCATTCCAACATGTTATATTTAAGCTAGTGTTTATCATTATTTACCTGCATATAAATACTTAATTGCTAATTGTGCAATACAATTGAATTGTTCTCCTTTTGAGTTACATTTCCCAAGAAGGGTGATCATCTCTGCCGTGAGAGAATTTATTTCGTCCATCGTGAAGAGTACGCCAGAGCCAGAGCTAGTTGTGTTGGGTTTGGGTTGCTTAAAACCGGTTTTGTTGCTTGTCCAAAAGTTCGGGTTGACGTTTACCATGTTCTCGTAGTTATCGTTAGTTCTATTTGCTGCTGATGATGATGAGGGCATGTTGCCCTTTCGAGAATTAAGAGTGGGGAAGTCATCAATGTTTTGATTAAATGTGTTCGATTTTGGTTCGGGATAAATTCGTTTATTCATAGCACTAGGTCTATTTCTCGCAGATAGTCTGTCCCTTATTTCGAAAAAGCTTTTGCGGCTAATGCAGGAAAAGTCAGAAGACTTATGTGTTTCCATACAATTTGCACACTTAATTGTATTTGATTTGCATTCCTTTGTTTCATGGTTCTCGGAGCAGATGCCACAGTGTGTTTTTATGTGACAGTTTTTTTCACCGTGACCGTACATTTGACAATTGTAGCATTGTGTTACTTTGTTACGTTGTCTTCGAGCAAAATCCCACCGAACTTGTGTTTTAAAGATGGAACGATAATTCTTTTTCAGTTCATTTAATCTTATTGAGCCGATATCTAAATAAACTAGATAAAACACATCGACAAAGTTGTCATAGATTTTCTTGATGGTTTTAACATTAAGGCATTTAAGACCGAGGGAAACTAATTCGTTTTTAAGATCTGTAGCACTTAGTTCATGCAAACCATACAACATGACTTTGAATGACCTTTCTGATGGCAAATCATGAGTATAGAATTGCCAATTTTTCAATTTTAACTCTGCACAAACTTTTTGGTGTATTTCAATTGTTTCACAGTTTAATTTTATTCCAATAGACATTTTTTTTAAGCTATAATTATCGATTTTTAGGTGTTTGAAAAAATTATGCACATTTTCAATAGATTGTTGTAGAACGCATACCGAGGGAATTTTAGATTTTTTGTTTGAGATCGGAGGTGAAGCGGATTCATCATCGATTTCAATTTCATTGTCTTTACCCGTATCGGGATGAGTTTGAAGGGGTATCCAATAATTTGGATGTTTTTTGTTGGAAGACATGGTGTCTTCACAACGGGAGGGATACGATTTTCGCTTTATTTTGGTTTTTCTTTCTATACCGCACAGAAGGTGAAACGTCGCGTTGTGAGCGTTCAGCGTGCCGATCGGTACCAAATTTTTCGCCAATTAATCAATTGAAGGTAAAAGACTTTTGTCTCAATTTCCGTTCGTTTGCGATGACGCTTTTTCAATTGACAAACATATGATGAAACCTTTCAATAATCGCCAATTAAACTATATGCAACGTATATTCAACTGTCGTTGAGGAAGCCGTGCACGACGCTTTATTGAAAAAAAAAGTTCAGTGTTTTTGAAAAACCGATTGGCTTGGCACCAGCGAAAGCTAAAATGATTGTATTGGTTGCTTGTGCACTGCATAATTTTTTGATAGATATCAAATCATCAAACTACGTCTTTGAAATGGAAACGTTTGAAAACGAAGATAACGGCACTCAAAACCTGGAAAAACGCGTTAAAGAAATCACTAAATGGTATAATTTTTTACACCAGGTGCGGACGAAGTTGAATTTCATTGGCTGGCTTATTATCAATGCTCTTATTTATTTTTGATCAAACACAAAAAACCGGATGTCAAAATAACTTGTAGTTTTTGAGAAAACCAAAAATTACAAAAACTACTTTTTTCAATTTTTTTTTAAGGTTTTTTTTTCGTTATTGGATTCTTAAGTGAATTTACGAAATAAAGGATGAATTTTCTCTTTACTTTTTTTATTGAGAACACCTGCGTGAGAACTTAGGGTTATAATTAGCTTGTGATTGTTTTTTTAAACTTGCAACATCACGCGCTACCTGGTGGAAGAAAATTGCAATTGCGAAATAAGAAAGCCTTAATCTTGAAATCAATCCAAATTGAAATAATTGCATATTCAGATAAAAATTCAAAGTTACTATTTATTATAATATTTTTATCTAAAGCTTCTTATAAAAATTTTTCAACATGATCCCCATTTTGAGGAAGGCAAAGACTATAGCGCCTTCTTATTTCTGCACATAAATTTATACCTGATAATAGGATGCCTCCTATGGGATACAATTCAGCGTAGAGTCTTTGCGCTTCTCGACCTCGACCATGAGCCATACCGTAGCAGTAATGCATAGCAGTTCATTCGGCCCGAGAGTAATTTGACATCGTGATATGTTGACGACTTGACATTCAAATTAGAATTAATTTGTTCAACAAAACATTCTTGCATTTTATATGTCCTTAGGTAATACATATTTTTATTTTAGTGTTCAAAATTACCAGACGTTTTGTTCTTGAACTCAACAGGCAGACCTCCTTCGCCATACCCACCGTAATAAAAACAAGTCGGCAGGTCAATGTCAATTCAATGCTCTCACGCAGGTTTTTTCATTGAAAATAGGGTGAATTATGGTTAATCCACAAATCCCAACAAAGACTGATAATAAAATAAATAGAAAGTTAATCCTTTCTTTCATAAATTAACCAAGAATTAATTAATGTAAAAACCCCACCTTAATAAAAACAAGCTGGCAGGTCAATTTCAACCCAATGCTCTCACGCAGGTGTTCTCAATGAAAAAATGTGTGAAATGTGGTTAATTGAGTACTTTGTCACTTTATTGTATGTTTTGAAGACTAATAATAAAAAAAAGAAAAAGATAAAGTTAATCCTTTCTTTCGTAAGTTCACCTAACTATCCCATAACGTAAAAACTAAAAGAAAAGGTTTTTCTCAGAAAAAAGTAGTTTTGGTTATTTTTGGTTTTCTCAAAAACTACAGGTTATTTTGACATCCGGTTTTTTGTGTTAGATCAAAAATAAATAAGAGCATTGAAAATAGGAAAATATTGAGAACACCTGCGTGAGAATTAAAAGTTATAATTAGCTTGTGATTGTTTTTTTAAACTTGCAACATCACGCGTTACCTAGCCAGTGGAAGAAAAATGCAATTGCGAAATAAGAAAACCTTTATCTTGAAATCAATCCAAATTGAAATACTTGTATATTCAGATAAAAATACTAAGTTACTATTTATTATAATATTTTTATCTAAAGTTTCTTATAAAAAGTTTTCAATATGATCCCCATTTTGAAGAAGGCAAAGACTATAGCGCCTTCTTATTTCTGCACATAAATTTATACCTGATAATAGGATGCCTCCTATTGGGATACAATTCAGCGTAGAGTCTTTGCGCTTCTCGACCTCGACCATGAGCCATACCGTAGCAGTAATGCATATCAGTTCATTCGGCCCGAGAGTAATTTGACATCGTGATATGTTGACGACTTGACATTCAAATTAGAATTAATTTGTTCAACAAAACATTCTTGCATTTTATATGTCCTTAGGTAAGACATATTTTCATTTTAGTGTACAAAATTACGCGACGTTTTGTTCTTGAACTCAACAGGTAGACCTCGTTCGCCATACCCACCGCAATAAAAACAAGTTGGCAGGTCAATGTCAATTCAATGCTCTCACGCAGGTTTTTTCATTGAAAATAGGGTGAATTATGGTTAATCCACAAATCCCAACAAAGACTGATAATAAAAAAATAGAAAGTTAATCCTATCTTTCATAAATTAACCAAGAATTAAATAATTTAAAAACCCCACCTTAATAAAAACAAGTTGGCAGGTCATTTTCAACCCAATGCTCTCACGCAGGTGTTCTCAATGAAAAAATGTGTGAAATGTGGTTAATTGAGTACTTTGTGATTTTATTGTATGTTCTGAAGACTAATAATAAAGAAAAAGAAAAAGATAAAGTTAATCCTTTCTTTCGTAAGTTCACCTAATTATCTAATAACGTAAAAACTAAAAGAAAAGGTTTTTTTTAGAAAAAAGTAGTTTTGGTCATTTTTGGTTTTCTCAAAAACTGCAGGTTATTTTGACATCCGGTTTTTTGTGTTTGATCAAAAAAAAAAAATAAGAGCATTGAAAATAGGCCAGAAAAATACTACTTAATTACGTAAAACTTTGAAAAAAAAAAAATGATTTAAAAAAAAAAATTATGTTTTTTTTTTTTTGCAAAATTTTGACTTTGAAAATTAATATTTTTATTAATTTTTAACTTATTTTAAAATTTAAATTAATGTATAGGTTTTTGGCTTTTCAAAATGCTATAGCACGACTCTGTAGGTATAACCAGGGTTGCAAAGACTTAAATCATTTTTAGCTTTACTCTTGACTTTAATTCATAAGCTAGTCGGTGACTTATGAATTAAAAAAAATATAATTCATAAGCTTATTTAATTCATAAGTCACTTGCTTGCTTATGACTTGTGACTTATTTAATTCATAAGTCAATTCCTAGCTTCTGACTTGTGACTCATTTGATTCACAAGTCACTTCCTAGCTTATGACTTGTTACTTATTTAATTCATAAGTCACTTGTTAGCTTATGACTTGTGACTTATTCAATTCATAAGTCACTTGCTAGCTTATGACTTATGGTTTATTTAATTCACAAGTCACATACTAGCTTATGAATTAATTTTTTTTAAATTCATAAGTCACTTACTTACTTATGACTTAATGATTTTTTAATTCACACACTCGCAACCCTGGGTATAACCGTTATTTTTAAATAATTTTTTTCCGTTTTAAGTGATTTTTTTCTTAAACTGCCCCTCTCGCCTAAACGGGGGAAAATGGACCCCCCCTCCCATAAGAATTTTTGCTTGTCTAGGTCCAACTTACACACCCTATCTTTTTGTCACACCTTATGCAAATCAGCCTGTATAATAACTTAATTAACTTACTGACCCTAGAAGGGTACTCTAAATTATTCAATATCTTACTACTAATGCCTTTCGGCCTTAAGATAACTTATGAATCAAAAACTAGGGCTAGTGAAAACCAAGAATTTTTTTTAAAAAACTAAGTTTAAAAGATCATTTTTTTTGCTTTCTTAAAACTAATTGAAACTAATCAAAACTAATTAAAAGTACTTAAGTCTACTTAAAACTAGAGCAGCCACAGTAGCTTTTGGTTTTTTAAATTAAAAAAAATTTTTTTTTGGGTTTTTTGTATTTTGTAATTTTTTTTTTCAGATTTTATATTTTTTTTGTTTTTTTTTTTGATTTTTTGATTTCTTTGTTTGCCACTATGCCCACCCCCTATACCCTAAGACTTACACGCTAAACCTGTGTAAGCCAGCCATTGGCGACTCGCTATCATTATCAAATTCATGTTGTTGCTCCGACAACCACCAGAACATTTTTGACGTTTTAACAACGTCAAGACGATCGCGATCTGAGACCGCCCTTCTGAACCGGAGGAGCTCTTCAGCTTCTCCGCCTACTGCGGTGACGTCTCGGTTGTAAAGGAGCCGTCGTTCCACGGACTTCCGGCAGAAGTGGTAGATTAGCGGAACCGCCAACCTATCCTGAATCAGCCCTACCATATCAAAATAGAGGAAAGCCTCCGGTGGGACAAATCCACTGAAGCGAGTTTTCTCCTGTGATGTGCTTTTTTCTCTAGAGCTGGGGTATGCTCGTCGGGTCCGGGGTCGACCAAAGAAAACACGTAAAACTTCGGTTATGAAGAAGGTCTATTCCTTTTATTTGACTTAAAACTAACCTAATATAATATTCATCAATTCTTATCACTAATTCTGGTGGTGGTTCCAACGCTGGTAGATCCTTACTCCTATGCTGGTAAAACGGTCCTTGAGTATGGGTTTCTTTAATCGCTGGTATCGACAGGAAAAGTCCTGGCATCAACAGGAAAAATCCTGGCATCAACAGGAATAATCCTGGCATCAACAGTAAAGATACTGGCATCAACAGTCAAACGCTGGCATCAACAGGAAGAATCCTGGCATCAACAGGAATAATCCTGGCATCAACAGTAAAAAAATACTGGCATCAACAGTCAAACGCTGGCATCAACAGGAAGAATCCTGGCATCAACAGGAATAATCCTGGCATCAACAGTAAAAATACTGGCATCAACAGTAAAAATACTGGCATCAACAGTCAAACGCTGGCATCAACAGGAAAAGTCCTGGCATCAACAGGAAAAATCCTGGCATCAACAGTAAAAATACTTGCATCAACAGTCAAACGCTGGCATCAACAGGAAAAGTCCTGGCATCAACAGGAAAAATCCTGGCATCAACAGTAAAGATACTGGCATCAACAGTCAAACGCTGGCATCAACAGGAATAATCCTGGCATCAACAGTAAAGATACTGGCATCAACAGTCAAACGCTGGCATCAACAGGAAGAATCCTGGCATCAACAGGAATAGTCCTGGCATCAACAGTAAAAATACTGGCATCAACGGCTTATAGCCGGCAAAATAAAACCCAAAAGTCCTGTGGAGTGTGAGTGGGGGGATTTATGCTAGGAACTCCAAGGAGACCTTGCGTAAAATTGGGAATCTCTGGATACACTACGTACCCCTGGTTTTCCTCTAGTGGAAGTAGCCTTTACAAGAGATTGGTACTTTTCAACACGGGCTGGCTTCTGTCTTCTCGTATTATTTTAGGGTGCCTTATAAAGTTTTCTGCAATCAGTGAGTGTGAGCTCTATGGCGCGAATGAAAAATATCATATGAAAACAATGGTATGTATATTGGCTGGCGGTATTGTGTGTATTTGTAACTTCGTTACACTCCATATATTCCCAGTTGAGGTAATAAGCCCCAAAAATCAGGCCATTGCTTGAGGTCGTCGCTCTTGCAGTGTGACCACGAGTCAGTTTTATAATGAAGTGGCCATGTAGATCAACGATCACCAGCTTTCGCCAGTTCTTTCTCGTATCCCATGAGGCCCGAGCCAACGGGGTTCTAAACACAATTGTTTCCAATTTCTGGACGTTGATTTTCAACTTCCAGTCATCGCAATATTGCTGGATCTTATCGAAGTCACGCTGCAAAAGTATTCTGATGACTTGGATCTTTGGACCTGTTCTGTACGCAATAAGGTCGTCGGCGTACGCTATAGCATGGTGAAGAGAAAAAATTAGACCGCCGGTGAAAATGCTAAATAAAATAGGCGAATTCACCGCCCCCTGTTGTAGACCGTTCTGTATCTTAAAAGCTCTGGTAGAAGTTATATTGCAACTTTTCACAACAAACGTTCTACCATGAAGCATGTCATTCAGAATATAAAGCAGTGGTTTACTCATGCCATATCTGATCAACTTATAGAAAAGACCGTCTAACCAAACGGTATCGAAAGCCTTCTCCAAGTCAACCAGACATGCACCCGTACACTGATTTTTAGCTTTGTTCCATTGAATATCTGATACTACTTTAGACGCGGCATGTGTGGTATCATGGCCCGCCTTAAAACCGAACTGATTTTCTGGAATAATATAAAAATGAAATGAAATGACGAAAAGAAATATTCAAAATTTTATTTCTATCCAGAAATAACATCTAAGATAAAACCAATCTTTAATAAATATAATATCCGTATGAGTGAGTGCAGCGAAATAAAAATAAAAAATCTGATTGGAGGATCTAAGGATAAAATTGAACAACTTCAAAAGTCAGGAATTTATTCTATCGGATGTAATGATTGTGCAAAAGAATATATAGGACAGACAAGAAGACCTATTCTAAAAAGATTTAAAGAACATTTTGCACATCTTAAATATAATGAAAAAGAAAAGTCAAGTGTTGCAGAACATATGCTAGAAAATAGTCATAGCTTTAGTTTGCAAAATTTAAAACTAATAAGAAATGTAAATAGCAATTATGAATTAGATGCTTTTGAATCATTTTACATATTTAAAAACAAAAATAATCTAATGAATAGTGATGATGGACCAATCAAAGATTCAATATTCAAAAAATTTTTTAATAGATTCAACTCAACTCAACTGTAATTTTTGTTTAGAAACATTTTTGTTTATTATTAGTTTTTTGACAAATAATTTAATTTAATTTAATTTTATAAATCTCACTGACGATGGAAGCATTGCTTCTGAAATGTACATCTGAGGAAATAAAATAAGTGTTTTAACTGTTAAAAACTTTACTAATCTTTTCATTTATTAGATTAAAAAACACGTGGAATATCTCAACTAAAAAACTCATGGAATAATATGTTTGTCCTCAGCCCATGTGAACAGAGCTCTATTGAGAACTTTCTCGAATGCCTTGCTGATACTCGGGAGAAGACTAATTGACCGGAGATTTGCTGGATTGGAACCATCCTTTTTGCATCTCAGAGACTAAGTCGCACAGAGTTTAGAGCAAACTCATTTGTACGTACTTATCTACGCTCTTCATCATAAATGCAAGTGTTAGAGATTAGTAAACAGCAACACCAGCACAAAGAGAACGTATAGAGAATATATTATATATAGATAGATAGATAGATAGATAGATAGTTGATTTTTATTGATTTACGATTCAATTAACAGTTAATTCATAATTAGGTATACAAAAATCATATAAGCATGGCATTTGCCGTCTGCCAGATTGACAACTAAGTAAATTAAATAACTGTAATACACTACCACATAAAAATTTGATTTCCAACAAAAAAGCAAATATCATGTATCACAATTCAGAAGTCTTCGTTGAATATTCTAGATCTGTATTTTAACGCAATTTTGCAATAATTATAAAGTTTGGAAACATCCATCTCATTCAGCAAACTAATAACTTGATCCTCTGTTAGAAAATCACTTCCCAGGATACTTCTCCTAGTTTCCCTGAGAGTTGGACACCTTCCGACGAAATGAATAACGTTCTCCCTCTCCGCTAAGTTGCAAATAGTACACTCTATTGGTAGATCAGGCCTATGCGGTATGAAGTTTAAGTTGAGTAATTCGCTTCTTAACTTGACCATAGTTGCAATAACGTTTACATTGTTCTCATCATGGAAGTAGTTTCTTTCAGCGAGATTATGGTTAAGCCTACTGTAGGTTGTTCTGAACAAGGACCCGGCTGCTTCAGCTGCATATTCTGTTCTGCACTTCTCATCTACTGCTGCTATAACCTTGTACATAAGAGTTTTACTGTGGGTTACATCTTCCATATTTAGATTAAAATTTAAATTGCATTCTTCTGCGAGACGTGACCACTCATCGTACCAGTTATTATGGCTTTGTACCGCTTTGATTGCTATTTTTCTAACGAGCCGAGATTCAGGCATTCTGAAAACGCGCAGGAGATAATCAGCTTGCATCTTCAAGGTTTTAATGAATAGAGGAGCAAGTCCGGTTTCCAGCATTATAACGTAGTTTGGCGTGTTTATTGGCAGACGAAATAATCGCTTCACATAGTGAGTTAAGAGCTTCTCTACATTGTGAAACTTTTTACATCCCCATGCTTGCGCGCCATACAGAAGTATACTTTCCGCAACTGCTTCAAATATCTTATGTTTACTGCTGTGAGCTATATTTACATTCATAAAGCATCTTTTCCAAGATATATTAATCGCTGTTTTAGCCTTTTGAAGTTTCTCCTTGAAATGTGCCTCCAAGCTCAGGTTTTTTGACAGAATTACGCCTAAGTACTTGTATTCACTAACACATTCTATATCTTCTCCGTTGTAGATCCATTTTTCATTCGATGCATTGCGTCCACCGCCTTTTTTAAATATCATCACCTTAGATTTTTGAGTATTGACTGTTAAGTTCCATAGACAGCAGTAGTGGTATACCCTGTTAATCATAAGTTGTAATGTTTCTGGTGAATACGCAAAGATGACTATATCATCTGCAAACATTAGAGCCTTAATACGCTCTCCTGCAAAGTCAACACCACCTGGAAGGTAATCGACGAGGTCATCTATAAAGAGTGAAAACAAGGTGGGACTCAATGTGCAACCCTGCCTAACTCCCGATGTAGTATTGAACCAGTCTGAAAGCTCAGCTCCGTTCCATACTGCAGCCCTTGTTTCTTTGTACAGCTTTTCCAGAACACGTCCAAATTTCAGCGACATTCCCAGACCATATAACTTGTAGAATAAAGCACCTCGGTTAATTGAGTCAAACGCTGCTTTAAAATCTATGAAGAATACATACAATTTTCGTCGCTGCATACAGAAGTGTTCTGCAAGATTTCTAAGCATGAAAATGTTATCAATTGTAGAGTATCCTGATCGAAAACCAGCTTGAAACTCTTTTAAAAGGTTCTGGGTTGTAATCCACGTTAGGAGTCGTTTCTGCAACATCGTAGTGAATATCTTGTAAGTTGCATTTAGAAAGGAAATTCCTCGATAGTTAGTTGCATCTAACATGGATCCTTTTTTATGTATCGGGCATATAATAGCATCTCGAAATTTATATTATATATATAAAAAAAAATACAAATAGTGACATACAATATAGAACACCTAACATGAATTACAATAATAATTAAATAAACTACTAGAAATAAAATAATACATAAGCTACAAATACTTTCATGGACATATAAACTAAGAAACATTGAACAAAAATCATGCATGTGGAGCACTGGTTTTAAATTTTTGTTTTAGACAATTTTTATTAACATTGAAATCTATAAGTAGGGAATTAGAATTGTATAGCCTACTCATGCGCGATAGCGGCTCATGCAAGTAGGGAGCATCAATAAAGCCAGTCGTAAGCTGATGGAAAAATATTAGGTCATTGTTGATACGTCTTTGACTAAGGGTTTGTAATTGCAAAAGTTGAATTCGATGTTCATAAGGAGGTAGATTGAATGGATCTTCCCAAGGAAGACCCTTCAAAGCACAACGTATAAATTTGTGTTGTACTGCCTCAATACGATGTTTATGAATTTCATATAGTGGAGACCAAACTTGTGAGGCGTACTCGAGATGAGGGCGAACGTAGCAGTTATACAAAGATAGTGTTACATAAGGATCATAAAATTTTTTTGACCACCTCTTTATGAAACCCAGCATAGAATTTGCTTTCCTAACAATTGAGTTTATGTGCTCACTAAATTCAAGGTTAATATTGAAGTAAACACCTAGGTCACGAAAACTTGAGACATTACACAATGAATGACCAGACATTAAATACATAGCTCTACTAGGTTCACGTTTTTTTGAGAAAGTCATAGTTTGGCACTTCGAGGGGTTGAGACTAAGACCATTCTTTTTACACCATGTTCCAAAGCTATCGATATCTTTTTGAAGGAGTGCGCGATCAGAAGTATTTTGAATGGATTTAAAAGTTTTCATATCATCTGCGAAAATTAGAATTGCACTATATGAAATGCACGAGACAACGTCATTAATGGCAACAATGAAAAGCAAAGGCCCAAGGTGAATGCACTGTGGTACACCCGACAGAGCATTGAAGGGATTCGAAAATCTGTTACGAACTGTACGGATACTTTGACACATAATACATCAGTTGTAAAGGAAAAAGGAAAAGTGATTTGAGACGACATATAAATATTTCTTACAGAAATCAACCACCTCCCACATCTTCTGGCTTATCGTAATGACGGTCTTTACGATGAACTGAGAAGTCCTGACTAAAGAGCTCAGTGTCCAAATGACTTGGATTGAGCCAGGTTTCAGTTAAGACAAATATGTCATGCGAGAAGACTTGAGAGTTAAGGTAAAGATCCGTAATTTTAGTACGAAGCCCTCTTACATTTTGGTAGAAGAGGGGTAATTCTATTTAGTTTTTTGGTTCAGGTATCCGTTCAGTTCTAACTGCTTTTTTCTTGCGTAATGTAAACTCTTTAATGAGTGTACCATAAGGCCAAGAATCACTATTCAGTATAGAATTAGAGAGGGAGGGAGGAACAACTAACTTAAATGAAGAAACAAATCTATTGTTTTTACTGATTTTATTACATTTAATTGACGTAACACAGGGGATACTCTTTTTGTCAACCAAATGACGCAAAACATCATCTGACGTGATTTCTAGTCTGCGTGTCAATAGAAAGCGAGTTTTCGATCATTGATGTAGTGGATTCTATTGCATCCAGGTTACTATTAGAGATGGGATTTTTACTCACTGACGCATTGGACTTAGGAAGAACGAGTAAACTGTTCAGTTGATCTTTGTTCGTATTACTCCTCAGTGTTTTGCGCTTTGGAGGAGGACTAGAAACTTGATTAGCTACTGCACCATCGCGATTTTTTTTTTTGAGTTTTTGGATAATGCTATGGCCGAGCTGGTAGCTAAGGAAGTCGATTGCGATTAGATAGATATTAAGATATTTAGATATTAAAAAGTTTATTCATTCATTTAAATCTTAAAACTAGTACAGCAATAAAGATGTTTAAGTGAATAAATAAAGGCTATCATTCTTTAACATAAAGTTAGTGTTGAATGATGCTTTCTTGAATTAATTGTATATTGATAATAACTGATGTGGGGTGACAATCAGGACATATTTAATTAAGAAACAATAAATAAGTTAAAAATTTTTAAAGGGTCTTACAATGATAAATCTACTAAGAGTAAAATGATAAATGTTTAATTGAAAATTGAGAAGAGAAAGAAAAATATAAAATACAGCAGAATGATAACTTGTTCTAGTTTACAGAATTAGGATTCATATATTAACAATAGATTTCGATAGAGATTAAGTCAACAGTGAATAACCAGTCTTTTACTTTTTTTAGAAATGAGCTTATATTTGGAGTTTTTCTGATAGGCAGAGGCAGTTTGTTAAATATTTTCGGTGCTGCGGCGGTGTAAAAGTGAGAGAAATGAGCTTTGTGAACTGAGGGTACATTGACAAGGTGCATATTATTTATTCTTAGGTTGTATAATTGCGAGGTTCTACTAGGAATATTACCACTTTGCTTGAAGAATTATTTTAGTACTTTCAAAATATATAAATGTCTCATAGGTAGAATTCGTAATTCCTTGTATAAAGGCCAACTGTGCGTGTATCGACTTTTGTTACAAATAATTCGAATAAGATGTTTTTGAGCAATTAGTAAAGGTCTAAAAGTATTTGCATAGGAACCACCCCAGCTAGATAAACCATATTGCAGTTTAGAGTGCGCAAGTCCATAATATATTGAAGTCAAAATCTTTTTCGAACAGAATGGTTTCAAAAGGTACATTTTTCTCGTAATTACCATCATATGATTTTTAATATTGTTGGTATGGTCTTTCCAATTAAGGTTTGAATCAATTGTAACACCGAGATACTTATAGCTCATTACAGAATCTATTTTAAAACAGGAACTTGAACAACGACCGTTGTGTTCGAAATTTGATTTACCACAATCATGAACTGGAAAGCTGAATTGTTTACAGCTGGAAGATTGATAGTCTAAGAGCTGGAAGCAAATTTTTGGAGTGGAGTGATAACCAAAAATAATGCACATGTATGTATAGGTAGACGCACCATTATATCAGATTCAACCGTCTGGCAGGTTTCTTTTTCAGCCGGGGGCGGGGGTGGGCGTTCGAAAATGGTAATTTTTCAGATTTTGAGGTCGAAGTGATAACCACATAAATGATACATCAAAAAATCAGAAAAATTCCCCTGATTACAAAAAACTCGGTCCCAGACGATTTGGTTTCAGCCTACTGCTTGCCAGACGCATTTTAACACTTTTCAAGTGCATTTTTCAGCTTAAAGCACTAATAACTTTTTTCCTATTACATTTAACCAAGAAAGTGGTACGCCAAAAAATAAGAAAATTTACCCTGATTTGTAAAAACTGTGTCTTAGACGATTTGGTTTCAGTCTACTGCTTGCCAGACGCACCTTAACATTTTTTTAAACGGATTTTTCAAATTAAAGTACTGATAACTTTTTTCTTATCACATGTAACCAAGAAAATGGTACGCCAAAAAATCAGAAAAGTTCCCCCGACTACAAAAAAGTGTGTCCAAAAGGATTTGGTTTCAGCCTTCTGCTTGCCAGACGCATTTCAACATTTTTCAAATGCATTTTTCAATTTAGCTGATAACTTTTTTCTTATCACATTTAACCAAAAAAAAGGTTCGCCAAAACATCAGAAAAATTCCCCTAATTACAAAAAACTCGGTCTCAGACGATTTGGTTTCAGCCTTCTGCGTGCCAGACGCATTTTAACATTTTTAAGTGCATTTTCAGATGAAAGCACTAATAACTTTTTTGCTATTACATATAACCAAGAAAGTGGTACGCCAAAAAATAAGAAAAGTTACCCTGATTTCAAAAAAGTGTGTCCCAGATGATTTGGTCTCAGTCTACTGCTTGCCAGACGCTCTTTAACATTTTAGTAAAATGCATTTTTATACTAAAAGTACTGATAACTTTTTTCCTATCACATATAACCAAGAAACTGGTATGCCAAAACTTTAGAAAAGTTTCGCTGATTACAAAAAAGTCGGTCCAAGACGATTTGGTTTCAGCCTTCTGCTTGCCAGACGAATTTTCGCTTAAGCATGTTTATCAAATTGAATGAAAATCAAAAATTTCATTTAAATGAAATACTACAAGCTGGTAGCTAAAGAAGTCGATTGCGATTGAAGGTCTACTAACAATTGGGGTTTCTCAATGATTAAAGGCCCCAATTCATCAGTTGAGGTTGAAGTATCAACGGAACTATAAGGAGATGAAAATGAAGCAAGGTTAGAAACACTGTCATTGAAAACCTTAAGAAGTTCCTCAAAGCCTTTCGACAGCTTCAAAATGTCTAGTTTAAAATTGGACATTTTAATAGCCAGTAGGTACAGGGATATCTTTTTGCATTCTGAGCAATACCAACAAGCAATCTTTGACGCACCTATTTTGTCCAAAAATGCATTGCTTGAGCCAATACACTTGGAATGGAAGACATTCCCGAAGGGCCCATAGCATTCAAGAGAGAAGAATTAATTTGCAAGTGCAATAAAAATAAGGTGAAATCATAATAATAATTATTTACAAAAAAAAAAAAAAAAAAAAGTGACCCCAATGGGATTTGAACTTGTGTCCCGGGAATTGAATAACTAAAAATGCTGGTCTGCTAGACGATTGCACCACCAAGCAGATAATTTAAGGGAAGTTTTTACTTTTGATATACAAAATTAAATTGGAATATACTTAATTTAGACAAAGATGATAGTTAAGATTTACAATATAATAGAAAGAGAAGAGAAAGTTTATTGAAATCACTCAAAACACACTCAAACGGAACAGAAAAATAAAAAAAATCTGTTTCTCACCAAACACATTGAATGCAGAGCGACAAACAAATAAAACTAATTCACTACAAAAATGCAGGAAACAAACAAATTTAATTGATTTAATTGATTTTAAACACTTCAAAACACTAAAACAATTCACAATGATATTAAAATCAATAGAAATACTGTAATGAAATGAAATTTTCGACAGAGCTAAATTAAGCAAGACTAATAACACACAAACCAGTGCTGCCACTGATCCTTCCCTTTTTAAGGAGAGGATGGACCACTGCTGTCTTCCAACGCACTGGATAATATGCATTATTCAGAGCATTGTTGAACAACGTGGTGTATATGTCCACCGTTCCGAAGGCATGTCTCGCAGCACAACATTGGGTATGCCGTCGACTCCTGCTGACTTCTTTTTTTTTATTTTGTGCAAGATGTCCACGAGGTCCATCTTAGAAACGAACAGGGTGTTATCCCCGTTTCGCTGGGCGATGACTGCATTTGCAAGTCGGTCGTCATTGAACCTAGTGAAACCAGGATTCTCGGATCGCCAATGTGAGATCTTGTCTCTAAGATAAAAGTGTCCGACGAAGGCTCTGTTCTCAAGGTCGTAATTCGGGCGAATGCACTTATTCACCTTATATACTTGCTCGAAATCAGCACCCACAGTCTCTACCTTCTCTTGAGCCTCTTCCACTATAAAGTGGTCATCATCCAAGATGGTCTCATCCGGATCTATCCCTATTGTCAAAAGTAAATTTTTTGTTCTCTGTCGTCATTTGGAGTTTAATACCCTGAAGGTCATTTTGATCTTTTCTCCTAAAAATTTTATTTATTTCCGGAATTGTCCTGTCCATTGTACTACGGATTGCATCCTCCATACGTTGCAGGGGCCCTACTCTGTATTTCGTTTCGAATCGTAAGTCTATTCGAATGTGATTTTCGATCCGATTATGAATTCGTACTCTGTATTTCGTTTTCGAATCGAAAAAAAGTACTTGTTAATATTTTTATTAACGGAATAGATTTGCGAAGTCTTGAAACATTTCTCAAGATATCTGTCAAATCAAGCAAAAAAATAATATCAAAGCAAACTACAAACAAGTAAAAATATAAATAAATGAAATACAAAAATCGTTTTCGGATTCTCCGTTCCGAAAGTGGCAGATTCGAATCCGGAATTTCGGAAATTTTTGCTTTCGAAACGAATTACAGAGTAGGGCCCCAGGTACCCATCGATCTCAACGTTTGACAGATTCCTGTTGCATGGCGGCGCAAAACCGTTGTTGTAAAAGTGCGTCGGCACGTACTCCTCCAGTTCCACAAGGTTGTTCGGAAGCAGTATGACGGCGGCAAGTCCACAGTGGTCACTGTCGTACTCAACCGTCGTCAAACAATTTTTCGTCCGTCGAAGAATGTCGTCGGTTAGTTTAAGTCTTGAGTCTAAAAGCAATAGATCCAAATAAGAGCCACTTCGAGGATATGAAGGCCTGTCAGTAGCCAGCAGATCGACTTTACACTCAATGCTGTGGAGCCCCAGCCAATTGAATAGCTGGGTCCCCCTTGGATTGGCTAATTGATTTCCCCAATCTTGGTGTTTAGCATTGTAATCACCGGCCAAAAGGAAATAGTTTTCTTCTGAGTTCAGTTTCAGACATCGAAAAAGTGTTTCAAGCTCTGTTATAAAACATTAATTTTGAGAAGCCTCCGGCGCATAGATTGCGACCACATACAAGCGCCTCCCCTGTTGGAGAGGGATGCATACAATACACGCTTCCAGCAACTGGAATCGGTGTACTTCACCACTATATATTGCCTTATGAGCAATGCACTTACGTATGAAGATCGCAACCCCACCCGCGAAAGTCGAGTTGGGTCGGTCCCTCCTTACGATAATGTAATTGTTATCCGTCAATTTGTGATGCTGGTTTAGCCTAGTTTCGCTAACCATACATACATCGGGACGTTGGTCTTTTAACAACTCAGAGAAGTTGGCTCGTCGTTCTACCCAAACTAGCGAATTCACATTCACGGCTAGGATCTTGAAAGGCCTCTCCGACAGCGCGCCCGTTAAAACCAAAAAATGCGCAAGCGAAGGCACTGCACGGTAGATTACATCCACCCTACGCGTCTGCTCACTTATTTGCCGTGATAGTTCACTCATTTGTGCCTGAATGACACGCAGAGCGACCATCACCTCTGACTCCCCACTAGCAGCCTTTGACACAGATGGCTGTGCGGCCGCTTTCTGAGGAGGCTGTACCGTTTTCCCAGCCCTCCACGCCATTTGGGCGTAAGAGACTTCGGGAACGACGGCCCTTGGAATTGGTATGGCTGTTTGCCTTCCCTCATCCCTAGTTGCTGTTGGAGCAGCTTTTTTTGATTTCTTAATAATTTGGTGTCGAGGACAACCCCGATAATTAGCAGGGTGCCCATCTCCACCACAGAGAACGCACTTCAGTAGGGTCTTGTCTTCGACCCTTGTCTCACCGAGCTTACACTCTTTGTCGTTGTGGTTCTCTCCACACTTGACTCACCTCGACGTCATTCGGCAGTTGAATGCGGCGTGACCGAACCGTTGGCAACGAAGACATTGTAAAATGTCCCCGTGCCTGTTTAATTTTTCCCATCTTACCATCGGTAGTCCAGGACGGAGATTTTCCTTAGACTCTCCAGACGGCTACTGGGTGATAGGGCGACGAGGAACATCGGCAATAACCGCTTCTCCCGTCTTGTCTTGGTGGTGGTGAACGACTTGACCCCGATGAACTCGAGATCGTCGCCCGCCAACCTGCGGAGTTCAACTAAGAGCTCCTCTGGGTCAGAGGTAGGCTCTACCCCTTTCAATAGCATTGTTTTCGGTTTCTCTAAAATGTTCGGTGGATGTTTCTTTCAACAACTCCCGAACGATCTTATGGTCACCAATGTTTTCTTGGTTTTCTTGACCTAATCGTTTAATTTTAAACTTGTCGCCAATGGCGGACTTACATAAGTTTTTCCATGTTGAGGGTATTTATGGGGCCACTCTGCTTTTTATGGTCTTCTTTGGTTGTTGTTGTTATGGCTGTTTTTGCTGCTCTGTTGGTTGCTTCTGCTGCTCTGCTGGCTGATTCTGCTGCTCTGCTTGCTGCTCCTGCTGATGTCTGGGATCGTTGTCGCGGCTTTTATAGCCGAATTAAAGGTTTTATGAATCTATAAGTTTTTTAAAAAAAGAATATCTTTATTTTATTCAAGTTAAAAAATCTACCCAGATCTCTTATGAGGTCTTTCCCGTTCGGTATCTCACTTATGATTAATTTTACAATGTTCTTAATACTAGGTCGTCTCCAATTCAGTATGGTATGTATGTATCTTATATTTATGTATGGACAATGATCGTAAGACAATATCGATCTTGTCTGTCGGATGTTTATATTTATGTTAACTCTTATGAAGGTTTCATATGACATCAAATGTGATGAGTCTGCTATGCATATCGTTAACTCCCTGGAAGTGATCGTCCCGATCGCTCTTCTATTGCTTTCCTGGTTTCTTGTAAACATTTCAATGATGTCATTTCAAATATTTTTCGGTTTTCTTTTTCCTGTCTCAACTTGTAGATTTTCAATAATTTAATAACAATATAAATGCTAAGTACTAGAACAATATTCAAAGTTATACCATACAATATTGGATGTTCTTTAATATCTTTAATATAAGGTCTTATGAGGTCAATGTTGGTAAATTTAAGCTTTTCGTCACTTGATTCTAAATATTTCAAAATGTTTAATTCAATTGGTGAATTTAATTTCATATGTTTCAAAATTTCTGTTCTTTTATTTTCATATCTCTTAGAATTAATAGTTACATTGTTCTTAAAATGAATAAGATATATACCTATGTATATTTTTTCATTTATTGTGGTTTTTCCACTTACAAAAATAATACCGTCTTTAATTATTTTGACCTCTGGATTTTTTTCTTTTATTTTGTGACAATCGGCTTTCTTATTATTTAACAAATTCGTTAGGCAATTACTTTCATTATTTACTTTACAATATATGTCATTTAATTCTTTAATGCAATTTGCCATTTTATATTTTTCTTTATATAACACAACTTGATTGGGTAATGATAGTTTTCCATCACCAACATTTATACTTTCAACAATATATTTTTTATTTATTTCCTTAACTAGTGGGTATTCAATATAAATTAAAATTAAATCTTTATTCTGAATTATCTTAAAGTCGGATGCATCTAACACATCAGCTATCGAAACTGGTAAAGTTTCAGTATTGATTATTTTATTCAAATCATTCATATTTAAAATTACAGTATTCAAAATTTCATTCTTACTCAGATTAATGGCATTTATAATTTCACGTAAGTCCTCTATTATCAGTCGTAATACAAAATCGTCCTCTTTGTCTATTTCGTTATCTTCTGCTGCTAGTTTCTCTATAGCCTTAAATATCTGTGAGTTGGTCTGGTATTGTTTATTATTAGATTCTATTAACTCTTGCAACTTTGTTTCAATTCTAACTTTGTCGTCGTGATCTGGACTTCCGGATATCCATTTCCATAATGTGCCAATTTCATTAATACCTCTTTTGGATCTATTTCTTATCGTTATTTGCTCTAGCAATCTGTCTGCTGTTTCTAGATTTCTAAGTTCTAACTTGGTCAGTCGAGTATTTTTTCCTTTTATGTTATTCAAAATGTCCCTGTAATATGTCAAGTTAATTACATGATACAATTCTCCTGTATCTTCGTATAATGCAGCAGGTCCGTCCTCTATTAGAATGTATTCCTCTGAACTATAATTAGTTATCTGCACTTGTGCAGATGTTGTGGCTAGTAATGCCAAAAATCTCAAAACTGTACTTACATACATCTGAAATTTAATACAAATAAAATTTTTATTTCTTTATGTTTTCTTTATGTATAATCCTGTCTTTACTGTCAACTACAACCCTTCCTCTATCCTCTTTAACAATTCGCTTTTTAAATAAAGGTTTAACTTTACCTTTCCTACGTGTTGATTTTTCGTGTATCTTTTGTCCTGGCCTAAACTCAATTTCAGTTCTATTTTTATTGAAATAAGAAAGATCTTTTTCTTGTTTTGTTTTCAATACATCTGTAAGAGATTTAAACTTTTCAAAGTTATGGAAGACCTCTAATGGTTGTTGATTCGTTACTGAGTGAATAGATTCATTATATTTCTTTACTACAAACGGCATAATAAATTTTGTGTCTGCATGAATTTCTGTTTTCGTAATGCGTATTAGTTCTGTTAGTGTGCTATGTACTCTTTCAATCATTCCGTTGGTTTTGCTATGATTCGGAGCTACCTTTTCGTGTTTAACCCCAAATTTTTCTAATTCTAATTCTGCCGTCGGAGTACAGAATGTTCTCTCATTGTCTGTTACCAAAACTTCTACTTTCCCAAACACTGGTAGTGTTTCAATCAGTTTTTCCTTAGCGTCTATTTTACTGTCGATATGTCTAACTATTAAAAATTTTGAAAAAGAGTCTATCATAGTCAAAAATTGATCGTTGTCAATGTAGTATATGTCTGCATGTATGCGTTCCCCCCCTTTCTTTGGAATTGGAGCCTCTCCAATCTTATATCTAACAGGATGTCTGTCATATTTGTTTTCCTTACAAACAGAGCAGTCTTTCGCGTAATCGAGTAATTGTTTAAAACATTCGGGCCAGTAACATTTAGCTGAAATTTGTTTAAAATTTTCTCTAGAGTCTCTATGTGCTCTATTATGTTCCTCTTTCATAATGGTTATTTGCATGTCATTGTCTGTTATGTCTTCTACAAAATTTGAAACGTACGCAAACTGTGTTGTTGGGTATTCGTTTAGTAATTTGTCTTTAATCTTAAATAGAGTCTCTTCTGTTGAATATATTGCGTTTATTCCCTTCCTAATTATTTCTTTCAATTTAGTGAAAACGTCATCATCTTTGTATTTAATAGTATGCCTCCAATATCCTTTATGAATTTGTTCACTATTTATATTATTGGAATCTCCTTCTTCTATAATTAATTGATTTCTGAATCGATTGATTATTCCACCTAACCTTCTAATTTCTTCTCTTGGGCTGCTGTGAGTACTATGTACTGTAGCTAAATCTTCACTATTTTCCATTATATTTATTTCTTGACGACTTAATGCATCTGCTACCACATTTTCCTTACCTGGTTTATAATTTATTACTGGTGCATATTCTTCTAGAAATGCTTTCCATCTCTTCAATTTCGTATTGGGGTTTTTATCAGATACAGCAAAGCTCAATGGTTGATGGTCCGTGTATATGCGAATTCCAGTTTGACCATATAGATAATTTCTCAAATTTTTCAGACTCCATACTATTGCTAACAATTCCTTTTCATTGGTAGCATAATTTTGTTCAGTTTTAGATAACGTCCTACTTACAAAGGTTATTGGCTTATTGTCTTGGCTTAGTACTGCACCTATGGCTGAGTTACTTGCATCAGTTGTTAAATCAAATGGTTTATCGAAATCCGGTTGACTTAACGCAACTTCTTCTGTAAGCTTATCCTTTAATACCTGAAACGCTTTTTTGCCTTCTGAATCTAATTCAATATTTATCCTCTTACTATTTATTTTTTCGTTTCCCCGTAAATACTTTGTTAACCCTTTGCTTATCATTGCATAATTTCGGATAAATTTCCTATAATAACCTGATAGTCCAAGAAAACTTCTCAATTGACGTAAAGTCTGTGGTTCGGGATATTCCCTTTATATGGTTGTAGGATACAACATATCCTGACAAGTCCACCTGTTCCATGAAGTACTTACTCTTCTCACTGCTAATTCTCATGTTAGCTTCTGAAAGTGCTTTAATTATTATTTCAATGTGATGTAAGTGTTCATCATGTGTTCCTGAAAATATAATAACGTCATCTAGATAAACATGACAGAATTTCCCGATGTATTCTCGGAGAATGTCATCCATAGCTCTTTGAAATATGGCTGGAGCGTTTTTAAGCCCAAATGGCATGCGATTGAATTCGTATTTCCCGTTGTTGACTGAAAATGTAGTCTTTGGTCTATCTTTTTCATTAACAAGGATTTGATGAAATCCTGATTGTAAATCTGAAGTAGAGAAAAATTTTGACTTGCCTAAATTAGATAAAATTACTGAGGTTTCTGCCATGGGATATTTATCAGACTTCGTAAAAGAATTTAATTTTTTGTAATCAATGATCATTCGTAGTTTCTTTGTGCCATCTTCATTGAAACCTTTTTTATCTACCACCCAAACTGGACTGTTATACGCGCTTCGACTTGGTTTTATAATATCGTTTTCTAATAAATTTTGTATTTCCTTATTAATAAACGCGGAAGCAGATTGCGGATATGGGTATGCTCTTTGCCAAACTGGTTCTTCATTTACAGTATTTATTCTACATTTAACGTTTGTATTATACGGTAAGTAGTTTGGTCTTTCCGTAAAAATTCCCTGATATTTCCTTAAAATTTCCTTCAGTCTTTCCTGGTATTCCACCTGCATATGGGTGTTTATTTGAAGACTGTTAACTAATTTATCATTATATATTAGAGGTACTTTGCCTCCGTTGAATTCCAAAAAACTGTCTGCTATATTTATTTTACAATTAGATTGTCTTAACGTATTTATGCCTATTATAGCATCATAGTCTTTTAATTCTTCTAGCTCATAAAAAATTTCCCAATTTCCAAATATGTTTATATCCTGGTACGTATCTATGATACTACTACCATGAACACTTTTTACTTTATTACTTGTCTTCAATTTCTTACACTTATTTATATCTGGTTTAACATAATTATGTGTCGCACCCGTATCTATTAATATTTTATATACTTGACCTGTCGTTTTATTTGTTCGTATAATTGTAGGCAGGTCGTACCTCATTCTAAAAAAGAATCCCTTTCATTAAGATGATTTATTCTTGGTGTTTTTGCTAAAGGCTGCTGATTGCTATTAGGCCTATCTCGTTTAAACGGATTGTTGTTGTTGCGAATTTCATTATTAAATCTCTGGTCCCTATATTGATTTAAAGGTACGTTTTTCTGGAAATTATTATTTCTCTCCGGTCTGAAATTACCGCTTCCCTGATCTATCCTCTGTTGCTGTCCGTTATTCCAAGTTCTTTGTAGTGGAGCTACATGGTGTCTCTGCGATGAATTCGGAAATGGTTTTTGAAAATGCTGGAAATTCGTTATTCTTGGTGGTAAAATACCAAGAGGTCTGTTTTGTACGTGTTGATTCATAAATCTCGTAGTTTGGTTCACTTCAATTTCTTGTGCTCTAGCTAGAGCATTTGGGATATCCCCTGGGTTCAATGCAAACACCAAGTTACTCATTGGCTGGTTGAGTCCAGTTATGAAAACTCTTAGTGCATTTTGTCTTGCCACATCAAGTAAAACTTTTGTCTCTGCCGTTTTTGGCCCATAACTCATCATTGTCTTATTAGTTATCAAAGTTAATAATCTGTTAACCTGATCACAAAATTCCTCTAAAGTCTAAATTGGAATTAAAAATCAAACGTTAATTATTAACATCAATCTTTAAATGAACAACACCGTGAAGTCTATTGTAATTATAATAAACAATCAGTCAACGCCTTATTGACTTCACCAATTTAAACTGCATTTCAACTTTTCCTTTACAAAGGTACAATTAAAACGCATAATTTTGAATGCATTTCGGCATGATAAATGCCATCCTCAGCAAAACTTTATTGTGAGTCACAATAAAGTTTTGCTGAGGATGGCATTTATCATGCCGAAATGCATTCAAAATTATGCGTTTTAATTGTACCTTTGTAAAGGAAAAGGTCCTCAGCAAAACTTTATTGTGAGTCACAATAAAGTTTTGCTGAGGATGGCATTTATCATGCCGAAATGCATTCAAAATTATGCGTTTTAATTGTACCTTTGTAAAGGAAAAGTTGAAATGCAGTTTAAATTGGTGAAGTCAATAAGGCGTTGACTGATTGTTTATTATAACCTCTAAAGTCTGTCTTCCCTGTCTTGCGTTAGTAAGTTCTGTCTGTAACATGTGAATCGGTCTTTTGTCCTCGTATGTTACATCTAATCTCGCTATTATTGCACTGGGATGAAGTGGAGTCCCGTGTGATGTTAATACATCGTTTGCTTTTCCTACAATTTTGTTTCTTAGAATATTCACCGCTGTGAAATAACTTGTACTACCTATGCAGTGTTCGTATGCCTGCATGCAATGCACTGCTGATGTGCGCCAACTAATGTAACTGTCACCATCGAATTTCTGTAGGCTTTTAACTAGATCTAATCCTTCCTTTGTATCATTTGACGGATCTATTTCTATATCCTTATATGGAATTATGTTGTCTGTGGGTAACAGTCTACCTAAAGCTGCTGTTAACTCTGTTATTTTAATCTGTAAATCCCTTGTCTGTTCGGTAACTGCCATCGCAATCATTCCCCCTACCTGTTCTACCGATAATGCCATTTTTATCTTGTTATTATTAAAATTTATTTTTAAAATATTAAATTTTCTTAATTTAGGTATGCACGTATATATATTTCCTGATATAAAAATACACTAATGAGAAAAAAAAAAACAAAGTTACTTGTGTTACTTTTGTTGTTCTCTGTCCCTCGTTCTAGTTGTTGTTTGACACTATCCTCTGCACGGCTTCTAGTAGTTTTTTTTTCAGCTTAGTTTTTTTTTTATTTTTCAACACTTTTTATCTAGTTTCGGCTTGATAGCAACCTTTCGCAATGTTTGTTAATAATTTTTATTTTCAGTTTATTTTTTTTTATTTTTCAACACTTTTTATCTAGTTTCGGCTAGATAGCAACCTCTCGCAATATTTGTTAATAATAATTTTTTTCTCAGTTTAATTTCACTCTTTCTTTTTTTTTTTGCAATTAATTATTTAATCCACTTCAACACATTTTTTCTTTCTTCCTTTTATTTTGTTTTGTATTTTCCGCTAATAACTTTTTTTTTTTTTTTAATTTCACTCCTTCTTTTGTTTTGCAATTAATTATTTAATTCACATTCAATAATTTTTTCTTCAGTTTAATTTCACTCTTTCTTTTGTTTTGTACTTAATTATTTAATTCACTCAAACACATTTTTTCTTTCTTCTTTCTTTTTTTGTTTTGGATTTTCCGCTAATAATAATTTTTTTCACTCTTTTTTTTGTTTTGCAATTAATTTATTTAATTCACTTCAACACATTTTCTTCTTTCTTCTTTTCTTTTTTGTTTGTTTTATTTGTTATGCTGGATTTTCCGCTTCTTATGAGCGTATGTCTCCTGATCTTTGATTTATTATTACATAAATTCTTTTCACTTGCCTCCCAGTGTTTTGTATTGGGTAGGTCTACTGTCACGGTTTTTAATTTTTTTTCAAAGTGGCACAGGTTGCTTTAAACTTAGGCCTTGTGCACTTTTTAATTAAAACTGGTTCACTTGCGATATATAACTTTTCCGCGAAAACAGGTGTCCGGTCCCTACTGTTCGGGCGCCAATTAAAGGTTTTATGAATCTATAAGTTTTTTAAAAAAAGAATATCTTTATTTTATTCAAGTTAAAAAATCTACCGAGATCTCTTATGAGGTCTTTCCCGTTCGGTATCTCACTTATGATTAATTTTACAATGTTCTTAATACTAGGTCGTCTCCAATTCAGTATGGTATGTACATATGTATCTTATATTTATGTATGGACAATGACCGTGAGACAATATCGATCTTGTCTGTCGGATGTTTATATTTATGTTAACTCTTATGAAGGTTTCATATGACATCAAATGTGATGAGTCTGCTATGCATATCGTTAACTCCCCTCTTACCCTGGAAGTGATCGTCCCGATCGCTCTTCTATTGCTTTCCTGGTTTCTTGTAAACATTTCAATGATGTCATTTCAAATATTTTTCGGTTTTCTTTTTCCTGTCTCAACTTGAAGATTTTCAATAATTTAATAACAATATAAATGCTACGTACTAGAACAATATTCAAAGTTATACCATACAATATTGGATGTTCTTTAATATCTTTAATATAAGGTCTTATGAGGTCAATGTTGGTAAATTTAAGCTTTTCGTCACTTGATTCTAAATATTTCAAAATGTTTAATTCAATTGGTGAATTTAATTTCATATGTTTCAAAATTTCTGTTCTTTTATTTTCATATCTCTTAGAATTAATAGTTACATTGTTCTTAAAATGAATAAGATATATACCTATGTATATTTTTTCATTTATTGTGGTTTTTCCACTTACAAAAATAATACCGTCTTTAATTATTTTGACCTCTGGATTTTTTTCTTTTATTTTGTGACAATCGGCTTTCTTATTATTTAACAAATTCGTTAGGCAATTACTTTCATTATTTACTTTACAATATATGTCATTTAATTCTTTAATGCAATTTGCCATTTTATATTTTTCTTTATATAACACAACTTGATTGGGTAATGATAGTTTTCCATCACCAACATTTATACTTTCAACAATATATTTTTTATTTATTTCCTTAACTAGTGGGTATTCAATATAAATTAAAATTAAATCTTTATTCTGAATTATCTTAAAGTCGGATGCATCTAACACATCAGCTATCGAAACTGGTAAAGTTTCAGTATTGATTATTTTATTCAAATCATTCATATTTAAAATTACAGTATTCAAAATTTCATTCTTACTCAGATTAATGGCATTTATAATTTCACGTAAGTCCTCTATTATCAGTCGTAATACAAAATCGTCCTCTTTGTCTATTTCGTTATCTTCTGCTGCTAGTTTCTCTATAGCCTTAAATATCTGTGAGTTGGTCTGGTATTGTTTATTATTAGATTCTATTAACTCTTGCAACTTTGTTTCAATTCTAACTTTGTCGTCGTGATCTGGACTTCCGGATATCCATTTCCATAATGTGCCAATTTCATTAATACCTCTTTTGGATCTATTTCTTATCGTTAATTGCTCTAGCAATCTGTCTGCTGTTTCTAGATTTCTAAGTTCTAACTTGGTCAGTCGAGTATTTTTTCCTTTTATGTTATTCAAAATGTCCCTGTAATATGTCAAGTTAATTACATGATACAATTCTCCTGTATCTTCGTATAATGCAGCAGGTCCGTCCTCTATTAGAATGTATTCCTCTGAACTATAATTAGTTATCTGCACTTGTGCAGATGTTGTGGCTAGTAATGCCAAAAATCTCAAAACTGTACTTACATACATCTGAAATTTAATACAAATAAAATTTTTATTTCTTTATGTTTTCTTTATGTATAATCCTGTCTTTACTGTCAACTACAACCCTTCCTCTATCCTCTTTAACAATTCGCTTTTTAAATAAAGGTTTAACTTTACCTTTCCTACGTGTTGATTTTTCGTGTATCTTTTGTCCTGGCCTAAACTCAATTTCAGTTCTATTTTTATTGAAATAAGAAAGATCTTTTTCTTGTTTTGTTTTCAATACATCTGTAAGAGATTTAAACTTTTCAAAGTTATGGAAGACCTCTAATGGTTGTTGATTCGTTACTGAGTGAATAGATTCATTATATTTCTTTACTACAAACGGCATAATAAATTTTGTGTCTGCATGAATTTCTGTTTTCGTAATGCGTATTAGTTCTGTTAGTGTGCTATGTACTCTTTCAATCATTCCGTTGGTTTTGCTATGATTCGGAGCTACCTTTTCGTGTTTAACCCCAAATTTTTCTAATTCTAATTCTGCCGTCGTTCTCTCAGTGTCTGTTACCAAAACTTCTACTTTCCCAAACACTGGTAGTGTTTCAATCAGTTTTTCCTTAGCGTCTATTTTACTGTCGATATGTCTAACTATTAAAAATTTTGAAAAAGAGTCTATCATAGTCAAAAATTGATCGTTGTCAATGTAGTATATGTCTGCATGTATGCGTTCCCCCCCTTTCTTTGGAATTGGAGCCTCTCCAATCTTATATCTAACAGGATGTCTGTCATATTTGTTTTCCTTACAAACAGAGCAGTCTTTAGCGTAATCGAGTAATTGTTTAAAACATTCGGGCCAGTAACATTTAGCTGAAATTTGTTTAAAATTTTCTCTAGAGTCTCTATGTGCTCTATTATGTTCCTCTTTCATAATGGTTATTTGCATGTCTTTGTCTGTTATGTCTTCTACAAATTTTGAAACGTACGCAAACTGTGTTGTTGGGTATTCGTTTAGTAATTTGTCTTTAATCTTAAATAGAGTCTCTTCTGTTGAATATATTGCGTTTATTCCCTTCCTAATTATTTCTTTCAATTTAGTGAAAACGTCATCATCTTTGTATTTAATAGTATGCCTCCAATATCCTTTATGAATTTGTTCACTATTTATATTATTGGAATCTCCTTCTTCTATAATTAATTGATTTCTGAATCGATTGATTATTCCACCTAACCTTCTAATTTCTTCTCTTGGGCTGCTGTGAGTACTATGTACTGTAGCTAAATCTTCACTATTTTCCATTATATTTATTTCTTGACGATGCATCTGCTACCACATTTTCCTTACCTGGTTTATAATTTATTACTGGTGCATATTCTTCTAGAAATGCTTTCCATCTCTTCAATTTCGTATTGGGGTTTTTATCAGATACAGCAAAGCTCAATGGTTGATGGTCCGTGTATATGCGAATTCCAGTTTGACCATATAGATAATTTCTCAAATTTTTCAGACTCCATACTATTGCTAACAATTCCTTTTCATTGGTAGCATAATTTTGTTCAGTTTTAGATAACGTCCTACTTACAAAGGTTATTGGCTTATTGTCTTGGCTTAGTACTGCACCTATGGCTGAGTTACTTGCATCAGTTGTTAAATCAAATGGTTTATCGAAATCCGGTTGACTTAGCGCAACTTCTTCTGTAAGCTTATCCTTTAATACCTGAAACGCTTTTTTGCCTTCTGAATCTAATTCAATATTTATCCTCTTACTATTTATTTTTTCGTTTCCCCGTAAATACTTTGTTAACCCTTTGCTTATCATTGCATAATTTCGGATAAATTTCCTATAATAACCTGATAGTCCAAGAAAACTTCTCAATTGACGTAAAGTCTGTGGTTCGGGATATTCCCTTTATATGGTTGTAGGATACAACATATCCTGACAAGTCCACCTGTTCCATGAAGTACTTACTCTTCTCACTGCTAATTCTCATGTTAGCTTCTGAAAGTGCTTTAATTATTATTTCAATGTGATGTAAGTGTTCATCATGTGTTCCTGAAAATATAATAACGTCATCTAGATAAACATGACAGAATTTCCCGATGTATTCTCGGAGAATGTCATCCATAGCTCTTTGAAATATGGCTGGAGCGTTTTTAAGCCCAAATGGCATGCGATTGAATTCGTATTTCCCGTTGTTGACTGAAAATGCAGTCTTTGGTCTATCTTTTTCATTAACAAGGATTTGATGAAATCCTGATTGTAAATCTAAAGTAGAGAAAAATTTTGACTTGCCTAAATTAGATAAAATTACTGAGGTTTCTGCCATGGGATATTTATCAGACTTCGTAAAAGAATTTAATTTTTTGTAATCAATGATCATTCGTAGTTTCTTTGTGCCATCTTCATTGAAACCTTTTTTATCTACCACCCAAACTGGACTGTTATACGCGCTTCGACTTGGTTTTATAATATCGTTTTCTAATAAATTTTGTATTTCCTTATTAATAAACGCGGAAGCAGATTGCGGATATGGGTATGCTCTTTGCCAAACTGGTTCTTCATTTACAGTATTTATTCTACATTTAACGTTTGTATTATACGGTAAGTAGTTTGGTCTTTCCGTAAAAATTCCCTGATATTTCCTTAAAATTTCCTTCAGTCTTTCCTGGTATTCCACCTGCATATGGGTGTTTATTTGAAGACTGTTAACTAATTTATCATTATATATTAGAGGTACTTTGCCTCGGTGTGGGGACACGGGAAATAACCCCACTGATGGTTTTACTTCCCTCTATGTGGGAAATAAGCACACTTTCATGAAGTGGACTTAATTCCCATGCAAGGTGGGAAATAAGTCACAAAATATCTGTGTGGTTTTATTTCCCATCAAGTTTGAAGAAATTTTTACCCATGAACAAAAAATCACACTAACATTTAAGCATGTTTTTAATTTTATTATATATACAAATAATAGTAATTAAATTGCAAGAAAAAATAGATAAATGATTCCAAATTTAATCAACAAAATTATAAACATTTCGGATCAAAGGTATAAATATGAACACAAACATTTCCATTATGCAATGACAAAAACTATTGGAAACTTAAATAATTCAAAACAACGAAAATATAATCCATGAAACCATGTCTTAGAGTTCTACAAATTGTTTTTATATTAAAAAAAAGTTCTTCAAGAGCTTTAATTAAAATTGTGAAAAATAGTAAAATAAAAAACTCGCGCGAATTTTCAATTTTCACATCACAAATCCATATTCCCCTGACCAAAATTTTTTTCCGCTTCGCTTTTTGCTTCATCTCCGGTACAAAATACAATGTCACACGCAAAGAAAATCCAAAGTCCGTAACGCGAATTTCACACTATAGTTTAATAAACTACTAAAAAACTAATTATCAATTTTTTATTTGTTCCTATTTTTCACAATTTTAATTAAAGCTCTTGAAGAACTTTTTTTTAATATAAAAACAATTTGTAGAACTCTTAGACATGGTTTCATGGTTTATATTTTCGTTGTTTTGAATTATTTAAGTTTCCAATAGTTTTTGTCATTGCATAATGGAAATGTTTGTGTTCATATTTATAATAACCAACGGTTGTTTACAACGTTTCATTCAGTTAAATTTGGTCGCTCTTCGAATTTCTTCATGTGAGTTTAATTCCCATAAGAAAGTGGACTTATTTCCCACCGGTCGTGGGAACTAGGTCCACTTCATCAAAGTGTGCTTATTTCTCACATAGTGGGAAGTAAAACCATCAGTGGGGTTATTTCCCGTGGCCTTATGTCCCCGCACCCTTTGCCTCCGTTGAATTCCAAAAAACTGTCTGCTATATTTATTTTACAATTAGATTGTCTTAACGTATTTATGCCTATTATAGCATCATAGTCTTTTAATTCTTCTAGCTCATAAAAAATTTCCCAATTTCCAAATATGTTTATATCCTGGTACGTATCTATGATACTACTACCATGAACACTTTTTACTTTATTACTTGTCTTCAATTTCTTACACTTATTTATATCTGGTTTAACATAATTATGTGTCGCACCCGTATCTATTAATATTTTATATACTTGACCTGTCGTTTTATTTGTTCGTATAATTGTAGGCAGGTCGTACCTCATTCTAAAAAAGAATCCCTTTCATTAAGATGATTTATTCTTGGTGTTTTTGCTGAAAGCTGCTGATTGCTATTAGGCCTATCTCGTTTAAACGGATTGTTGTTGTTGCGAATTTCATTATTAAATCTGGTCCCTATATTGATTTAAAGGTACGTTTCTCTGGAAATTATTATCTCTCTCCGGTCTGAAATTACCGCTTCCCTGATCTATCCTCTGTTGCTGTCCGTTATTCCAAGTTCTTTGTAGTGGAGCTACATGGTGTCTCTGTGATGAATACGGAAATGGTTTTTGAAAATGCTGGAAATTCGTTGATCTTGGTGGTAAAATACCAAGAGGTCTGTTTTGTACGTGTTGATTCATAAATCTCGTAGTTTGGTTCATTTCAATTTCTTGTGCTCTAGCTAGAGCATTTGGGATATCCCCTGGGTTCAATGCAAACACCAAGTTACTCATTGGCTGGTTGAGTCCAGTTATGAAAACTCTTAGTGCATTTTGTCTTGCCACATCAAGTAAAACTTTTGTCTCTGCCGTTTTTGGCCCATAACTCATCATTGTCTTATTAGTTATCAAAGTTAATAATCTGTTAACCTGATCACAAAATTCCTCTAAAGTCTGTCTTCCCTGTCTTGCGTTAGTAAGTTCTGTCTGTAACATGTGAATCGGTCTCTTGTCCTCGTATGTTACATCTAATCTCGCTATTATTGCACTGGGATGAAGTGGAGTCCCGTGTGATGTTAATACATCGTTTGCTTTTCCTACAATTTTGTTTCTTAGAATATTCACCGCTGTGAAATAACTTGTACTACCTATACAGTGTTCGTATGCCTGCATGCAATGCACTGCTGATGTGCGTCAACTAATGTAACTGTCACCATCGAATTTCTGTAGGCTTTTAACTAGATCTAATCCTTCCTTTGTATCATTTGACGGATCTATTTCTATATCCTTATATGGAATTATGTTGTCTGTGGGTAACAGTCTACCTAAAGCTGCTGTTAACTCTGTTATTTTAATCTGTAAATCCCTTGTCTGTTCGGTAACTGCCATCGCAATCATTCCCCCTACCTGTTTTACCGATAATGCCATTTTTATCTTGTTATTATTAAAATGTATTTTTAAAATATTAAATTTTCTTAATTTAGGTATGCAAGTATATATATTTCCTGATATAAAAATACACTAATGAGAAAAAAAAAAAAACAAAGTTACTTGTGTTACTTTTGTTGTTCTCTGTCCCTCGTTCTAGTTGTTGTTTGACACTATCCTCTGCACGGCTTCTAGTAGTTTTTTTTTTCAGCTTAGTTTTTTTTTTATTTTTCAACACTTTTTATCTAGTTTCGGCTCGATAGCAACCTTTCGCAATGTTTGTTAATAATTTTTATTTTCAGTTTATTTTTTTTTATTTTTCAACACTTTTTATCTAGTTTCGGCTAGATAGCAACCTTTCGCAATATTTGTTAATAATAATTTTTTTCTCAGTTTAATTTCACTCTTTCTTTTTTTTTTTTGCAATTAATTATTTAATCCACTTCAACACATTTTTTCTTTCTTCCTTTTATTTTGTTTTGTATTTTCCGCTAATAACTTTTTTTTTTTTTTTAATTTCACTCCTTCTTTTGTTTTGCAATTAATTATTTAATTCACATTCAATAATTTTTTCTTCAGTTTAATTTCACTCTTTCTTTTGTTTTGCACTTAATTATTTAATTCACTCAAACACATTTTTTCTTTCTTCTTTCTTTTTTTTTTTTGTTTTGGATTTTCCGCTAATAATAATTTTTTTTTTCACTCTTTCTTTTGTTTTGCAATTAATTTATTTAATTCACTTCAACACATTTTCTTCTTTTCTTTTTTGTTTGTTTTATTTTATGCTGGATTTTCCGCTTCTTATGAGCGTATGTCTCCTGATCTTTGATTTATTATTACATAAATTCTTTTCACTTGCCTCCCAGTGTTTTGTATTGGGTAGGTCTACTGTCACGGTTTTAAATTTTTTTTTCAAAGTGGCACAGGTTGCTTTAAACTTAGGCCTTGTGCACTTTTTAATTAAAACTGGTTCACTTGCGATATATAACTTTTCCGCGAAAACAAGTGTCTACTGTTCGGGCGCCAATTAAAGGTTTTATGAATCTATAAGTTTTTTAAAAAAAGAATATCTTTATCAACGTCACGACGATCGCGATCTGAGACCGCCCTACTGAACCGGAGGAGCTCTTCAGTTTCTCCGCTTACTGCGGTGACGTCTTGGTTGTAAAGGAGCCGTCGTTCCACGGACTTCCGGCAGACGTGGTAGATTAGCGGAACCGCCAACCTATCCTGAATCAGCCCTACCATATAAAAATAGAGGAAAGCCTCCGGTGGGTCAAATCCACTGAAGCGCGTTTTCTCCATATATTCAGTGCTGGGGTAATAAGCCCCAAAAGTCAGGCCATTGGTCGAGGTCATCGCTCTTGCAGTGTGACCACGAGTCAGTTTTATAATGAAGTTGTCGATCCTGTTTATTTGAGCCCCATTGTAAAGGACCTCATTAGGATAATATTTTCTTTACTCCGACTCTGGCGTTCTGTGCAATCCAAGACAGGTACGCAGACACTGTCTCTCAAACACCCGAATCTTTTCCATTTGAGACGCTGTAACATTGAACCACACGGGGCACCCATAGACAATCATTGGCCTTATGAGGGCCATGTAGCAAATCACCTTCACTCTGCTATCAAGTTGACTGCTGTGAAACAGTCGCCTCAGCTTGAATCAAACCACGAATTCTCTTTGGGGATAATACTTTTTGTTCTGTTAGGAACAAAATTTCTCATGCCGTTGAGAATAACGTTAGATGTCATATCAGCTGATGCATCAACGTTTCCGTCGAGAAAGCACAATGACCAATTAAAATTTCGAAAGAAATTATTCAGGCCGTCCCAATTGGCTTTCTCGTATTGCCACACAGTTCTTTTAGGGACTTTATCCTTTTTTACCGTGACGGAAAGCGAAAAATCTACCGATATGACACAATGGTCTGATTTGCCTAAAGGAGATGATACTACAACCCTGTATTTTTCGGGTTGAGAAGTGAGAAATAAGTCAAGAGTGTTGGCCGCATGGCCTTCAATATCTGGAACCCGAGTGGGCTCATCAACAAGTTGAGTTAATTCGTTAAACTCAGCGAAGATCTCAACATATTTTCCTTCGGATGTTGTCGAATGAATGAATGAATGTTGTCATTCCTTCAGAATGTCGAAGCCAACCAGAATTGTGTACATTGAAATCGCCCGCAATTGCGATTTCAGTGTGAGGATAAAGGGAGACAATTCTTATTATGGACTCAGATAGCGCATCAAACTCGTTAGAGGTTGAATTGCTATCTAAATTGGGCTTCTATAAATAAAACAATAATGAATGATATGCTTACGGACGGTGAATTTTAACCACATGAAATTAAAGTTAGTATTAGAACAGAGGCCGTATTGTGGTAGAAGCTGGTAAGCAATATCATTTCGAACATATAAGGCGAGGCCATGAGAAGCAAAGAATAATGGCACTAAGCTATACCCAGGCAGGTTGAACTCTGATGAATCAGAATCAACACCCACCTGAGTTTCACTCAATGTCAAAACAGCTGGCCTGCATTTTGCAGTGTGAGCGTACACAGAAAAAAAATTCGATCGAAACCCCCTAATGTTGCTAAAATCGACTGTAAACTTACCCGACATTACGATCCACAAAAACACACAAAACAAAGTATCAACCGCAGACGCTTAATCTAAGTCCAATCAACAAGTGAAGATTTAATTAGAAAACCAAAAACAAGTTACTAGCGGTGTTATGCCTAGCCAGCAACTTGATTTTAGTTAACCAACGGAATCAACACCGTTGATTGACTATCCGCCTATCAAACTCACAGCCTCATTGTCTGCACACACTGCTTCGATAAGATAAGAGATCTTGTAGAAAAAATGTGTGCAGGCACTGAGACTGCGAGAGTGGTGTGGGGGAGGAAGGAGATAAAGGAAAGGATTAATGATTAATGACGGCTAAATATAAATTAAAATTCCAAATAGAAAGGTTAAATCAAATTGACAATTTCTTAAACATTGTTTACAATATACACATAAAGTTTTTGTTTAAATGTATGAATACGATGTTCATTTCTTATCTCTTCTGGTAAACTGTTGAAAAATGATAGCCCTTTGTACATTAGGGTATTCTGCGTGGTACTTCTGTTGAATCTTGCTAGTCTAAAGTTGTTTCCTCCTCTGAGATTGTAAGGTTGAGCTTCAGCAACAATGACCAAGTTATTGCTCAGGTAATCCGGGAAAATATTTTCGCGAGTTTTAAAGATGAAAACCATTGCGTTGAATACCAAAAACTGCTGAATTGTCATCCAGCTTAAAGCCTGGATCATAAACTGGATAGGAGTGTATATGTTGCACTTTAAAATCATTCGCATTGCCTTGTTTTGTAAGATTTGAAATCTATACTTCGTTTGAACACGTATATATTAGTGTGGAACAATATGTAAAATGGGGTAACACTAACGAATTTACCCGTGCAGTGTCGGGTTAGAATAGCACTGCACTCTCCCCAAGAATGCATGCAGATCCCGGGGTTTACACGACTGGAGATTACCGGTGTAGTAAAAGGGAAATCAAACTCATTAAATGGAGCATGCATGTGTCGAAAAGGATGAAAGGAAAATTTTTGAAAAATGTTGATCATTATGGAAGTACTTGCAAACATAAGAAGCACTACCCCGCCAGGCAGTTCCATTGCTATGCATGGAGCTGATCCTGGACCGAGCAGCAATGTTCGGGTCAGAGCTATACGGATTCCGGGGGCTAGCAAAGTAATGCGACGAGTTGGACGAAAATTTAGAGTCGCGAGTTGGAACGTTGGAAGTATGACTGGTAGAAGTCTTGAACTCGAAAAGATGATGAGAAGGAGGCGAGTGGACATCTTATGTGTTCAGGAAACGAAATGGCGAAACACAGCAAACAAAGCCCGTTTCTTAGATGTAAAGACCAAGGCTTACAAGATGTTCTACTATGGAACAGAACAAGGTAGGAACGGAGTCGGTATCATCCTTGACCAAAGTTTATATAACAGCGTGTTGACCATTTTGAAGTCCAGTGACCGTTTGATGTCTCTTAAATTGGTGATGGAAGGAAAGGTCTGGAATATCATCAGTGCATATGCTCCCCAAATAGGGTGTGAGCAGGAGGAAAAAGATGCATTCTGGCTTGATTTTCATAACCTACTTAAGAACATTCCAAAAGAAGAGTATTTGTTTGTTGGAGGAGATTTGAATGGACATGTCGGGAAGACAAACGAGGATTATGAAGACTGCCATGGAGGTTTTGGATTCGGCACCAGGAACACTCCTGGTGAAGATATTCTAAATATGTGCAAGTCATACGGTCTAATCGTACTAAATACCATGTTCATCAAACAAGACCGACACCTTATCACTTACAGCAGTGGAGGAAATGAAACCCAGATTGATTACCATTTGGTAACCAATTACATGAAATCTCGGGTGAAAGACTGCAAAGTGATACTAGGAGAAGCTGCCGCTCAACAACACCGTCTTCTTTTAACAGAATTTTTTACGGATGCGGTAAAGGAAGTCAAACAAACAAAGGTTCCTAGGAGAATCAAGTGGTACAATCTGGAGAAAACCAAAGGACAGCAATTCATTTCGTATATGCGAAGTCAGCTGTGTAATACCATCGACGCAGTTTCAAATACAATGACGGCACAAAATATGTGGGATCGCCTACAACGAACCTGCTTATTGAGAGCAAAATCACTGTTAGGAGTCTCAAAAGGACACCACCAACAAGCTAAAGAAACCTGGTGGTGGGATGATGAAGCTAAAGCAGTGATTAGAAAGAAGAAAGCAGCTTTCCAAGCTTGGTCGAAGTGCCCCTCAAGAAATACAAATGAAAAAGCGCGTCTCAAAATGGAATACAAGAGCTGCAGAAAAGAAGCGAAGAAAAAGTGCGCCCAACTTCAAGCAAAAAGCACGGAGGGCCTGTATCGAGAGCTGGAAGAGATTTCTGCCCCAGCTGCTGAAGCAAATCAGGCAATCCAAGAGCTAATACAAAGCAACTTGAATAAGGGAGCAACCATTTTCAAAATAGCCGCTCAGAGAAAGAGAAATGCGCAGGAGATTCGTTCGCCAAAGTTCATAAATGATGCTCAAGGACTGCTACTTGTGGATGACGACAAAATTCTTCACAGGTGGCGACAGTATTGTGATGATCTTTTGAATGAACAGTTTCCTCTGCGCCACTTTCCAACAACTGCACCTAACTTTACGGAAGTATCCGACGTCACAGTCGAAGAAGTTAGGGAGGCAGTTAAGAACTCCAAAAAAGGCAAAGCGATTGGGCCAGACGAGGTACCATATGAGTTTTGGAAAAATATGGGAGACATCGGGTTGAGATGGCTCACGATTCTCATCTCCAAACTTATAAGAGGTGACAGTTTGCCTAATCAATGGAGGGAAAGTTTTCTTCTTCCAATGTACAAGGGAAAGGGAGATACCAGAAGCTGTGACAACTATCGTTCGATCAAGTTGATGTCCCACACTATGAAGATCGTTGAGCGGGTTTTGGATAACCGACTGCGGCAAATAATAAGGCTGTCTGATAACCAATGCGGGTTTGTCGCGGTTAAGTCAACTACAGACGCAATACAAAGTATAAGGATCATTATGGAAAAACACCGAGATGCCTTAGAGGATTTGCATATTGTGTTGGTTGACTTCGAAAAAGCATTCGATCGACAACCACGAGATCTGATATGGATGGCCCTCAGACACCGAGGAGTTCCTGAAGCCTATGTGCGAATAATTATGGACATGTACGATGGAGCAGTTACAAAAGTGAGATGCCCAGCTGGAGTCACCGAAGAATTCCAAATAACAGTAGGTGTACATCAGGGAAATGTCTTGAGTCCACTGCTTTTTATTGCTGTTCTGGATTATTTGCTCGAAGGAAAAGTAACGGACAATAAAGTAAAACAATTATTCTTTGCTGACGATGGAGCCATCATAAGCGAGGATCCTACATCCCTGCAACGAGCACTTGACGTTTGGATTGATGTTCTGGAAGGAAATGGGTACCGTATTAGCGCTAAAAAGACTGAATACCTGTGCTGCCCTTTTTCTGATCCAGACATTTATTTGAATGGAAATGTGCTTCCCAAGTGTGAAAAGTTTAAATATCTGGGATCTATGATCAATAGTGAAGCAACTTGTGATGACGACATCAATCATCGAGTAAGCGTAGGGTGGATGAAGTGGCGAGAAAACTCCGCTATCTTCTGTGATCGAAAAATGCCCCCTAAGCTGAAGGGAAGACTCTACACAGCAGCTGTCCGTCCAGCTCTGACATACGGTTCACAATGTTGGACAATGTACAAAAAGTATGAGAGCAAATTGACGGCAGCCGAAATGAAGATGCTTCGGATGACAGCAGGAGTAACAAAGCTTGATCGAATTAGAAGTACTAAGATCCGTGGAAGCCTTCATGTCAAAAGTACCATCTTGGACAAAATTCAGCACGACCGGCTCAGTTGGTATTGTCATGTTCAAAGGAGAGACCCGCAGAACCCCGTCCAAAAGGCAATATCGTACAACGTTTCAACAAATTCGCGACGAAAAAGAAAAGGCAGGCCAAAACACTCCTGGTACAAGCAAATGCAAAAACAGCAGCATTTGGTTGGCCTCAGACATGGAACAATCCAAAACCGGGAAGCTTGCCGACGCTTTCTGAGATCAACGCGGCGTACCCCACAGGCGGATCACTAGTGTGAAGCAGAAAAGTGGGAGAGCTGTGATCGCTTCAAGATCACTACTCGTAACGCCGGAAATGGAAAGAAGAAGGGGTAACACTAACGAATTATACAACAACAAAGCGATTTTCATGTTTGTAATGCTTCTTAGTCTCATTAAAAAGTTCACCTTCTTTGCAATTTTTTTTACATATATACTCAGCATGTTCTTTAAATTTTAACTGACTATCTAACTCGACACCGAGATATTTAAAATTACTAACACATTCGATTTGTTCATTGTCCATAGAAACCACAATATTCGATCCACAATTAAAAGCCATACATTTGGTTTTGGCCACATTTAGCTTCAGTTTCATCATTTTTAACCACTGACTTAAATTTTCAAGATCCTCGTTCAACTGATAGGTCATTTCATCTATATTCTTCCCGCTTAAATAAATGATTGTATCATCAGCGAATAATTTAACTTTGCAGTGACTCATAATGCCTTTGATATCATTTATGTATATAAGGAAAAGGTAAACTCCCAAAACTGATCCCTGTGGTATTCCCAAAGATACTTCCATAGCGTCCGATAACTCGTGGTTAATTTTGGTTCTCTGTGTTCTAGCCGTTAGGTACGAACGAAACCATTCCAATTCTGTGTCTTGAATGCCGTAATTCCAAAGTTTTTTTGGCAATATATTTCTATCAATGGTTTCGAAAGCTCTTTTCAAATCTAAAAATACAACAATCACAAAATTTCCGTTATCTACATATATCTTTTTTCCATTCAAAAATTAAAAAGTTTAGAGCTGTTTCACAGGAATGACCAGTACGAAAACCAGACTGCTCATCTATAAATATTTTATTAGTTTCCAAATATTTTACGAATTGGTTACAAACAAAACGTTCCAGTATCTTTTCATCTGAACTTAACATATTAACGGGACGAAATTCTTTACATTTATTGGTATTGCACACTTTCTCAATGGGTATTATCACAGATTGCTTCCAAATACTTGGGAAAATTCCCGTTTGCAAAGATTTGTTTATAATTTTTTGCAGAATTGGACCGAATAGTTCTATAGATTGGTAAATCATATCACAGCTTAAACTGTGGAAAAAATGTCTAAATAACTTTAATGGAAAACCCGGAGTAACGTTAGGAAAGAAAGACCAAGACACGATTAAATAGTTCCAGCTTTTATTAGGTTGTTACTTCGTATAAGCTTCGTTTGTGACTGACTAATCAGATATTACAAAGTAAAAGTTTAAAGACTCCAAGAACTTTACAATTATATAAAGATAGAGAAAGAAGTTAAAGAGAAAAAGAGATGACATACGTTATGTATGTGTGTTGTATGCAATTTTTAACATCCTCCGGCCGGCGAAGTAGAAGGAAGCTCTAATGGGTACAATAGTTGCACAGGTCTTCGTGTTCGAGTTCGATCTGAAAAGCGTATCGCACATGCTCTTATCTTACCATCGCGACCAGGAAAGGTTTCTTCTATGATAGCCATTCTCCAGTTGACTCTTGGCTTAGCGGCGTCAAAAACGAGAACTACATCATTGGCTTTCAGTTGTATGGAGGAACTGCATTTGTTGTGATGGAAGGATCGTAGTAACTGCAGATACTCAGTACGCCATCGTTTCTCCAGCATACTAATGTACTTCATTCGCTGCTTCCACAGCAGTTGTATCTGGTGTGAATCCGAATCCACTTCACGGACGGATGGTCCACAATTACCCATCAAAAAGTGAGATGGAGTTAGCGGAGTAAAATCTAAGGGATTGCTACTCATGTATGTAAGTGGACGAGCATTAACCATACCTTCAGCTTCAACTACTATGGTTCTAAGTTGCTCGAAAGACAACTTTGCCTTTCCTATGACCATCTTGAGGACATTCTTAATAGTACGAATGAAGCGCTCCCAGAAGCCACCCCACCATGGGGCTCGTTCAACTATGAACTTCCACTTGACGCGATTATTAGAGAGCAGCCCTTGAATTTTGTCTTCTTCAAAAAGTTGATTAACAGCGCTTAGTTCCAAAGCCGCCCTACGAAATGTTCGGGCGTTATCGGAATATATAACCGAAGGGGTACCCCTTCTAGCCATGAAACGCCTTAATCCCATTATGCAACTCTCTGTTGTTAAGCTTCTTACCATCTCCAAGTGCACAGACCGAGTTCCGGCGCATGTGAAAACCATCAAATACGTTTTGCTCATCTCTCCTGTTGAGTTATCGAAACAGTAGAGGGGACCAGCGAAATCGACACCAACGTTATTGAAAGGTCTTGAAAGTGTCAACCTTTCGATGGGAACTGGTCCGAACGGCTGAGAAGCTGGTTTTCCCCATAGTCTTCGGCAACCAGGACATTCTAGCAACACTCTTTTAATCATTTGACGACCCTTGGGAATCCAAAATCGAGAACTCATCTGTGATAATACCATGTTGACGCCACCGTGTATAGTACGTTCGTGGTAGTCCCTTGCTACGAGTTCAGTCACATAGGAATTTTTCGGTAGTATTATAGGATATTTGTGATCTAAAGATTCTTCTAAACACTGAAGGCGACCACCTAGTCTCATGATACCATTGGCGTCTAGAAAAGGGCACAATTGAGCAATATCGGAATCCTTAGGTATTAGAATTTTCTTCTGTAAGAAACAATTTTCGTTAGAATAAAATTCAAATTGAATATACCTGAGCCAATAGGCTTCGGCTTGTTCAAGCTCTTCAACGGTCAAAATAAGAGAGGTAACTCTTTCGCTCGTTTTACGACAAGATCCGCAGAAGAGCAGTATGTAAGCTGTTACTCTTAGCAAGCGCTTCCAAGTGCTAAAGTTTCTATAGCAAATAACAGGATCGAGAGATTTGTTCACAGAAACGGTAGTATTAGTAAGCAAAGCCAGCTTTGCCACGTTGTTCGAAGCCGTTTTGAAGTCTTCAGGATTTTCCTCAGTTTCAAGCCAGGCCGGTCCCTTAGCCCATAGCGTAGATGTTTGCAGATTCTCTACTGTAATACCCCTGGTGAGAAGGTCCGCAGGATTCTCTATTCCAGAGCAGTGCTTCCAGTCTTCAGCGGGTGTATGGCGGCGTATTTCCGAAACTCGGCTCTGTACGTACATATGGCTTCCATCGATCGGCTTCTCCTTGAATCCAGTTGAGAGAAATTTTAGAATCTGCCACATATGGTACTTGCGAACTGTAACCTTTAGGGATCGACTCAAATACGAACGTAATCGAGCTGCCATCAATGCTGCGGTTAACTCCAATTTTGGCAGCGTAAGTTCATTCGAACCATCCTCCTTCAGTGGGGCCACCCTGCTTTTTGCACACAGAAACGAGATGCAGCTGTCACCTGCTCCATAAGTACTTTTGATGTAAGCTACACTACCATATGCTTTCAGGCTGGCATCAGCGAATATGTGGATATCCACACTTGCAGTATCAATGGTCAAAGCTGACCGTGGAATAACCACATTTTTTAACTTCAGTAGACTGCAGGCACAAGTTTCCCATTCAATCATCAAGTCCGATGGCACACTTCATCCCATCCCAGTTTTCTCTTCCGTATTGCTTGAAAAAGGATTTTGAGTCTTATTACCACTGGTCCAAGCATTCCCAATGGATCAAAAACTCTTGCGATTGCCTGAAGAACATTGCGTTTAGTACTTCTAGTCCAATTTGAAGTGAGCAAGCTTTCCACAGATTGAAACGGCACACTGATTTCATCACTGTTCACATACCACTGTATTCCTAAAACCTTTTGCGTAGTTGGAGCATCCGATGAATTAAGACACTCCCGAATTCGAGAACTATTGGAGTTCCATTTTCTCAGGTTCATGCTGGCGGTGTTCATGATGATGGCAGCCTCTTTACTAATCTGCTTCCCCTCCTCTTCGGTGTTACAACTCATCACTAGGTCATCCATATAAAAGCTTTCCCGCAACACCTTGCAGGTTATGGGGTAGCGATTTTCTTCTGTTTCTAAATGCTTACGAATGGTCCCAGTTAGAAGAAATGGACTAGAGCTAACACCAAAAGTGAATCTGGTCATTCTGTAGTCCTTGTATTCGGGCCTCTGATCAGGAGATGGGGATGCAGCGTACCACACAAAGCGGTGTGTGTCACGATCCTTCTCATTTAAAGATATTTGCAGAAAGGCCTTTTCGACGTCAGCCACTATACCAATACGTCCTAGACGAAAGTTTAGCAGCACCTTAAGAACATCTGGTAGCAAATTGGCACCCAATTGCAACAAGTCGTTAAGTGACGGAGAATCCACTCTGCCGGCCGAGGCGTCAAACACAATCCTCATCTTTTCTTCCTTGTAAACAGGACGGTGTGGCAGGTAGAAAACGCGCTCTGGTATTGCGCCTGCGGGAACTTCCTCAGCGACTCCATCTGAGATCATCTTTCGAACAGCCTCATCGTACTCTTGAAACTTGCCGGGGGTCCTTGATAAGAGCCTAGTAAACGAATCTAGTCGTTTGAGAGCATCGTTCTTGTTGGTTTTCATGGAGACCTCAAGATTCTTCCACGGCAGTGAGGCTTCATAGCGGGAACCTCTTTTGGTGATGTATTTGGCGATGAGATCTTCAGCTAATGATTGGTTTTCAGCATCTTCACTTTGGATACCTATAGCTTCCAATGACCAGATTGTCTTGAGATCATGGTCACTCAGGGCAGGCGAGATCAAATTGCTGCTATTAAAAGACGAAGAGCATAAGTGAACGTTCGAAAGGAGATTCTTACCAACAGAAGTGTGCTTCCCTTGCAGGGTCCAGCCAAAAACGGTTTCAACAGCTCTTAACACAGGTGTGATGGCGCGCTGATTACCAGTTACAACCTTCCAATAATAGTCGGATCCTATGAGAACGCAAAGTCCATCCTCGGCTGCGATGGCAGCATGGTAAGAATCTGCAAGACGTAGGCCTTTGAATGAGGGACATGAAAGGTCAGGCACTTGTAAAACATCAGCACAGATGTCTGGTACAACAACAGCTTCTATTTGGACGTGTTTGTTGTTGTATTGGCTTTTTATCACGAGGTTAACCTTTTGTAACTTTTGGCATGGAGATTTATTTTTAGAGCCAAAGGGGATAACAGACATGTTTACAACACTAATGGAAGCAATATTAAGTTTCTGGACCAAGCTTTCGCGAACAAAAGAGTATTGAACCGCCGTCGATAATAAAACGAATTAATAGTTGATTTTTCTTTACCGGAGCTAAAACAACACCACGAGCCGTCTTTAAAAATATTGTCGATGATTGAGGGGCAGAATTAGAAGCGCACAAGTTTAACACATCCTGTATTTCATTTTCCTCTGTTGTTGTGATTGCAGGTGCAACCAATGAATTCCTTTTTGCGAAAGACGGGTCACACATGGTGGTAAGATGTTTACCTTTGGCATTTTTTGCACGAAATGAATTTTCCACTACGGCATTTTTTAGAAGAGTGTCCCGGTTTTGCGCAACGAAAACACCGATTACCTTTGCGTAATATGTCTCTTTTTTTCTCGAGGGATAACTCACTATCACACTCACTTGTACGATGATTGTTAGAAGAGCAAAATAAGCATTGATTTGTATCACCTAATGAGACCAGGTTAGCTGCAGTGTTGGTTGTGGAGGATGAAACAGAATGTTTGAGATTAGTTGATGTGGCAGAGAAAACACGACTTCTTTCTAGTGCCTCTACTTCTCGTTTTAGAAAACGCATTAAACCTTGAACTTGTTTGTCGCCAATGTGTGAAAGAGTCGAAGTGCTTCCAGTATTTGAGTTATCAGAATCTCCAATATTATTGTCTTGTTCTGGCAGACGGTGATAATCCACTCGGAGACCTACTGGCAAGCACCGTAGCAAAATAGATTTTAGCATAACGTAATACTGTTGTGAGGGTATCTGCAATGCAGTTAGAGTACGACTACATGCTGTAACGCAATTATACAAATTCCGTAAACCTATGACGTCCGTTTTCAATTGCACAGGGCGAAGGGAAATCAATTGCTGTATGTGTTTATCTACAAGCCGTTCGGTGTCTCCGAATTGCTCTTGTAAAAGCGAGACAGCAGCATCATAACACATTTCAGAAGCTGTGAAACCAGCGATAACCTTTTTTGCACTGCCGACTAACACGGACTCAAGTAAGCTGAATTTATCACATGATGTTAAACTGTTGTTTTCATGCACTACCGTACGAAACTGTTCCCAAAAAGGCAGCCAGTCTTGGAAATTTCCATCAAATTCTCTCAACTGCAACTTTGGGAGCTTTAAAGTACTGTTTGCCACAGAAGAAGAAGACGTGTTAAGCTGATACTTCTCCGTAGGTGGAGACTGCTTCTTTTTAACTTTATTTAAACGGAAGTTTAATCTGGCGAGCATACCCATTGCAGAATCTTGATAGTCTGCAACTTTCTCCAGTTCTCTGTCAAGATCAGTAGCATCTGCTTTGATTAGGCTTCTTGTCGATATCTCCTGATTTATGGTTCTAAGGCTTTCATGTGCAGCAGTCAACCGTTGAATGAACGAAGCTAGCTCCTCTTCTATTTCGTCATACTTATCTGGATCGTTTAATTGGGATCTGTCTGCACTCAAGAACTCCGACGCCGCTTTAACAATTTTAGTGACTTGCCCCCTATAGGCTGCTCGAGCAGAAAGCTCCATTTATACGATTTAGCCACTTTTTTACTCGCGATCACGATAAGGTGTTATTCAACCCTTTTTTTTCTCCACAAATTAGATAATTTTTATTTATACGTCTTTGTTCGCCTTTCTCCCGGGTTTCGGCACCATGTGGAAAAAATGTCTAAATAACTTTAATGGAAAACCCGGAGTAACGTTAGGATTGAAAGACCAAGACACGATTAAATAGTTCCAGCTTTTATTAGGTTGTTACTTCGTATAAGCTTCGTTTGTGACTGACTAATCAGATATTACAAAGTAAAAGTTTAAAGACTCCAAGAACTTTACAATTATATAAAGAAAGAGAAAGAAGTTAAAGAGAAAAAGAGATGACATACGTTATGTATCAGAAAATGTATGTGTGTTGTATGCAATTTTTAACATAAACCATTAAAGTCTTTCTTTTTATTGCACTTTTGTAAAATATCACAGATCATGTTTGCATCACAGTACTGGAACTTAAATCTAGCATTAACAAGAGAAAACTGACTAGTATATTGCACATATGGAATCGATTTGTTAATTTGATCAACACTTTGCACAAAATAGGTGTTTAATTTATTTGCAATAGACTTAGTCTCAGTAACAGTTTCATAACCGAATTTTATAGATGATATAGTATTTTCTTTATTTTTATTAAGAACTAATTCTTTGATGACCTTCCAAATTTTTTTCTGGTCGCCAGATTTAGAAATAATTTGGTTTTCAATATATTTATTTTTCGCTGATACTATGGCGTTTTTAAAACTATTCCTCTTTACTCTGTATTGATGCCAAAGTACTTCATCATTGGAATAAGCTGGTCTGTTATATGCCAATATTTTGTCATTCCTCAATCTACCCAGTTCATCCGTAAACCAAGTCACTGAATGGTCGCCACGTACTACCTTCCTCACAGTCATTTTTGCTAAACACTCTAGAATTTTCGAATGAAATAAAAGAGACAAGTTCTCCAAATTATCGACGAAAAAAATGTCACTAAAGTTTACCGAATTAAGTTGTTTGGCAGTGGGTGGCCATGTAGATCAACGATCACCATCTTTCGACAGTTCTTTCTCGTATCCCATGAGGCCCGAGCCAACGAGGTTCTAAACACAATTGTTTCCGATTTCTGGACGTTGATTTTCAACTTCCAGTCATCGCAATATTGCTGGATCTTATCGAAGTCACGCTGCAAAAGTATTCGGATGACTTCGATCTTTGGACCTGTTCTGTACGCAATAAGGTCGTCGGCGTACGCTATAGCATGGTGAAGAGAAAAAATTAGACCGCCGGTGAAATTACTAAATAAAATAGGCGAATTCACCGCCCCCTGTTGTAGACCGTTCTGTATTTTAAAAGTTCAGGTAGAAGTTCTATTGCAACTTTTCACAACAAACGTTCTACCATGAAGCATGTCATTCAGAATATATAGTAGTGGTTTACTCATGCCATATCTGATCAACTTATAAAAAAGACCGTCTAACCAAACGGTATCGAAAGACTTCTCCAAGTCAACCAGACATGCAACCGTACACTGCTTTTTAGCTTTGTTCCATTGAATATCAGATACTAGTTTAGACGCGGGGCATGTGTGGTATCATGGCCCGCCTTAAAACCGAACTGATTTTCTGGAATAATATTTTTGTCCTCAGCCCATGTGGACAGAGCTCTATTGAGAACTTTCTCGAATACTTTGCTGATACTCGGAAGAAGACTAATTGACCGGAGATTTGCTGGATTGGAACCATCCTTACCTTTTTTAAGAACTGCCGTCTTCCAACGCAGTGGATAATATGCATTATTCAGCGCATTGTTGAACAATGTGGTGTATATGTCCACCGCTTCCGAAGGGGGGTTTCGCAGCACAACATTGGGTATGCCGTCGACTCCTGCTGACTTCTTTTTCTTTATTTTGTGAAAGATGTCCAAGAGGTCCATCTTAGAAACAAACAGGGTGTTATCCCCGTTTCGCTGGGCGATGACTGCATTTGCAAGTCGGTCTTCATTGAACCTAGTGAAACCAGGATTCTCAGATCGCCAATGCGAGATCTCGTCTCTAAGATAGAAGTGACCAACAAAGGCTCTATTTTCAAGGTCGTAATTCGGGCGAATGCACTCATTCACCTTATATACTCGCTCGAAAACAGCACCCACCGTCTCTACCTTCTCTTGAGCATCTTCCACTAAAAAGTGGTCATCATCCAAGATGGCCTCATCCGGATCTATTCCTATTGTCAGAAGTAAGTCTTTGTTCTCTGTCGTCCTTTGGAGTTTAATACTCTGAAGGTCATTTTGATCTTTTCTCCTAAAGATTTTGTTTATTTCCGGAAACATACTCGGGTTGTTGGACTGCACAGCCCGAATTTTATTGTTCCAGAAACATGAATTGGAAATTCTATAGTTTTCTTTAATAAGTTGTTATAGATTTTTGATCTGTGACCTCAGAGTTCTAATCTCCAAATCGTGTCGGTCAGTAAACCTTCTGTGCAAGAGTTTGAGTCTTGACATTAGTCTACTTTTTTGTTTGTAAAGTGCGTCTATTGTCGCGTTTCTGTACATGTTCGTTGGATCGTTTTGCCTATACTTAGGAATTGTCCTGTCCATTGTACTACGGATTGCATCCTCCATACGTTGCAGGTATCCATCGATCTCAACGTTCGACAGATTCCTGTTGCATGGTGGCGCAATACCGTTCGAACGAAGTTCCCTTGAGACGGCACCGGAAAAGCGCGGCCAACGTGTGTTACCGTAGTTGTAAGATTGCTTCGGCACGTACTCCTCCAGTTCCACAAGGTCGTTCGGAAGCAGTATGACGGCGGCAAGTCCACAGTGGTCACTGTCGTACTCAACCGTCGTCAAACAATTTTTCGTCCGTCGAAGAATGTCGTCGGTCAGTTTCAGTCTTGAGTCTAAAAGCAATAGATCCAAATAAGAGCCACTTCGAGGATATGAAGGCCTGTCAGTAGCTAGCAGATCGACTTTACACTCAATGCTGTGGAGCCCCAGCCAATTGAATAGCTGGGTCCCCCTTGGATTGGCTAATTGATTTCCCCAATCTTGGTGTTTAGCATTGTAATCACCGGCCAAAAGGAAATAGTTTTCTTCTGAGTTCAGTTTCAGACATCGAAAAAGTGTTTCAAGCTCTGTTATAAAACATGAATTTTGAGAAGCCTCCGGCGCATAGATTGCGACCACATACAAGCGCCTCCCCTGTTGGAGAGGGATGCATACAATACACGCTTCCAGCAACTGGAATCGGCGTACTTCACCACTATATATTGCCTTATGAGCAATGCACTTACGTATGAAGATCGCAACCCCACCCGCGAAAGTCGAGTTGGGTCGGTCCCTCCTTACGATAATGTAATTGTTATCCGTCAATTTGTGATGCTGGTTTAGCCTAGTTTCGCTAACCATACATACATCGGGACGTTGGTCTTTTAACAACTCAGAGAAGTTGGCTCGTCGTTCTACCCAAACTAGCGAATTCACATTCACGGCTAGGATCTTGAAAGGCCTCTCCGACAGCGCGCCCGTTAAAACAAAAAAATGCGCAAGCGAAGGCACTGCACGGTAGATTACATCCACCCTACGCGTCTGCTCACTTATTTGCCGTGATAGTTCACTCATTTGTGCCTGAATGACACGCAGAGCGACCATCACCTCTGACTCCCCACTAGCAGCCTTTGACACAGATGGCTGTGCGGCCGCTTTCTGAGGAGGCTGTACCGTTTTCCCAGCCCTCCACGCCATTTGGGCGTAAGAGACTTCGGGAACGACGGCCCTTGGAATTGGTATGGCTGTTTGCCTTCCCTCATCCCTAGTTGCTGTTGGAGCAGCTTTTTTTGATTTCTTAATAATTTGGTATCGAGGACAACCCCGATAATTAGCAGGGTGCCCATCTCCACCACAGAGAACGCACTTCAGTAGGGTCTTGTCTTCGACCCTTGTCTCACCGAGCTTACACTCTTTGTCGTTGTGGTTCTCTCCACACTTGACTCACCTCGACGTCATTCGGCAGTTGAATGCGGCGTGACCGAACCGTTGGCAACGAAGACATTGTAAAATGTCCCCGTGCCTGTTTAATTTTTCCCATCTTACCATCTGGTAGTCCAGGACGGACCTCTAAAATAAGAAAAACCATATATATTTTTTTCCCCGGTTAGAGTTTGAACTTTGAAAGTCTTTGAAAGAATGAAAATATTTCAAAATGATATATTTTAATTGGGCAACTGAGCTACTAACATATAGGTGTGTTTAATGACCTGCTCTAGATCGATCTAGAGCAGAAAAAAGCAGCTTTTTGGTGTTTAATGAGAATTTTTCTACTCCGAGCAAGAACTTTTTGTGTTTAATGACCTGCTCTAGATCAATTTAGAGCAGCATTTTCTGCACTTACTTTTGAGTAAGAGCAGATTGGAGCAAAGTGTCAAAATCAGCTGTTGACATTTGATTCAAATATTTTTGTTTATATTTTGCGTTTTGCAATCTATTTGAAATCGAATTTAACTTAAAATCAATTGAATTAACATCGCATGTTAGTTTAGTTTTGATTCCAATGTTTCCGAATATAGATTTTTATTATAAAAGGATACCAAACATAATTTTGCAAACTAGCTAAGGTCACAAAATGTTTGTTGCTTTCTTATCAGCTGACTTTTGGCACCAGCTGACTCTGCTCTAAGTTGCCTGACATTTTTCATGTTTCTTGCTCTGCTCTGAGCTGCGCTGCTCTGCTTTTTTTTCATTAAACACACTTAATATATGTTAAAAAAAATTATTTCCTTGAAGTGAATAGTGCAAAGTAAAAAAAAAATTTCCATTCACAACTAATAATTTCTTGATGCTTATATGTTCGTAGATTACATTACTATTTCTCATTTGACCTAAATAACTAAACTAACAAATTCTAGTCCAATGTTCCGTTTCCAAAGATGTTAGATGAATGTCCTCTAAATATAATTTTTTTTTTTTTTCACAGGCACATTTGACTGAATCCCGAACGTGTCAAGTTCCAAAAGGATCCAACCACGTTAAATGCAACGCCATCAACGTCTTAGACCAAAATTCAGTTATCTGTAATTTCTACCAAATTGGACCATGCTCCCTTCGCATAGAGGGAATTCTCGACTTGCTAATGATGTTTGTGGATGAACCGCTATTTGACACTCTCCGCACAAAGGAACAGCTCGGCTATGATGTTTCGGCATCTGTGAGGATAAATAGCGGTATCGCTGGTTATTCCATTACCGTTCAGTATCAGGAATCAAAATTTACTGGTCAATACGTCGAAGAGCGCATTGAAGCATTCCGTTTGCAAATGATGACTATTCTGAATGATATCGGGCAGGAAGAGTACGAGCATGTTCGTGATTCGCTGGTGAAAATCAAACAAGTTGTTGATGCTTCACTTGCTGAAGAAGTAAATCGAAATTGGGGAGAAATAACGTGCAAGGAATATGTTTTTGATCGCAGAAGGCGCGAAGCTGATATTCTTAAAATGATTACCAAACAAGATTTGATTGACTTTTTATTGGAAAACGAGCATAATAATTTTAGAAAACTATCAGTTCAAGTGGTAGGCTATAAACAGGTTATAGATGATAGAAGTTCAAATGAAGTGGATTCACCACCAAAAGAAGACATAATTGAAAGCTATATTCCAAGTTTCGTAGAAAAAACTTTGCCTAGAGTGCTTGACTTTAAAAAACAAATGACAGTATATCCAGTAACTAAAACAAATGTTGAACCCATTGATGTAATGAAAAATTGATAATATTTAACGGTTAAAAATATACAATTCAGATCAAGTTGTACATGATTTATTGTCTTTTATTTCTTGCGCAGCTATTTATATCTTCGTTTACAGACAGCTGCTCCGTAGGTATGTAAATCTTGTTCTGCGGGTATGATCTGCTCAATTAATTGGTTAATGTTCTGCAAATTGGATTGTTATAATTTTTAAATCGGTTCCAAATTAGAACACATTAAACTTCCCATGCGTTCAGGTCTTTGTAAAACTCGTCATGAGTTAAGGACATAGTCCGAGTAAAATTAAATGTGTTTATATGACTTTTCCGTTTCTAAATCCTCTAGGTAAGACTAAAAGTCGCCCATCCACTCAACCACAAAGTTGTGATTTTCAAAATCAATCTGAGTAATACTGTTGATAATTTTTTAATTTTTACTTGCGATTATAGGTACTATAAGGCAAGTTTTGCAATCGTGCAGAAAAAAAATTTGAGATAACAATTAAACATAACATTGCGATGATAGAGAATACGAGAAAAGTGGGTCCCGCAACTCTTTCTGTCTGGCTGTGTGTCTGTGTGTCTGTCTGTCTGTATATGGATCTACAGCCTGAACCCCTTGACCGATTTTCTTCAAAATTTGCAGTAAGGGTCTGTGAGGCAGCCTACAGAGGGGTTTTTGGAATTGGGTCTCTAGGTTTTGAAATAACGGTACCTGCCATACAACCCATGTGATAATACTTATTTTTCTCGAAAACGGCTCCAACGATTTTGATAAAATTTTACGTGAGGAATTATTTATGAATTGCTATTTCTATGATGTAAAATTTTTTTTTAGAAAAAGTCTAAAAACGGTACCCCCTCATAGTTTCAAAACCGACTTTCTCGCTAATGGCTTGCATGATTTTAGTAAAATTTCATATTTTAGAAGTCCAAAGTTTTCTAAAAAAGACTGCATATCAACATTTGAAAGATTTAGTTTTTTTCGAATTTTCATAAATTTAAAAAAAAAAAATTGGTTTTTTGAGTATTTTCAAAATGACATCTTTAATTTATTTCAAACTTTTTTTCATTACACCTTCCACAAAGATCTTAAAATTGGTATACTTGAATTTTTAAAACTTCATTTAAAAAAAAAATTAAAAATAAAAAACCGGTTTTTTAAAAAAGGGCTCCAACGACTTTGATAAAATTTTTAGGGCTTATAAATATTAGAATAAGAAAATGACATTTTTAGATTTTCGCTTAAAGCCTTTGGAATATTTAATTTTATTTTTATTTCAATATTTTGAGTGATTTCATTCAATTTTCAGAATCAATGTATAGCTGGCAACCCTATACCACCAAATATATTAAGAGCGAATACTAAAACCTTTTACTAAGCCTTAAGATTTTGGTGTTGTACTTAGCACACAATCGTAAGTTCGTGCGACCCAGTCGTTTATTATTATTATTTTTGTTTATTAATAGTAAAATTAAAATGTTTTCTCGCTTAGTTTGCGAGATATCGACACTTAAAGTCTTGCTTTATATTTGTAAATATAAAGTAAGCGCCGTAATCTGACAATGAATTGAGCTTAATAAGGCTAAGGCCAAAATAAAACGAAAGTGTGAAATAAAATTTTTCGATATCTCGCTTCACGCGAATCAAGGCTATTATTAGTTTTGTGATAAAAAATCATAGTTCATTTTTACAAATATAAATCAAAAAGGATGTTTTTCGACTTCAAAAATCGATATCTGTAAACGAAGCGAGGTATCGGAAAATTTTGCTTATATTTTTCGTTTTATTTTAGCCTTATCAAGATAAATTCAGATTGCGGCGCCACGGATATCATACTACCCGAAAAATGTGTAATGCTGCGACGAAAGGTAATAAAATCTTATAGAGTCGAACAAGCATGAATCGGATATGTTGCATAGGATATTGGTATCACGGATTATACAACATCCGTTACGTACACGACAAACATGGACAACATATAAACTTCAATCTGATCGGGAGTATCTGTATCTGTAACGCAATGTATTTGTTTATTAGCTCCAAAAAGTTTTTCATATTTTTTATGTTTAACCTTCGATCAATTATTTTCTCTAACAGTGTCTTACCTTCATAGAGGTATTCTGATCTTGAGGTATTTATTTCTGGTAGTTCTTGAAGTACCATAAAAAAGGCAGTCAGTATTTTTACCTTAAATTTTTTATTAAAATTTCTAGAATAAAGGAAAAACCTTGAAAATTAATGTAATTAGCTAGTGATGGTGGAGAGCAAAAGCGGATGCAACAGATTTTCAACACCCGCTCCCCCCTCATTTTACGCAATCAGTATTTGTAGGCAAGGCTCATAGTTACTGTAATGTCAAGTGAATGTTCCTATATCTTCATATTTCTTGTCTCGTTTGTTTTTTATTCATTGTAAAAATACATTTTGTTACGAAAAAGCTAAACAATTTTATCCTATGCTTTCTGGGTTTCTTCCCATCGCGTTCCAACGCCAGCCAAATCTCTAACGAACCTGTCCTTCACAGGCTCGGAAACGAAGTCCCTATGTTTGTAGGACGTACTACGTTGAGATGGTTCTCCCATATTTCTATATTTTCTTTTTTTTAACACGCACAACTTAACAAAACGTAACAAAAGTTTTCAAAACGCGCACGAGTTGACCTGCTCAAAATAAAGTAAGTAAGTAAGTAAGTATACTTTATTGAGATTTTCTTTTTAACACATTGGGTTCTTAAAATCTATGTATTCATACATATATTATATATATATCTTTCTTTATTTTTTAATTTGCCGACTTTGAATTGGTCTTGCTAGACTACTTAGTATTATCAATTTTATAAAAGGTTTTATAAAGCACCAGTGTGTGTAGAAATAGTTATTAAACTTCACTTTATTATTTTGTATATACGTCCACTCAAAAAGACGATGACAATGAAACTAGCTGATGCCGAAAAATGACTTAACCTAGAAAATAAAACTTAATCTAAAGAGAAAAGAGGAATGGAAAAAAAAGGAAGTGGATTAGTGGAGAGAAAAAACTATAGTTAACATGAAAGTATTTCTTTCTCTATATATAGAGATGGCTGTGTTATCTCAATCGAAAAAGAAGGCTGGATGTATGACTCGCAGTTATTGGGATGACAGTTTGTTATTTGTTTACAAAATAGAAATGATGTTAAATTGTTTATTGAATTTGGATGTATCTTTTCAGTTGGCTCTTATTTAGGATTAACTTATTACTATTCTTAGTTTAACATGTTTTATTTGTTAACAGCGCAATTACATTATAAAGGTACTTAGGTCAGTCCAAATATAGCCAGACATATATATATCTGTTTTTAAATCACAGCGTGTGCCAATGGATTGGATTGGTTTAGTACACACTCATTTTTCTAGTAGGTAGTAAATATACTTTCTAATAATAAATATACTTTCTTTTCTTCTATCACAGCAAGGGGCGTTAAAGCATAGATCGGTATTGACATTTTTTTTAGCCTCTGTAGGTGTTGGAAAATTGTTTTTTTATAGAATGGTTGAGTGAACAAATTGTCCTCTTCAATAAGGAGTGCAGAATTGGACCCTTCATTGAGGATACTTATTGGCGATATGTAATATCTTTCGTTAATTGACTCAAAATAAACAAACTATTGCCGTTTTCGTTTGGTAAAACTAGAGTACCCTTTTTTTTTTAGAGTACCCTGAGTTTTGACAATTCAAACGAACATGAAATCAGAGTATTCCGTTTTTGTCAATGTATGTGTGCGTTTGACATTATAGTTTGCTTTCAATGCAATTGACTACGTTCAGAAACATATGTACATATCTCTGCGTATTTCATGAGCAATTAAGTAAACATTTTTTGAATGGAGTAAAAACTGACAAAAAGAATTTATAACTAAAAAAGATACGTAATAAACTTCATAAATGTCCAGATTGAATTTATACAAAGGTAATTTAAGGCAATAAGAATTTTTTTGAGCTCGGACAACAACAAAAACAGCATGGACAAGTTATGCGAACCAAAACCGATAGGTTTGTGAACGCCCGCGTTGATACCGTTACTATAAACAAATTATTAAAATAATTTAAAACTATGGAAGCAGCTATTGACTTAAAGGATTCATTTTAAACTTTAATTTAATTTTATTTACAATAAATATAAATTCGCCCGTTGAACACAAAATTCGAAATGAGATGCCAAGAATTACAAACGAGAAATGTCATTTATGTTGGTGTGAGTTTACTCTGAAAAAATTTCTAGAGTAGCAAAACTTGCTCTGAGAGTAATTTCAGATTACCCTGAGAGCAGCCAAACGAACACAACGTCACTCTGACAGCAAAAAGAGTACCCTTAGGGTACTCTTTTTTCCCAAACGAAAACGGCATATGACAATTGGCAATGTCAAATTCCTTGGGGCATTGATGTAAGACGTCAAACTACGTCAATCAAATGTCGCCCAAAGGAACAAAAAAAAAAAAAATGGATTTTATTTCCCAACAACATGTGAACAAATCACAATAGGGTGATTGTTTTGTAAGTATATAAGGTTCGAGGATAGGGTTTTAAGAAAGTTGATAGAGAAATTAGACGAAATGTTGAGAGTAGAGAATGGGTGCTTGAAAAAAAGACGTTTGAGAGTAATTCTAACTGGTTACCGCAAAAGAAAGAAAGAACAGCATACTTTGACTGTTCGCGAAATTTCACTGCAAATTAAAACTTCAACGGATCATCATCGAGTTTAAAGTCGTTCAAGTCTTAAGAAAATTTTCAAAGAAGGCAACAAATAAATGTTTTAAATAAAGTACCTAGTTTCTGTAAAATAATTTCCAAAAAGAAAAGTGTCAGGACAAGTGGAGTTCCACATCATAACAGCAATTGTGAACCCTTTTTAGGAATTTCTATGGTGAAATTTTACTAGTGAATTTGCTAAGTGCGTGCTATTAGGTATTAATAGTTTTTTTTATAGGAAACTCAATTTAAGCAGTTCCCACATTGAGGACCTGCACCGAAAATTTTTACAGAGGTAGCAACCAAAAATAAAAGGAAAAGCTGTAAAAAGATCCGAACCAGCAAATCAAATTTTCTTTTCAAATTTTTTTTTCATTTTGCTTCGTAAGAACGGTGAGTGTTTCTTGTACCTTGAAATTTTGGAAATTTTTGCTTTATTCATTTTGCTATATATATACATATATAAATTCTTGGTTGGGTTTGTTTCGAGGGGACTTTTAAAGTAATAATACATTTTTTTTTTTTGATAAAAGAGGGTTGAATACCCCAAATCTGTATCGCAAGAGCCTCGAGTAGAAGTCAAACAGATTCGATTTAAAACAAATTGAAAATAAACCATTAACGTAAAATACATGCAAAGTAATAAAGATTTAAAACCACTTAATTGAAAAACCAAACCATTAGAAATACATACATAAATACATATATACATTACATAGACATATCAAAAATCTTCGTGACCTTTAAAATTTGAAGTTTAATAAAAGGTTAACTAAGAAAAGACTTAGTATAGATACTAAACTTACAGATAAAATTATAATAATAGCCACAAACATGCAATTAAATAAAATTTTTATATGAAGAGCATAACAGAAATAAAATGAGTTGCTAATTGATTTATCAAGAAGGAGGGAGATGAGAGGAAGGTAATGTAAAGGAAATGAAGGAAACAAAGGGGCCGTATTAAGGGGTACTTAAGCGGATACAGTACCTAGGTAGGGAGGGTATCGAACTATTTGTCCGCAGGCAAACCAACACCATTGCCTAAGCCTGGCATGAATATTTTTGGAACAGGGTTAGTTGGGTCAAGTACCTGCCCCATCCGACGAGCTAAAAAGGGAACTAGCATGCCAGCAACGACCCATTAGGCCAACAAAAGCCCGTTTCAATTTGCATTGCATTTGCATACTGATGAACGTCGCGTCGCTGATATCTCATGTTCGAGGTAGCGGTGGTTGCTACCGAAAAATAGAACAAGCCATGTGTTGAACATTTATGAGCTGTTTTTCTTTAGAAAAAATTGGTTTAGCATGTATGTATGGATGTATGTATATTAAGGTGTTTTTTTTTCGACTATTTTTTTCAGTTCCATCCCGAAATTTCGTGGAAAATTTATTTATTTATTCACTTCATCAAACAGAGAAGAATTTCTCTTACAGACTAATACATTTGTTATTCATAAAATAAAAAGAAAAAAGGAAAAAATTAAAATAGAAGGCAATCTTCCTTAAATTAAACAAATTTTATGAAACTATTGAAAGGATTTTTTTATCAGAATGGTGGGAAATACAATAAGTTAAATACATACAATTTAAAAGAATCTCTTTTACAGTTTTCGAAAAAATCCAATCTATTGCAAACCAAGTTAGCTTCCCTGATGCAACGAGAGATCGTTTCATTTCGACCATAGTTCATTCTATGAAAACACTCATGAAACAAAGTGGAATCTCGAGAATTGATTCTGGGTACACGTATATTAATTAATGATAGCAATGGAGGACATTTAATATGGTAAGAAATTATATCTCTGACAAACATTATCTTGGAGTATGTACGCCGCTGCTCCAAATTAAGCATTCCAAATAACTGACACCTGGTTTTATAAGATGGAGTTACAATTCTCCAATTCAATTTAAAAAATGCGTACCTTGTAAAATTCCTTTGTATTTTTTAAATTTTTCCACACGAGTTTTTATACTGGGGGTTCCAAATTGTACTGCAGTACTCAAGCATTGATCTAACTAAAGAATTAAAAAGCGACTTAAGTGTGTATGGGTCATTAAGTCTTTAGTGTTCCTCTTAATAAATTCAAGCATCTGGTTTGATTTATTGACCACATAATCAGTAGAAAATTGATGTCGCACCAATCAGCCAATCTATTTAGATCTTCGTTCAATTGAGCGCAATCCTCCAATGATTGTAAGAATCCGATAAAGTTTGAGGTCATCCGCAAAAAGAAGACATAATGAATTCTTGAATATATCAGGAATGTCATTAATAAATAAGAGGAACAATAGCGGGCCTAGGTGGCTTCCCTGAGGGACACCAGAAGGCACTAAGATTTGTTCTGATAAAATGTCATCAATTTTAACTATTTGAACCCTATTAGTTAGATAGGATTTCAGCCAGTCGAGAAGGTTTGAATGAAAACCAAACTGAGAAAGCTTATTCATAAGAACCTTATGATTTACGCGATCAAAGGCTTTAGCAAAGTCGGTAAATATAATATCCGTTTGGAAACTTGATTCAAAGTTATTGATTATATAATTATTCATTAACGAAAGATTTGTTACCGTAGATCTACCAGATATAAAACCATGCTGGTAGATAGAAAAAAAGTCTTTTATTTTAAAAGATAGTTTGTCGAATACTATCTTCTCAAATAACTTTGCCAATGCTGAAATCTTACAGATAGGTCTATAATTAGTAACATCCTGCTTAGATCCCGACTTAAATACTGGAGTTATGTAAGATAATTTCCAACAATCAAGAAACCGACCCTGAGAAAGCGACAAATTAAAGATAGTTGTCAACGGTCTGGCTAGGTTAGGTTAGGTAGAATGGGCTGACGGTTGATCTTAATTCCGTCACACTTAGATCAATGTAGATCCATTGTGATACCCTGAGGTATTGTAACGTCCTTGAAACCTATGAATTTATGTCTGGTCAGTATTTAGCCATTTTGTGGCCTTAGTGAAGTTTAACAGACTGCTTTTTGAAGCGTCTGATAATTCTTCTAGTTCATTTAAAAAGTAATTGCCTAGAAATTTTTTCCTAATATGGCAGAGTGCTGGGCATTGACAAAGGAAGTGAGTTGTATCCTCATGTTCATCTTCGTCATTGCATCCTCTGCATAGGTCATCGGTGCAAAGACCCATTTTCTTTTTGTGATAACCTAGTAGGTTATTTCCAGTTATGATACTGATAAGCATTCGCAATGAAGGTCTATTCAATGATAGCAGCTTTTCAGATTCTTTCTTATTATATTTCGGCCCTATTTTCCTGGAAGTAACACAGGAATCTAGGCATACCCATCTTTCATTGGATTTTTGCATTATTTTGTTACCAATTATCTGTTTAATTTCACAGGGTGGAATCCTGATTGATTGATCAATGAGAGAAGGGTCAAGTGTTGATCCTTTTCTCGCTAGTTCGTCCGCTTTTTCGTTTCCCGGTATACCACTATGACCAGGAGCCCAGCAGAGTCTAACGTTATGCTGCGTGCCAAGAACCTTTAGCTCTTCGCGACAGCAAGAAACAAGCTTTGACTTGATAAGAGTGGCAGAAATCGCTTTTATTGCTGCTTGGCTATCAATCAAAAAAGTGATATCAGCATGTGATAGCGCCATCATGGACACCTGTTTTGCAGCGTGTGAAACTGCCAAGATCTCGGCTTGGAATCCGCTGCTGTGATTTGGAAGTCTGAATGAACTTGCTAGGTTTAGGCTTTCTGAAAAGAAACCTGCCCCTGTTCCAACTTCCATTTTTGAACCGTCGGTATAGATTGCTATAGACGTTTCGTAAGGTGTTTCATTCTCCCAATCTTGTCTATTGGGGAAGCTAGTTGTGAAGGATTTTTTAAAGTCCAAGTATGGAGTTATATAATCCGTGCAGATATTGTTATCTGCGTATCTTGATAAAATCTGTGCGTGTCCTATTTGGCTGGTTTTCCAGACATTACATTGGTTTAGTCTAAGTGCACTATTTGCTGCCGCTTCTTGAACGTAGAGATCAAGAGGTGTGAGATTGAGGATTACTTCCAAACTCGCGGTCGCTGTAGTTCTCATTGCACCAGTTACGCAAATACAGGCAGATCTTTGAACTTTGGTTAGGGTTTTTAAATGCGTGGACTTTTCCAACGCCTTCCACCAGACCAAATTGCCATAAGATAGGATAGGTCTAAAATGGCAGTATACATCCACAGGATGATCTTGGGATTTGGTCCCCAGTTTTTGCCAAAAATCCTGTTGCACGAATACAGTGCTATCATAGATTTCTTATATCTTTCTTGTATATTGGGACTCCAATTTAGTTTTTTGTCTAAGATCACACCCAGGTATCTGGCTTGATCAGAGATTTTAAGAGGGGTCCCATTTAGTCTTGGTAACTAGAAAGTAGGTATTTTTCTTCTAATTGTAAAGAGTACCAGCTCTGTTTTGAGGGGTTCACTGCAAGGCCGCACCTTTTCGTCCAAGCGCTTACCTTGGTTAGTGTATAGTTCAATTGTGCGCTAATAGTGGAAGGGAATTTCCCCGTTGCCAGAAGAGCTAGATCATCGGCATAGGCATACGCCATCATGTTTGAGAGCTACGAGGATCTCATTCATGACCAGGATCCAGAGCAGGGGTGAGAGGATACCTCCTTGTGGGGTTCCCCTTGACACACACTTTTTCAAGTTTGCACCTCCCAGTTCACTGTGGATCTGACGTTTTGTTAGCATATTCATGATCCAATTTGTAATTGTTTCTTCAACTTCTAGATCATTTAGGGCCTTCTTAATTGCACTGTTTTGTACATTGTTGAAAGCTCCTTCAATGTCCAGGAAGGCTGCCAGAGTGTATTCCTTATCTTGCAGCGTTTTTTCTATGGTTCTTACTACACAGTGAAGTGCTGTTTCCACACTTCTTCCTTTTGTGTAAGCATGTTGAAAGGTGGATATTACTTCCGGTTTTATATAGCTACGGATGTGTAAATCAAGCAACCTTTCAAAAGTTTTCAGTATAAAGGAGGTCAGACTTATAGGTCTGAAGTCTTTTGCTTCTATATGGCTGGGTTGGCCGGCTTTCGGTATGAAAACGACTTTAACCTCCCGCCATATTTTGGGAATGTAGCCCCATATGAGGCTATTTTCAAAAATGTTCTTGAGATGTGATATGACTTTCCTGCTGCTTTTTTGCAACATCATAGGGAAAATGCCATCGTGACCCGGAGATTTAAAAGGTGAAAAGGAGTTGATAGCCCATTCCAACTTCTCTTCCGTTACGATATCATCAATCAATTCGATGTGTAACTGAACGGACGTGTGTGACAGTTGTTGGAAGTTGTTGTGACAGACAGGGTTGGAAGATGTGGTGGAGGTACGGCTATTTTTGTACGTTGTGAACTAAATTGTAAACTTGTTAAAAAAGCGGAACTGGGAAGTGAGATGGACTTTGTATTTATAGAGTTACTGTGTAATGAAAATAAAATCTTGCTAGGTTCAGTATATAGGCCCAACAACACCATCGATACTACACCAATCACGAAAGTTATTGATGAATTATCTTTTATTTCACCCTTTGTTGTTGTTGCAGGTGATTTTAATTGCAATATATTAAGTGACTTATCTCTAGTCAACAATATGAGAACCTTGAATCTTTTCCCTGTTAATGCCTCAACACCCACTCATTTCACTAGTCACAGTAGTACCCTTCTCGATGTATTTTTTGTCAGTCATCTGTATAAAGCTATAAATTTTAATCAAATATCTGTACCAGCTTTCTCGCGTCACGATCTAATTCATATGACATTGCAATGTGAACCCCTTGTTACAAACAGAACAGTAACTTATCGTGATTTCAAACGTGTAAACTATAGTGAATTAGAAAATGATCTAAGAAGAATAGAATGGTTTCGAGTTTAGTTTGTCGATGATCAAGTCTTTTTTATTCAAGAAAACATAAGAAACTTATTTGAATCACACATTCCGTTAGTAACGAAAGATGTCATAAGAGAAAAACCGCCATGGTTTAATAATCACATAAAAAACCTTATATATGAACGAGACCAAGCTTACAAAAGTTGGAAGCGCTTTCGAATAAACGCGTTGTATGATGAATTTAAATCATTAAGAAATAAGGTAACATACGAAATTCGTGAAATGAAGAGACGTTATTTTGCTCCAAGGTTAGACCCCTCACAAGCTGGACGGAAATTGTGGAAAAACCTACGGGATATTGGCATCGGCAAGCAGAAAAATAAGAACTACGACAACGTTGATTGCAATGAACTAAATAGAAATTTCTTGTCACTTCCAAGTTCAGAAGTGACTGATGAAACATCGTCTTTATCATTTGAGAATGCCTCTTTTTCCTTCCCTTGTTTTAGTTTTTCACTGGTTGATGAAGCTGATGTTTTAGAGAGCTGCATTCACGTAAAATCCAATTCTATTGGATTTGATGCAATTCACCCCGTTTTTGTAAAAGCTATACTCCCATATATTTTGAAATACATAACCCACCTTTACAATACCATCTTAATGTCAAATGTTTTTCCATCAGTTTAGAAACAAGCAAAAATAGTTCCAATTCCAAAAAACCAAAATGAGTTTCGACCTATTGCAACCTTACCATTTCTTTCTAAGGTCTTAGAAAGGTTAATGAATTGTCAGATAAGGAAATTTCTAACTGACCACAACTTACTATGTACTAATCAGTCTGGTTTTCGTCCTAAGCACAGCTGTACCACAACCCTTATAAATGTAGTAGAAAATATTAGGCAAGCCGTTGATTGTGAGAATGTCAAGTTTCTAGTTCTTCTAGATTTTTCTAAGGCTTTTGATACGGTAGACCACCATATCCTGGTTAGTAAGTTGGTAAATCAGTTCAATTTCTCTTCCTCTTCTGCAATGCTAGTTCAGTCTTATCTGAACCTTCGATCTCAGGCAGTTGTGGCAAATCGTTCCGTTTCCGAATTTTTAATGCTAAAAAGAGGGGTTCCACAGGGTTCAATACTTGGACCCTTATTGTTATTTATGTATATCAATGACTTACCTTTATGTATCCAAAACTGCCAAGTATATATGTACGCTGATGATGTTCAGATGCGAAAAAGTTTCCCTATAGGTTTGGTTGAAAATGCTACTGTTGAGGTCAATGATGACCTAGCAAACATTCAAAGTTGGTCAGAGAATAATAGGCTTTGCCTTAATCCACTGAAATCGAAATGTTTTTTAATCTCGAGGAAGGTCATTGACACATCTGGTTTTCCCGTAATTTATTTAAATAATAAACAGATTGAGCTTGTCGAATCGGCCAGGAATTTAGGTTTGATCTTCACAAAAACACTGTCTTGGAATTGTCACATAAGATCAGCGATAGGAAAAATTTACGGAAGCCTCCGTTTACTTTGGAGTAATCACAAAGTAACACCACTTAAAACTCGCATTATCTTGGCCAAAACATTACTCGTCCCTATAATGCTCTATGGCTGTGAAATCTTCCAAAATTGTGATTATGAGCACAAGCGAAAACTGAATGTTGCTTACAATAGCATAGCTAGATACATTTTTGGACTGAAAAGATACGACCACGTTTCTGAGTTTTCTAAATCCATCTATGGTGTTACTCTCGAAAACCTTTTCAAGTATAGATCGTTAACTTTATTGAATAATGTCATACAAACGCGCCAGCCACCGTACCTCTTTATTAAAATATGTTATTTGCGTTCTAATAGATCATTGAATCTTGTGCCTTTGCGTTATACGTTTTTATTATCTGAGCGCCAATTTTTCATAACTATGATACGTCTGTGGAACTGCCTACCCCGATCTTTAAGAATGATAAGCCATACTAATCTTTTTGGAACTAAATTAAAAGAATATCTGGCAACGTTAAGGTAGTGATGATATATGTAAATATGTAAATTGAACAAATTTTAATTTCAATTTTTTTTAATTTTTATTTTTCTGTTTCCTTTTCTTCTTCATTTTGATTTTTCTTTTATATTTTTCTTTTATATTTTTTAAAGTCTTACGATTTCAAAACTTTGTATTATAAATTGTTGAACTTGAACTAAAGAATTACAACACATCTATATAAAATAATTAAGTTTATACTACTTTAAAAGATATTGTATCTTACTGTATAAATCTATTTAAATAAATGTATGAAATATATGATATCTGCCGGGATTTCGTGTTTAGAAAACCTAGTGTTTTCTATTTCACTGTTCTCTATAGGGCTGCATCCAGGGAAGTGTGAATCGAACAGATGTTCCAGACTCTCGACTGGGGATTCAGTCCAGTGGTTATCCGGTTTTCTCAGAGAACCAAGTGGTATGGTCTCCTTAGAGAGGATTTTCCGTAGTCTGGCCGATTTGTTCGTACACTCAATTTCACTGCAAAAATTTCTCCATGAGCATCGTTTCGCTCGTTGAGTTTCATTTTTGAATTTCCTTTGGCTGGATTTGTAATGTTCCCAGTCATTTTCGGAGCTGGTCCGTTTGGCAGCATTGAAAAGTCTTCTAGTTTCTTTGCTAATGCTGCTCAGCTCGTTATTCCACCAAATTGGTTTTTTGTTCTTTTTTACCGTTGTGATCAGAGGACAGCTTTTATCCAGGGCATTTCTCAGAATCCCTGTGAGTTCTGCAGTCAACTTATCAAGGCTTTGCGGTTCAAGGTTCCTATTTGTATTAAGGGAATCTATGTTATCGTCTACCTACGATTTGAGCAGTTCGGCATATCGGTTTCGATGAGGGGCAGAGAGGCCGCCTCACCAGTTCCGGTATTTGTTCCGCAGCCAGCTCGTTTATTGTCTGTCGGGTCTTATCCAGTTCGTTTTGTTATGTCTGTTGGTGTCATTGTCCGTAGTCTTAGTTCGGACCTCATCAGAGCCTTCCTCGCCTTTCCCGTTAAGGAGTCGGGGTCCTTTTTCGATAGGCGTCTGACTGTCTTTACCGCGTTGCGTTGTTTTCTCAGTTGAAGTTCGTCTTTGCTGAGGACCTTTGCTCGTCGTTGTCTTGTATTTCTGTCGATGACAGTTGCCAGACTGTCCGTCGTTTTGTTGTGTGACGGATTTTCGGGGTTGGATTGCTCAGTCACATTCAGGTCTTGCGGAGGGCTATGGCCTTCTACACTACCATCAAGTTTCTGTTATTCCTTCCATTCAGCAGCGGCTTCATTTCCCATTTCTGGATGAGAAGTACTGCTGTGCTTCCGTACTCTAGGGTCTGTCTGTTCGTCCTTCGTATTATGTCCTGTGTTCGTAGTCTCTACACCAGCCGTCGATGGGGTTGGCCTTTTCTTTGGCTGAATTTTATCAGTGTACGGAGCAGGCGGACCCATCGAAGTCCTTACACTCTGACTTAGAGGGGAGAGAGGGTTCGGTGCTGGATTAGCAATTGGCCCATCCTTTCCCAAGCCTTCCCTTTCCACCAAGGTTCGTGTGCTGTGTGGTTTGTTTTGGTCGGTCTTGTCAGTTTTTGCAATTGTACCTTGCAGGGGGCTTGGTGCTAGACTAGCAGTAGGCCCGTCTTTTCCCAAGTCTCCCTGTCTAGAAAGGCTCGTGGTTATGTAGTCGTTTCCGTTCTTAGTCAGTCATTTCGTTCCAGTCAACTTTCCTTAGCCTTTTAACCGTGCGTTTGCAGTTGGAGATTTTACTCCGCCTGGACATGTACGATAGATTGGAGATATCGGAGTCTGCCATAGAGCTAGCATCACTGATATCATCGACAATGATGGCTTCGCCACTGGCTCCATCTTCCATACCTAAGCTGGAGAAAGGGTCGAGTAGGAGGTTTTCCTCTTCCTCAGTCATTTTCGTAACATTGTTGTTGTTCTTGGAGTTGTTCATATTAAATTCCTTTTTATTACTTGAGTAAGCTTTTGCGACTTTATAAGTTGGATCTGTAAGAAAAAAGAAAAAGAAAAAGAAAAGAAAGAAAAAAGAAAAAGAAAAAAGAAAAAGATCCAAAATTATAAGTAAAATCGTCACACAAACCAAGCAAAAAATGAAATGTGAAAAGTCAGTCACTGGCGACTTCTACTTTCGATATTGAGATCGTAAGGCAAAGCCCAAGCCAGCAGCCGTGACATCTGCTGACATTTTAGCGTATATCCCCGCTATTTTTTTAATATCTTTATGTGTCCTTTTCATAATTTTCATTGGGGTGGGTCTCACTTAGTTTGCCCAGAACCCTAGCTGGTAGCTGATTTTCCGCCCAGGAGCATCCAACCGTAGCCATCCTGCTTTAGGTTCTAGCGTAAGCCTCCTCACCACGGCAAGGTGGAGATCCGTTGAGGAGGAGGTCTGGCGGTCTGTAGAAAGCTAGGTCTGGCTAGGGAAGATGCACATTTAAACAATAAGATGGGTGGAATCCCGTCGGGACCATCAGCTTTAGTTATGTCTAAATCAAGCAAGGCTTTTATAACTTCTGAAACCTGCAATATCATTGAACCTATATTAACATACGCCTGGACTTGTGGTAATTCAAGACTTGAAGGAGATTCAGAGGAGTAAACAGAATGAAAATATACAGCAAAAAGATTGCAGATTGTAGTTAAGTCACTTGTTGATGTATTCTGGTACTTCATACAGCTTGGATAACCGTTAGATTTACGTTTAGAATTTATGAAATTCCAAAAGCTTTTACAATTATTTTTAATATTAGACTCCATAGTAAACATATAGGACCAATACAAAAATTTGTTGAGCATATCAAATTCTTTTTGGACTTCTCAAGTACACCGACCGAAGTTCTTAATTTTCACGGTTCTTATAGAATAATATGAACGCTTTGTTTTTTCTATTTTTTAAATTAATCAACCTTTTTTTAAACCAGGCTGGGTTAGAGCTAGATATTGACTTCTTAAGTGGAACAAACCGACGCACAGCTTCATTGATAATGGATGTGAAAGATTCGTTTGCGATTTTTAAATTAGCTCTTGAGAAACATGTATTCCACGGAAAAGAAGAAAGATAGTCGTTCATTGCATCAAAGTTCGCTTTCCTAAAGTTTGGTACAAAGAAATTATTTTTATTATGATCACAATGCATGTAGCTATAAATTAATAGTTCCTTCAAGTGCAGTGTGATGAATTCTGTTTGGGACAATAGGGGTTGGAGACATTTCAACATAAAAATTGAATTCCTTATCGACAAAGATCAGATCGAGAAATCGATTTAATTGATTGCAAATAGGATTAATTTGTATCAGGTCAAACTGACTAAAGAAATCAATCAAATTTATTTCAACATCAGTTGATACCTCAAATGGAATTAAATATTTATCATCTTTATTCATTACCCACTTTATATTCCCTTGATTAAAATCGCCAATACAAATTATATGTTGAGAGCTGTTTAGATTTTCTAAAATACTATTACAGTTATCAAAATATATATTATAATATTCAAGAGAACTATTTGGTGGGATATAATTATTTATGATGAACAATTCAGTATTATAATAAGCATGCCGGGAGCAAGCATGCACATTATGCGTTGAAATTATTTGTAGCTATGTACATATAATACTTGATTTTGATTAAGAAACTTTAATTCTTTATGCAAAAATTTTTTTCTAGCCAGGCATATCTTGAAGCCGGCTATAAGTTATATTAAGATACAATGTATATATGCTGTTTTTAAGTCTCAATAAAGAAAATTGTAAAATTGTAAATTCAGTATTATAGATGGGTCATTCCATTATCGCGGGTGCAACATTTAGACGCCTGTTTTAGTTTAACCTAATGAAATAAAAAACATTTTTAATTTCATTAGTCTATGAAAGACTACATTTTAATATGTTTATTTTATATTAATTAACAAATTTTTTAATATAGTACTCGAAAAGCTAGGAGAAAGGTTCAAATTGCCATCGCGGGTGCAACAAGTTTGGCCCAACCTTTCCAGATCACAAACAAAAAACACAAATCTGTTAATTCTTACATATTTAATATATTATGCCTTAATGTTTTGAAATATATTAAAGTAACAAAGAACATAAAATAAAAACTCTAAACAAAACAAAAATAAACAATGAATTATTATTTTTTTCAATAATTGCGGGTGCAACACTAAATTATCGCGGGTGCAACCAGTCTAATTTAAGTGAACATAAACATCAATTTTACTTATATAGGAACCAAATAAGAGATCAAATCATATTAATTACTAACAGTTATACTTTTTTTGTCGTTTAAATTAATTATTTCTTTTGAAATACGTCATCGATCGATAATATCGATAATTTAGTGTTGCACCCGCAATTATTGAAAAAAATAATAATACATTGTTTATTTTTGTTTTGTTTAGAGTTTTTACTTTATGTTCTTTGTTACTTTAATATATTTCAAAACATTAAGGCATAATATATTAAATATGTAAGAATTAACAGATTTGTGTTTTTTGTTTGTGATCTGGAAAGGTTGGGCCAAACTTGTTGCACCCGCGATGGCAATTTGAACCTTTCTCCTAGCTTTTCGAGTACTATATTAAAAAATTTGTTAATTAATATAAAATAAACATATTAAAATGTAGTCTTTCATAGACTAATGAAATTAAAAATGTTTTTTATTTCATTAGGTTAAACTAAAACAGGCGTCTAAATGTTGCACCCGCGATAATGGAATGACCCTTCTGTAAAAAATGTAGAATATAATATAGACACACATATTAAATATATATCATCAATCGTCTTCAGCATATATTATTAGTAAAGGTTTATCAAAACAAGGAAATGTATAAATTAATCACCCAAAAACGATACGTAAAAAAAAGTTGCACCCGCGATCTCAAATTGAGATCGCGGGACGCCTGTTTTAGTTTAACCTAATGAAATAAAAAACATTTTTAATTTCATTAGTCTATGAAAGACTACATTTTAATATGTTTATTTTATATTAATTAACAAATTTTTTAATATAGTACTCGAAAAGCTAGGAGAAAGGTTCAAATTGCCATCGCGGGTGCAACAAGTTTGGCCCAACCTTTCCAGATCACAAACAAAAAACACAAATCTGTTAATTCTTACATATTTAATATATTATGCCTTAATGTTTTGAAATATATTAAAGTAACAAAGAACATAAAATAAAAACTCTAAACAAAACAAAAATAAACAATGAATTATTATTTTTTTCAATAATTGCGGGTGCAACACTAAATTATCGCGGGTGCAACCAGTCTAATTTAAGTGAACATAAACATCAATTTTACTTATATAGGAACCAAATAAGAGATCAAATCATATTAATTACTAACAGTTATACTTTTTTTGTCGTTTAAATTAATTATTTCTTTTGAAATACGTCATCGATCGATAATATCGATAATTTAGTGTTGCACCCGCAATTATTGAAAAAAATAATAATACATTGTTTATTTTTGTTTTGTTAAGAGTTTTTACTTTATGTTCTTTGTTACTTTAATATATTTCAAAACATTAAGGCATAATATATTAAATATGTAAGAATTAACAGATTTGTGTTTTTTGTTTGTGATCTGGAAAGGTTGGGCCAAACTTGTTGCACCCGCGATGGCAATTTGAACCTTTCTCCTAGCTTTTCGAGTACTATATTAAAAAATTTGTTAATTAATATAAAATAAACATATTAAAATGTAGTCTTTCATAGACTAATGAAATTAAAAATGTTTTTTATTTCATTAGGTTAAACTAAAACAGGCGTCTAAATGTTGCACCCGCGATAATGGAATGACCCTTCTGTAAAAAATGTAGAATATAATATAGACACACATATTAAATATATATCATCAATCGTCTTCAGCATATATTATTAGTAAAGGTTTATCAAAACAAGGAAATGTATAAATTAATCACCCAAAAACGTTACGAAAAAAAAAGTTGCACCCGCGATCTCAAATTGAGATCGCGGGTGCAACCAATTTAAGTTATCGTTAACTTTAACCTTACACTCATTACACTCTTAAAAACAAATAATTTAAGTTTGGTTTTGATTTCTTCTTACTTTTGGAAAGTTTCAAAAAGTTAGCTCTTTATTTTTGTGAAAAAAGTAAACTCTTAAAGATAAATGAATATTGCCACTTCACGCTTAGCTGGTAAAACATAACCTCAAACTGTCAACAACAACTGTTTCGCGCCAGTGTTGCTAGTTATGATTTCACAGTTTATACCAATTCTTCGGATGGTAATATTTTCAAACGCGCCAAAAAGAAGATATGGTATAAAATCAAATAAAAATAAGTTGATTATTATATTTAGACTTTCTTCTTTGCACTAATAAAAAAAAAAAAAAAACAAATAGCGTTATTAAAAAAACCATGTCGGAAGTCATCTATAGCGGAATCGCCCAGATATAGATGAGGTATCAGCAGTGTTAACTTCATTGAGAATCAATGCCGCAGCATTACCATTGATTGGTGTTATGTTGAGTTCTCGGTTTGTAGCACAAAGTCGTTTTTTGAATAATTAACGAATTTTTTTACCTTAACGTACATTGGCCAGATGGAAGCGTCACTCATCAGTTGATTATAACTTTTTGCAGGAACACTCAGTTTAAAATTTACATGAGTAATATCCGACTGGGCAATTCCTTTTTTAGTCAGCTTGTAGCATTTAAACAAATTAGAAGGAATATCAGTCTGAGTTGAGATATGGTTTATAATTTGCTCAGGTACAGTATCCACTTTAAATTTTGAAACATGCAGCCAAACTGTAGGAGTTACAGCATTTAAATCACTTTTACCACTTCCTGTGATTACATTATTATTGCTTTGAATATTAATTTCTTTTTTTCTCGCAACCTCCGAATAAGCATTGTTTTTGTTTTGATTGTCATTAATGGTAACCATTTCATTGTGTCGTACCTTTGTGATAATGCCGGATTCAATGTCATCAAGATCAACCTGAGCACCTACAAATGTGCTACTACTCTTAATTGCAGCTGGAGCTACGCCATATCCACCTTCAACAGCAACAACACCTTCACAGTCATCGTCAGCAACAACAACATCACAATTTCTTTCAACAGCAATTTGCCCATTAGGTAAAATAGTAGAATCATTACCAACGACTGCAGTTTTTTCCGCAACAAGTAGACTAGTTTGGCTCTTGTCGATCTTATTTCTTTTATTTAATCCACCGGTAGCGTTTAATTGAGAGCTTATACCAGGAGAATAATGATGACGATCCATTAAACGGGCATTCAAAGGTGACGATAACTTTGAGTGCACAGAGGGTTCACCGACCTTTGGCATTCTTTGCACACGAGCAGTGTCGCGAATGTTTCTGCTGGTGTTTAACGCACTTGGTTTAGCATTGGTAATAGGCAATTTTGTTTTTGCGTTAGCATCAAAGCAATAACCGAACTTATTCAAGTCACTGATAGTTTCTTGTAAGTAGACAAAGAGATCATTGATTTTTTTTATGTAAGCAGGCAACGGGCTGTTTGTTTTGCATTTCTCGCATTTAAAGAAAACACTATTATTAGAATTTATGAGTTTAAGATCACTCTTTGTAAACTTCATGCAATCGTTATGAATAACTATCCCACAGATGCAACAAGATAGAGAATTCATATTACTTGTTGATTTATTACATATTCCGCACTTAGAATTCATAATAGAAAAATTGAGAATTAGATAATAGATTAGAGAGATAAAGTATACGTCCATGTAAATACCTAAAAAAAACTGCCTAAAAATTTTAGCCCTTAATATTAACATTTAGTACTCGTACAAGGCATGCAAAGATTTCCCTTATAAAATACACGTAAACTCAAACTTTTTTTCTTCAAAATTCTACAGTTCCGAGGCATTTTATGGTTTCTTTATTCTGTTTGAAGTTTTTAAAATACCAGCTGGAGCACTCAGACCTAAATACCAGTCCATTGTACTACCATCTAGCAACCGTCTATTTGTTATAGCTTTCCAGATATTCGGAGAAAAGCCAAAAGACGCTTCCATGACAAGGAACCTAGGTTACCAGCTCTCACCATGTCTGCGCCGAGTATCTGAAACCTCATGCGAGAAAAAGCAGGACATTCACAGAGGAAGTGCTCTGCGGTGTCCTCATCTTCTCCACAAGATTCACAGAGTGTGGTATCACTTAAGCCTAACACATTTAAATGCTTGGCTAAAGAGAAGTGCCCGCTGGCAACGCCAATAACCTTTCTACAGTCTTTTCTGCTACGCTAGCAAAAATATTGCAGTCTTCTTACTAACGTTGGGGAGCATACGCTTGGTTTGTCTGCATCCAATGGAAGCATTCCATCTACGGTTGTGCTCTTCATAGATCCAATCGTTGATTGAAGCCCTCACTGAGGACGCTGGCAGACCTAGCGACGGTTCAGGTCCTGAGAAAGCTGTCTGAGATCCCTGCCTAGCAAGTTCATCGGCGATCTCATTTCCAGTTATGCCGTAATGGCCCGGAACTCAAATGAGACTCAAGGAATTTAGGCCCGTATTATGAGTATCGAGTCGAACGTTCGCTTCTAGTCGAACTGTTGAGCGAACTACAAGCTTCGTGGTATTATGAGTAGCGAACTACAACATTCGCTTTTGATGTGATAGGTACCAACATAAAAAAAGGGAATATTTCATGAATATATGTCAAATTGCTTTGTAATTGTTGTTGATCTGTTAATAGAACATCTTTCTCAATCAAATATAAAAAAAATAATTCATTATAAGTATGATTAGTAGTGTTGATTTGTTTTTTGAAGATGTGGAAGAAAATGATAGTGCACGGAACAAATTAGTGTGTCAGTTTGGTTTTTTTAAAAATTTCAAATGTGCATTTTCTCTTTCATTTAAAGTGTTCTCCCTTCATTTATAAGCTGGCAGGGATCGCTGCTGGTCAGATGATAATGGTTCTTGAACATGCTGGGTATCTTCATCTTGCAGAACTTGGGCATCTTCATCATTACTGCATAATTTTTCCTGCGGAGTTGCTTCTTCCATTCTTTATTTGTTGCATTTATATTTGAATGCGCAACTGCAGGGGATCCTTGTGTATTCATTCTTCATTAGAAAATACAGCAAGAAGGATTTACTGCATGTTAAAGTCTAAATAAGTAGTCGACTGTTCTAAAGGCAACAAAGACAGTGGCGTATATTGTCCCCTTCCAGTAGCTACAATCACTTTTTTGTTTGTTGACACTTTTTTTTAAGTTTCAATTCGAAATCCAACCAAAACTAGAAACCTATAAGCAAACCATATGCCATTTTTTTCTCTCACGAGAAGGAGGACCAAGTGAGTTGAGGTCAATTGGAAAGCAATTGCTCAATTGCTTTGCGAAATGACTGCTGTTTGTCCTTAATGAATCGAAAGAAATTAGCATCTTGTTTTTAATAATTAATAAAAACATAAGAACTTTTAATTCACTCATTTTTGCCAGAAATGCATCCAAACAGAAACAGTAAACAATAAACAAACACAAAAAAAAAACTAAACTCTTCATTCGCTTGCCTTATCACCCATAACTTTCGTTCGACCGATTTTGACGCGCTGGGCGAATACAATATCGAACGTTCCTGGATCACTTTCGAAGTGGCTAGAGGGTTGAGAAGGGCCTTAAGCACAGCTTGGCTGTCGCTGCAAACAAAGATACTTCTCCCCGTCCATCCATTGTTCGTTATGTGGCTCAAGGCCATTAGTACCGGTAGTACCGGTTACCAAACCTAATTTTTTGGTAAATTTTTTTTGCCCCTATCTCGTAAATGGTAATAGCTAGAAGAAAGTTGAAGGAACCAATATGCAAACATCGATTTTTATTGAGATATTGAGCTTTTAAGTTGAGGAAGTATGAAATTTTAATTAATAATAATAATAATAATAATAATAATAATAATAATAATAATAATAATAATAATAATAATAATAATAATAATAATAATAATAATAATAATAATAATAATAATAATAATAATAATAATAATAATAATAATAATAATAATAATAATAATAATAATAATAATAATAATAATAATAATAATAATAATAATAATAATAATAATAATAATAATAATAATAATAATAATAATAATAATAATAATAATAATAATAATAATAATAATAATAATAATAATAATAATAATAATAATAATAATAATAATAATAATAATAATAATAATAATAATAATAATAATAATAATAATAATAATAATAATAATAATAATAATAATAATAATAATAATAATAATAATAATAATAATAATAATAATAATAATAATAATAATAATAATAATAATAATAATAATAATAATAATAATAATAATAATAATAATAATAATAATAATAATAATAATAATAATAATAATAATAATAATAATAATAATAATAATAATAATAATAATAATAATAATAATAATAATAATAATAATAATAATAATAATAATAATAATAATAATAATAATAATAATAATAATAATAATAATAATAATAATAATAATAATAATAATAATAATAATAATAATAATAATAATAATAATAATAATAATAATAATAATAATAATAATAATAATAATAATAATAATAATAATAATAATAATAATAATAATAATAATAATAATAATAATAATAATAATAATAATAATAATAATAATAATAATAATAATAATAATAATAATAATAATAATAATAATAATAATAATAATAATAATAATAATAATAATAATAATAATAATAATAATAATAATAATAATAATAATAATAATAATAATAATAATAATAATAATAATAATAATAATAATAATAATAATAATAATAATAATAATAATAATAATAATAATAATAATAATAATAATAATAATAATAATAATAATAATAATAATAATAATAATAATAATAATAATAATAATAATAATAATAATAATAATAATAATAATAATAATAATAATAATAATAATAATAATAATAATAATAATAATAATAATAATAATAATAATAATAATAATAATAATAATAATAATAATAATAATAATAATAATAATAATAATAATAATAATAATAATAATAATAATAATAATAATAATAATAATAATAATAATAATAATAATAATAATAATAATAATAATAATAATAATAATAATAATAATAATAATAATAATAATAATAATAATAATAATAATAATAATAATAATAATAATAATAATAATAATAATAATAATAATAATAATAATAATAATAATAATAATAATAATAATAATAATAATAATAATAATAATAATAATAATAATAATAATAATAATAATAATAATAATAATAATAATAATAATAATAATAATAATAATAATAATAATAATAATAATAATAATAATAATAATAATAATAATAATAATAATAATAATAATAATAATAATAATAATAATAATAATAATAATAATAATAATAATAATAATAATAATAATAATAATAATAATAATAATAATAATAATAATAATAATAATAATAATAATAATAATAATAATAATAATAATAATAATAATAATAATAATAATAATAATAATAATAATAATAATAATAATAATAATAATAATAATAATAATAATAATAATAATAATAATAATAATAATAATAATAATAATAATAATAATAATAATAATAATAATAATAATAATAATAATAATAATAATAATAATAATAATAATAATAATAATAATAATAATAATAATAATAATAATAATAATAATAATAATAATAATAATAATAATAATAATAATAATAATAATAATAATAATAATAATAATAATAATAATAATAATAATAATAATAATAATAATAATAATAATAATAATAATAATAATAATAATAATAATAATAATAATAATAATAATAATAATAATAATAATAATAATAATAATAATAATAATAATAATAATAATAATAATAATAATAATAATAATAATAATAATAATAATAATAATAATAATAATAATAATAATAATAATAATAATAATAATAATAATAATAATAATAATAATAATAATAATAATAATAATAATAATAATAATAATATGAAAATTCCATACTATCTCAATAAATAATATCTCAATAGGAAATTGAATTTCCTACAAATTTTTATAATACATTTTTTTGTATGTAGCTATCGTCATTTACGAGACAGGGGATAAAAAAAATAACGAAAAAATTAGGTTTGGTGACCGTTACTAACTCGCCGGTGTGAGTTACGACTTCACCGCGATGAGAACTTTTGTAAAGCATTCAATTCTAAAGAAAACCCACTAACGTCCTAGACTATACCATAAAATGCCTCTGAACTGTAAAATTTTGAAGAAAATTGGTTTAAGTTTACTCGTATTTTATAAGGGAAATCTTTGCATGCCTATGGCGAGTACTAAATGTTAGTATTAAGGGCTCAAACTTTTAGGGAGTTTTTTTTAAAATATCTTCCACAAAATTTCGGGATGGGAGTGAAAAAAAAGTCGGAAAAAACCCCCTAATGTATATTTTATTTAGTAGATGTGTACTATAGTAATTCATTTAAATTGCTGTATAAATATAAAAATAATATTTATACCATTATTGTGTTTCTTATGTGCGCTACCAGTAGTTTTTAGATTTAGCTGAGGAGCTTTCATTCTTTATGCTGTAGGCAATTCATTAAACAATTTAAGTCCACGATAGTTAATCATATTTTGAAGTCTTGAGTTTCTGTACAATTGTACAGTCGTCTAAAATCATCATTTGATCTAATGCTGTGTCAATCGTTCATTTCCAGTGAACGAACCAGTCATCAATCGTTCAATGGAAAGATTCGGTCATTTCAGTCAATCATTCAATCACTTGAACTGGCCGAGGCGATCGACCGAAACTGAAACCAATAGACCCTCGAGAACGAGGAACGACCGAAATTGAAACCAATCATTTGCAGTGCAGCCTGCAGCGTTGTATTTTTTAATTTTTATTACTCTCTGTTTACGTTTCGTGTCTACCTAGTACCTACATACATACATAGGTGCAGTCGAGTCAACATCGAAACAGAAACGTAGGCAAGAACCAATAGTATGGTACTGAGTTGTTGATGGGGGATGGTTTTCTTTTTTAAAAGTGCATATACATACACACATTACATTCATTACACATTTTCAGTGAGAATGGCTTTAAAAAATTCAAAGTAGAAGTTTTTCCATATCGCTTTGAAACAAGCACTAGAAAAGTTCTGAATCAAATTCTAAAAGCTGAAAATATGAAATAAACATAAGTATGTATATGTGGTTTATCTGAAATGAAAAAAAAAAACATCGCCCACCTACTCAGCAAAAGCACCATTCTATGAGCATTAAAGTAGACAGAATACTGTAGTACTTGTTTGATTGGTTTCAGTTTCGGTCAATCGTTTCGGGTCTCGTTCAAACGATTGGTTTCAGCCTAGGTCGTTCGTTTGGTTCAAGTGATTGGTGATTGGTTTCAGTCTCGTTCGTTCGTTTCGTTCAAACGATTGGTTTCAGCCTAGGTCGTTCGTTTGGTTCAAGTGATTGGTGATTGGTTTCAGTCTCGTTCGCTCGTTTCGTTCAAACGATTGTTTCAATCTCGGTCGGTCGTTTGGTTCAAGTGATTGGTGATTGGTTTCAGTCTCGGTCGTTCATTTCGTTCAAACGATTGGTTTCATTTTCGGTCGTTCGTCTATTGTTCAAGTGATTGGTTTCATTTTCTGACGTTCGGCTCATACAAATGATTGGTTTCGGTCTCGTCGTTCGTTTCTATCAAATCATTGGTTTCAGTTTCGGTCATCTTCACCCATCTCATACAAATACAGCATATAATAGTAAAATACTGAGTTTCTTTCAGTGGCGTTCTATGGAAATGATTGAAATGGTGATTGATTGTTTTAGTTTTGTATGATTGCAATCATCAATCATTTCCAGTGAACGGGTCGAAAAGACCGAATCAATCGCGATTGACACAGCTCTAATTTGATCTTAAGCTGTAAGGCTGACTGTCACCTACATTCTTTAACCCCGGGGCTATTCGAGACACCTCGTCGAAAATTTGTTGCAAGTTGAGGACTTTGCTCCATCAGATCGATTAATGTTTTGATATGCTCCTGATTTGTAATTTTCACAATAAATTCAGTCAAAATAAAAGTTATTTCAGAAAAAAAGAAGAAAACAACTACAACTTACTTTTATTTTCAAGTGAAACAATCTTGGGGTTTGCAAATTTAAAGTCGACAAAAAATAGTGTTTTACTAGTCGCGCAACTGAAATAGAACGACAGCTGCAATACCGAAGAATGATAGGGTGTCGTTAAAAAAAATTACATTCCACTGAACGCTTAATGTCAAATGGTGTAACGCTAGGTTAAACGACTACATGGTGACTTTCATAATACCGAGTTCCCTAAATAAAAGTTGTTGTTCAAGCAAAACACCTACCATAATAAGGGTGATTACATTTATGAAGAGTTCGCATATCTTGATTTTGTAATGTTTGCATTTGGTTTATTTGGTCATGGTTATCTAAAAATCGAATCGTTAATTAAAATTCAAAGTGAGGCTTTATAATTGTATTGCAAATATTCACAGCACATATTGTGATTATATTTTTGCGTATTCCTTTAAGAAATCCATTTTCTGACACTTTCATTGTTACATAAGTCATAAGGCTATTAAGATTTAATTTGCTATCTATAACTCCTATATACTTAATCTCATTTACTTGTTGAATAGTGTAACCCTCGTTTACTATACTAATAGTAAATTGCTATATCACACCATGCATATTGTTACGTTTTTACGTATTTCGGGAAAACCCAACGAATAGATGAGCTAAATTTGGATTAAAAAAACCAGAAAAGATTAACAAAGTGTAACTTGCTTTAAAATGACAATTCTTTATTTGGGAAAAATCCCATGCGGCTTTCTACAACGAGAAGTACAAGTTGAATGTCGAGAGAGAGAAGAAAATAGATGTTAGGTTGACAGCAAAGATCTGTCAAATCGTTCGCGGCTGTGTTCATAAATGCGCCAAAACGCGGCAGTGTTCATATATGCGCAACACTCCCCCCTTCTTGAACTGTAGCTCGTTCGTTTGAAAGCTATTTCTCGGTTGGCCAGGCATTGGTGTTGTTCCCACGGTAACTAGTTAGTCGATCGATATGCACAATCTTAAATTTTGATCGTGGTGACTTCTGAATTTTGATGGTTACGTCCGTTAGGATCTCCATAATCCGATATGGTCCATCCCAATCAGATTGTAGCCTAGGACAGACTCTTACTTTCTTTCGTGGGTTATGAAGCCAGACAAAACCTCCGACCTGGAATGAAGAAAAAATTTATGTAAGATCGTACCTGCTTTTCATTCTCTTAGCTGACTGCCGCATCTGCTCTCTTGTTCGCTCATGAATTTCTCTTAGTTGGTCCTGCAGCTGTTGGGCAAGTCCGCGACTTGGACACGAATCGACATGTGGTGGTGTCCCGAAAACAAGATCTTGAAGGAGATGCATATTACGTCCACACAGCATAGCAAATGGGTTTTCTTTTATTGACTCTTGATGTGCAGATCGGTAAGCCATTGCAAAGAGCGGAAGGAGCTCATCCCAGTTATCTTGCTTATCGTCAACAAATTTTGCATGGTAATGGAGAATAGTGCGATTCATTCGCTCCACAAGTCCATCCGATTGAGGGTGAAGCGGTGTGGTACGAGTTTTTCGAATTCCCATGATCTGCATTACATTCTGAAACACCTCTGATTCGAAATTACGTCCTTGATCGGAATGAAGTTCTTGTGGTACTCCATAGCGGCAAAACACCTCGAAGACCAACGAGTTTGCGACGGTATCGGCGGTTTGATCTACTAGCGGGAAAACTTCCACCCACTTAAAAAAATAGTCCATTAATACGAGCACGTATTTGTTGCCCTGTTTAGTGACTGGCAATGGTCCTAGAACGTCAACGGCAACACGTTGGAATGGTTCGCCTGCTAAATAAACCTGCAACTTTGCCTTAGTTTTTCTTTGTGGACCTCGCTTTGACGCGCAGACGTCACACTCGATGCAATAGCGTTCTACGTCCTTTTTGGCCCCAATCCAATAAAACCGGAATCGCAATTTTCCAAACGTCTTGTTGGAACCGAAGTATCCGCCAGAAAGTGTATCGTGGTACAACTTTATCGTTTCACTAATCATCGCTCGAGGTATTATGGGTAATAGCCGCTCTGGCTGCTGTTGATTGGTTGGTACCCACTTCTTAGTTAACAGATTGTTTTGTTGGCTAAGACTGGCAAACTGTGACCAATACGCTTTAAGAACATTGTTCTCACTCGAGATCTCCTTCCAATCAGGTCGAGCTCCCGTCGTTACCCATGCCAATACTCTTGAAAGTGTTTCATCAGACTTTTGTGCACTTTGAAGCTTCTCAACACTAAAATCACTGTGTACTAATTGGATGACATTAACCACAGCCTGTTTTTCATCTAAACAGCGACGTTTCTCTTTGCTTTCACAGTGATTACACGATTGTTTAGCGTCAGCACACGGACGGCGGGACAGTGCATCGGCATTCAAATGAGTCTTACCTGCTCGATGTTGAACTTGAAAATGGTACTGTTGGAGGCGCTCCATCCAACGCGCAAGTTGACCCTCAAGGTTTTTAAAGACAGCAACCAATTTAATGCCGCATGATCAGTTCGCACTAGGAATTCCCGACCGCAAAGGTACACATGAAAATGTTCGACGGCTTTGATCAATGCCAAAAGTTCTTTACGAGTGGTACAGTAGTTATGCTCACATTTACTGAGCGCTCTACTAAAGTAAGCGATGACCCTCTCGTTTCCATCTTGCTGTTGAGACAGTACAGCACCCAACCCGTTGTCGCTGGCGTCGGTGTCAAGTACAAATTCTCCACCCGGATGAACGTGGCCCAAAACTGGAAATGATGTAAGGCGGTCTTTCAGCTCAGCAAAAGCTTTTGCACACTGGTCATTCCACTTGAAAGCCATGTTCTTTTCAGTCAGCTGGTGTAATGGGCGCGCCACGGCTGCAAATTGTGGTACGAATTGACGGTAGTACGTGCAGAGTCCTGCGTAATTCCGAAAGATTCTCTGGTGTTGGCCAAGTGACTTTCACACTTTAAATTTTCATAGGGTCCGGAGAAATACCCTCGCTGCTTAGAACATGGCCAAGAAAACGTACTTCCTTCCGAAACAAGTTGCGGGTTTAGTTCTAAGCCTGAAGTTCTTAGGCGGCTGAAAACTGAGCGCAAATTAGTTAACATTTGTGGGAAAGTCTTACCGTGGACGAGGATGTCGTCCAAATAAACTAAGCACGTTTCCATAGGCAACCCTCGCAGTACATTGGACATCAGACGTTCGAATGTGGCTGGGGCATTCGTAAGTCCAAAGCTCATTACCGTAAACTGCCAGAGGCCATCCCTTGTCACAAAAGCAGTCTTTTCCCGGTCTTTAGGATGTATCTCCACTTGCCAGTAGCCAGATTGATAGTCTAGTGCACTGAACCACACCGATCCAGCGACAAAGTCTAACGTGTCGTCTATCCTGGGCAGCGGAAAGGAGTCCTTCACGGTGACATGGTTCAAGCGACGATAATCAGCACAGAACCTTGTTGATCCATCCTTTTTCCTTACCATCACAATTGGTGAAGCCCAGGGACTAGAACTGGGCTCGATTATGCCTTGACGGAGCATGTCGTCAACGATTCTTCGCGATTCTTCATGTTTTGCTAATGGTAGGCGACGAAGTGGCTGTTTAATTGGTTTGGCCGACCCGACGTCTATGCGATGTTGAACGGCGTTAGTTCTACCTAAATCCTCGGGTGTAGTGGAGAAGATGTCCCGAAATTCTAAAAGCAGCTCTTTGACAGATTGATGATGTTCTGCTGCGATCTGCTCTTCCAACCTGACGAGCAGATCTGCCAAACATTCCGGCAAAGCATGGCTGCCAAGCAAGGGTTCGTTCACACATTCAATTTCTTCAAAGAGCGCGACTGATGTATCGCCATTTACTACCACAGAGTGATCAGCCACATTAGCAACTCGTACAAACACCAACCCATCGCGTATTTTACTGACTGATTTGGCCACTAACAATCCTTTCGGTAGTTCATGTCTGATTGGGGACACAATCCCCTCCGAAATATTACTTGCGGAAGCAGCTGTCGAAATCATCTTCTCAGTTCGTGGTGGAATGACGTAGTTCTGAGATGTTCGGAGATAGATAGCTCGAACACACCCGCTCACTTTGGTTTTTTCTGGAATTGACACAATATTTTCGTCAGCGCCTTCAAATGAAAGTGGAATGCCTTCTGTTTTCTGGAATTGACACAATGTTTTCGTCAGCGCCCTGAAATGACAGTGGAATGCGTTCTCCTCCAATTTGCAATTGAAGAGAAGAAAAGTTCAAAATGCACTTATTAGTTTGCAGAACATCTACAACCAATATCCCATCACAACCAGTGGGAAGTGAGATTTCATCAACCACCAGTAATTTAAAACGTCGATGGAACCGACCAAATCTAATAGTCGTTGGCCAGAAATGTGTAGCTTGGAACGTGTTACCGCATAAAGTCTGAAGTCTTACGTTTCCAGGACGGAGACAAACACTGGAAGGGACCAAGGATCGACTTACCAATGTAACAGACGATCCAGTATCTACTAAAGCCTTACAGGTCACATTACCAATAGCCATAGAAACAGTATATCCGCGATGAAACTTTTCAGATATAACATTATAAATTTGGGGTTGAGTTGCTGATGTCAGTGTTAACCCCTCGACACTGACATGTGATCGTTTCCCGACTCATCAACTGTTTTCATTTCATTGCGTTTATTCTGGCTCGACCGGCCGTGACCACGCCACGTTGATGTTCTCGCCTCCTCGTGTAATTCAACAGCACGAGCCTGATGACCCACCTGAGTATCATGGCGAGCAGATTCCACAGTAACAGCTTTACCCACAACTTCAGCAAATGTCTTTTGGTCAGCGAGTCTAACGATTTCTTGTAGGGAACGATCATAAATGCCATCTATGAATTGCATCATGGCGATACGCTCTTGGGCATGTGCTGGGCAGTCTCCAAATACGATCCGCGTCAACCGCCGTATATCACTAGCAAAAGCGCCTATATCTTCGTTGAAACGTTGTCTCCTAGAACAAAAAGTGGCATGTGAGATATGTTTTTCTTGAGACATAAATCTAAGCTGCAAAGCTGGAGTCAACTTATCAAAGTCGGCACGTTCAACGGGATCTAAGCTAGTAAGTACTGACACACTTTCCCCACGAAGTAACGTTGCTAGCGTACGCGCCTTCTGTTGAGAAGTCCAATTGTTGGCTTCAGCGATGATGTTGAACTGTATTTGGTAGTCGCGCCATGTGGTCGTACTACTGTCAAATGGTGGTAAACGGGGACACATTTGCAAATGGGGTATCTGGACACCAATGTTGGGAGACAAGTGAGCTGCACACGGTAGTTGTGGATCCATTGCACTTGCTGCGCCTTTATCAGCCTTAGGTTCTGCGGCGGCGGCGACAGTTTCATTTGGTGGGGGATCACGATTGGGCGTAGAACGCTCGAAGACTCTATTTGCAAAAGTGGTTCCACTCAATGTTCTTATTTCATCAGATTGTCGCTGTTGTTCTTGCGATATGTGTGCAATAGCAGCACTCTGCTTCTCGACACTTGCGCACAGAAGACTCACTTTAGTCAGCAATTGTTCGAAACGAATAGATGACGAATAGATGACGAGCTAAATTTGGATTAAAAAAACCAGAAAAGATTTACAAAGTGTAACTTGCTTTAAAATGACAATCAAGTTGCCGATCAGCTATCAATCGCGATACCACGCGCTGGGCAAGTGTCCGACTAAATTTACCTGTGCTCCTTTCCCTACATAATATATATAAAAAAAAACAATAGAAATAAACATTAAAACATACCAACCAAGCCATCAAAATTAATACTCAAAAAATTTCCCTGCCGCGCCGAATAATAAAATTACTTCTGTGCTGTGAAATAAATTTATTCAGTGCTGTGTGCCACCCAATAATAAAACAAAAAAAAAAAAATCAATAATAGACTTAACACTGAGTGCATTACCTTCATCATCTCCTTATCATCTCCTCTCCCACACCACTCGCATAGTCTCGTTGGCTGCACACATTTCTTCTGTTCGATCTTATCGTATCGAGGCAGTGTGTGCAGGCAATGAGGCTGTGAGTTTGTCAGATGAATAGTCAATCAACGGCGTTGATCCCGTTGGTGAATTAAAATCAAAGCTCATTACCGTAAACTGCCAGAGGCCATTACTTGTCACAAAAGCAGTCTTTTCCCGGTCTTTAGGATGTACCTCCACTTGCCAGTAGCCAGATTGACAGTCTAGTGTACTGAACCACACCGATCCAGCGACAAAGTCTAACGTGTCGTCTATCCTGGGCAGAGGAAAGGAGTCCTTCACGGTGACATGGTTCAAGCGACGATAATCAACACAGAACCTTGTTGATATATCCTTTTTCCTTACCATCACAATTGGTGAAGCCCAGGGACTAGAACTGGGCTCGATTATGCCTTGACGGAGCATGTTGTCAACGATTCTTCGCGATTCTTCATGTTTTGCTAATGGAAGGCGACGAAGTGGCTGTTTAATTGGTTTGGCCAACCCGACGTCTATGCGATGTTGAACGGCGTTAGTTCTACCTAAATCCTCGGGTGTAGTGGAGAAGATGTCCCGAAATTCTAAAAGCAGCTCTTTGACAGATTGATGATGTTCTGCTGCGATCTGCTCTTCCAACCTGACGAGCAGATCTGCCAAACATTCCGGCAAAGCATGGCTGCCAAGTAAGGGTTCGTTCACACATTCAATTTCTTTAAAGAGCGCGACTGATGTATCGCCATTTACTACCACAGAGTGATCAGCCACATTAGCAACTCGTACAAACACCAACCCATCGCGTATTTTACTGACTGATTTGGCCACTAACAATCCTTTCGGTAGTTCATGTCTAATTGGGTCACAATCCCCTCCGAAATATTACTTGCGGAAGCAGCTGTCGAAATCATCTTCTCAGTTCGTGGTGGAATGACGTAGTTCTGAGATGTTCGGAGATAGATAGCTCGAACACACCCGCTCACTTTGGTTTTTTCTGGAATTGACACAATATTTTCGTCAGCGCCCTCAAATGAAAGTGGAATGCGTTCTGTGTTTTCTGGAATTGACACAATGTTTTCGTCAGCGCCCTGAAATGACAGTGGAATGCGTTCTCCTCCAATTTGCAATTGAAGAGAAGAAAAGTTCAAAATGCACTTATTAGTTTGCAAAACATCTACACCCAATATCCCATCACAACCAGTGCGAAGTGAGATTTCATCAACCACCAGTAATTTAACACGTCGATGGAACCGACCAAATCTAATAGTCGTTGGCCAGAAATGTGTAGCTTGGAACGTGTTACCGCATAAAGTCTGAAGTCTTACGTTTCCAGGACGGAGACAAACACTGGAAGGGACCAAGGATCGACTTACCAATGTAACATACGATAAAGTATCTACTAAAGCCTTACAGATCACATTACCAATAGCCATAGAAACAGTATATCCGCGATGAAACTTTTCAGATATTACGTTATAAATTTGGGGTTGAGTTGCTGATGTCAGTGTTAACCCCTCGACACTGACATGTGATCGTTTCCCGACTCATCAACTGTTTTCATTTCATTGCGTTTATTCTGGCTCGACCGGCCGTGACCCCGCCACGTTGATGTTCTCGCCTCCTCGTGTAATTCAACAGCACGAGCCTGATGAACCACCTGAGTATCATGGCGAGCAGATTCCACAGTAACAGCTTTACCCACAACTTCAGCAAATGTCTTTAGGTCAGCGAGTCTAACAATTTCTTGTAGGGAACGAACATAAATGCCATCTATGAATTGCATCATGGCGATACGCTCTTGGGCAGTCTCCAAATACGATCCGTATATCACTAGCGAAAGCACCTATATCTTCGTTGAAACGTTGTCTCCTAGAACGAAAAGTGGCATGTGAGATATGTTTTTCTTGAGACATAAATCTAAGCTGCAAAGCTGGAGTCAACTTATCAAAGTCGGCACGTTCAACAGGATCTAAGCTAGTAAGTACTGACACACTTTCCCCACTAAGTAACGTTGCTAGCGTACGCGCCTTCTGTTGAGAAGTCCAATTGTTGGCTTCAGCGATGATGTTGAACTGTATTTGGTAGTCGCGCCATTTGGTCGTACTACTGTCAAGTGGTAAACGGGGACACATTTGTAAATGGGGTAGCTGGACACCAATGTTGGGAGACAAGTGAGCTGCACACGGTAGTTGTGGATCCATTGCACTTGCTGCGCCTTTATCAGCCGTAGGTTCTGCGGCGGCGGCGACAGTTTCATTTGGTGGGGGATCACGATTGGACGTAGAACACTCGAAGACTCCATTTGCAAAAGTGGTTCCACTCAATGTTCTTATTTCATCAGATTGTCGCTGTTGTTCTTGCGATATGTGTGCAATAGCAGCACTCTGCTTCTCGACACTTGCGCACAGAAGACTCACTTTAGTCAGCAATTGTTCGAAACGAATAGATGACGAATAGATGATGAGCTAATTTTGGATTAAAAAAACCAGAAAAGATTAACAAAGTGTAACTTGCTTTAAAATGACAATCAAGTTGCCGATCAGCTATCAATCGCGATACCACGCGCTGGGCAAGTGTCCGACTAAATTTACCTGTGCTCTTTTCCCTACATAATACATATAAAAAAAAAAAACAATAGAAATAAACATTAAAACATACCAACCAAGCCATCAAAATTAATACTCAAAAAATTTCCCTGCCGCGCCGAATAATAAAATTACTTCTGTGCTGTGAAATAAATTTATTCAGTGCAGTGTGCACCCCAATAATGAAAAAAAAAAAAAAAAGATCAATAATAGACTTAACACTGAGTGCATTACCTTCATCATCTCCTTATCATCTCCTCTCCCACACCACTCGCATAGTCTCGTTGGCTGCACACATTTCTTCTGTTCGATCTTATCGTATCGAGGCAGTGTGTGCAGGCAATGAGGCTGTGAGTTTGTCAGATGAATAGTCAATCAACGGTGTTGATCCCGTTGGTGAATCAAAATAAGGTTGCTGGCTGGGCATAACACCGCTAGTAACTTGTTTTTGGTTTTCCAATTAGATCTCCACTTGTTGATTGGACTCAGATTAAGCGTCTGCGATTGATACTTTGTTTTGTGTTTTTTTGTGAATGGTAATGTCGGGTGAATTTCGGGTCGATTTTATCAACATAAGGGGGCTAAGATCGATTTTCTTTGCTGTGTACGCTCACACTTCAAAATGCAGGCCAGCTGTTTTGGCACTAAGTGAAACACAGGTGGGTGTTGATTCTGATCCCTCAGAGTTCAACCTGCCTGGATATAGCTTAGTGCCACTATTCTTTTCCTCCCATGGCCCCGCCGTATATGTTAGACATGATATTGCTTACCAACTTCTACCACAATACGGCCTCTGTTCTAATACGAACTTTAATTTCATGTGGTTAAAATTCACCGTCCGTAAGCAAATCATTCATTATTGTTTCATTTATAGAAGCCCCAATTTAGATAGCAATTCAACCTCTAACGAGTTTGATGCGCTATCTGAGTCCATAATAAGAATTGTCTCCCTTTATCCTCACACTGAAATCGCAATCGCGGGCGATTTCAATGTACACAATTCTGGTTGGCTTCGACATTCTGGCCAGACAACACCCGAAGGAAAATATGTTGAGATCTTCGCTGAGTTTAACGAATTAACTCAACTTGTAGATGAGCCCACTCGGGTTCCAGATATTGAAGGTCATGCGGCCAACACTCTTGACCTATTTCTCACTTCTCATCCCGAAAAATATAGGGTTATAGTATCATCTCCTTTAGGCAAATCGGACCATTGTGTCATATCGGTAGATTTTTCGTCTTCCGTCACGGTAGAAAAAGATAAAGTCCCCAAAAGAACTGTGTGGCAATATGAGAAAGCCCATTGGGACAGACTGAATAATTTCTTTCGAAATTTTAATTGGTCATTGTGCTTTTTGACGGAAACGTTGATGCATCAGCTGATATGATATCTAACGTAATTCTCAACGGCTTGCGAAATTTTGCTCCTCACAGAACAAAAAGTATCATCCCCAAGGAGAATTCATGGTTTGATTGAAGCTGTAAAGAGGCGATTAGGGATCGTGAAAGTAGTTTTCGAACATTTAAATATAACCCTACTGTAGAAAACCGAAATTTGTTCAAACGGGCCAGAAATATCTGTAATGCTCAAATACAAAAGGCTAAGTTTTTACATGACCAAAAGGTAAGGCAAAAAATACTATTGTGTCCAAAAGGAAGTAAAAACTTTTGGTTTTTTGTCGAGAACATTAAGAACACGACCACGTCATCGGTCCCAACGCTCGTCTTCAATGACTCTCCGTATGTCAGCTCCATCGACAAAGCCAATTTGCTGGCAGCTCAATTTGCTGCCAATTCGACACTTCCTCATAGCATATTGGCTCCACCTGAGCTCGAGTCTGCAAATTCTTTGATGAAGCAGATATTTTTTCGAACTCGCTCGGTTGCGAGAGTCCTCAAAGATCTCAACATACATAAGTCCGCTGGTCCAGATGGTATCCCCGCCGTTATTCTGAAGAGGTGTTCTTCTACGCTGGCAAAACCACTGCGTAAACTTTTCCATCTTTCCTATTCTGCTGGGATTTTTCCGAGCAGATGGAAAACTGCATTTGTCCAGCCCGTCCATAAAAAAGGCGAATCTTCCTCTCCTTCCAATTAATGTCCAATTGGACTAACGTCCCTTCTTTCCAAGGTCATGGAAACGTTGATAAACCGTCAACTTATGAAATATCTTGAAGAACGAAAGCTTCTTAATGACCGTCAGTACGGCTTTCGTAGCAAACGGTTCACTGGTGATTTGATGGCTTATCTCACCGAAAAGTGGAACCAATCCTTACATTGTTTTGGAGAAAGTAAGATTATTACGCTTCATATTTCTGAAGCATTTGATATAGTTTGGCATCAGGCTCTTTTATCGAAAATGCGTGCTTTTGGTATCGATGAGTCTCTTCTTCCTTGGATTAGAAATTACCTTTCAGACCGTTCAATACAAGTTGTGTTGGATGGCTTCAAGTCTGGTACCCACTTAATAAATGCTGGTGTGGCCCAGGGCTCCGTTTTGTCTCCGACTCTCTTCCTCATTTTCATTAATGATCTCTTGTCTGAAACTTCTTATCCGCTTAACTGTTTTGCTGACGACTCGACCAACAGCTTTTCATATTCGTTTCCAAATTCACGTCCCTGCTCTTCGGATGTTGAACTGGAACGGTTGCGTATGATAAGCTCATTGAATTCTGACCTTGACAGCATTGTTTCATGGGGTCTTATGAACCGAGTAGAATTCAATGCTTCGAAAACTCAATGCTGTCTCTTGTCGTTGAAGCTTAACATTCCCCCATTGCCATTATCCATGAATGGTACCTGCATCGAAGAAACCGAAAAGCTGTCAGTACTTGGTATGTGTGTAAACGATGATCTTCGTTCGAATGACCACATATTTGAAGTCGCCAAAAACGCTGCTAAATGCTTAGGTTTCTTGAGACGATGCAGGAAGTTCTTCACCCCTTCTGATCTGGCTACAATTTATAAGGCCTTCATCCGCCCAAAACTGGAGTATAACTCCCATATCTGGTCAGGTGCTTCTCAAACATTTTTGCACCTACTTAATAGGGTACAAAACAGAGCGTTAAAATTGATAGGTGATAGTTCAATCGAAAAATCGATTGATTCTCTTGAACATCGTCGAAAAGTCACCTGTCTCTCTCTCTTTTATCGCTTTTTTTTTTACAAACAGTGCTCTAGTGAAGTAGCCAGTTGTATTCCTCCCCTGAAACAATTTAGCCGCAACACCCAACTTGCTAGGAATGGTCATCAGTTTTACCTTGCGCCCAACTTCGGGCGTACAGTCAAGTATAGAGATTCATATTTTAGTAGCACCACCCGTATGTGGAATGCTTTACGTGGCTCTGTGTTTCCCCTGCGTTACGATTCACAAAAAAAAAAAAAAATTCTTCATTTGGGAAAAATCCCATGCGGCTTTCTACAACGAGAAGTACAAATTGAATGTCGAGAGAGAGAAGAAAATAGATGTTAGGTTGACAGCAAAGATCTGTCAAATCGTTCGCGGCTGTGTTCATAGATACGTCAAAGCGCGGCAGTGTTCATATATGCGCAACAATATAGTTGTACCAACGTTGATCTTCAGTTTGTTGATTTGAACACAGGTTCATTGAGTCTTCGTTAAGTTAGTTAGTTGAGTTGAAAAAACTTTATTTAAAAACTGCTTTAAAAATATACAGTGTGATAAACTTAAGTTAATATGGTTTGGCCAATGGCCGTCTAGCAGATTGACAATTTATTTAAGCTTAATATGTATTTTATAATTCTATAAGTATTAGTATTAGTAAGTAAGAGTCTTCGTTAATATATGTAGTTCAAAAGTTCAAATATCGTTTTTCCACTCGCGAACAATAGAGCGTCATCGACACACAGGGATATTTTGGATGTATTTAAATCTTTACAGATATCGTTTATATGAATTTAGAACAATATGGGGCCGAGTAAAGTACCTTGGGTTACACCAAAACAGGTTTCAATCGCGTAGTTTTGACGGAAAGCGCGTGATTTAGAATTATTGACAGATGTTTTTTGAGTTATTTCAGATGAGTAAGATTTGAACCAATCGAATTCAATGGTTTCGTCGGAATCCGGATAGATTTTCCATCAATAAGTTGGTATCACAATCGCATTTATAAAACTGTTCGCAGGGACATTTTTCAACCATTTTTTTAAATATTGGAATCATATTTATTAAACGGAATTTATCACCCTCCTCTGCATCGGCCTTTTTAGGAATTGGTATTGCAATTGATTTCTCTAAGTTGCTTAGAAACATGCCTTTCCTAAAAGATTCATTCAATATTTTTAATATTTCTGGACCAATTATATCAAAGCAGTCCGGTATAATGTTGATATTCAGCTACAATGGGTTTTTAGTATAAACTCACCTAAATTGATTTCTGGTCTACTTCTTTACTGAAAATTATCACGAAATTCACCGATATTCAGCGAAAGTCAGTCTACGCCTATTTTACCACATCTAATTTTCGTAGTTGTGCACAAAAATAAGTGCTCACGAGAGAGTTAAATATTGCCTCACCCTGCGAATTTTTGCAACTAGAATTTCTGTGGACGAAAATCGTGAACAGCCAAAACAAATGCAACAACTATTAAAAAAAAAAAACAAACAAAAAACAGTTCAAATTTTCTTCCCCAAGCAAAGTTTTGACTTTGAAGTCATTTTTTTTTTCAGAAAATGCCTATTAAACATAGAATTTCTTTTTTTTTTTTTACAGTTGAATAAAACAATAATTAAACAACAAAATTCATTTATAAGTGTACTCAAAAGCCCATACATTTTATGATACTTAAAAAATACAAAATGGGTAAAATGTAAAAAAAAAGATTTTTAGCTTTGATGTTTGTTTGAATAAAACAATAATATGGCTACTTTTAGTAGTTTTTTATGGAATTTATAAAAATACAATTATAACAAGTGCTCAAAATGGCCTCCTTCGTTTTCTATGCGTGCCAGAGCCCGTTTTTGGATTTCATTGTGGGTGTTTGCTCTCGATAACTCTACTATACTGATCCAGTTTCTCGTAGCCTTCGAAATGTATTACCAAAAACATTTTGAGAAGGAAGTCGTCTATTAGGATAAAGTTACTGGTATCTTCGTTGTGCTCTTCTTGAATTTCCATTGCAAAACCCATATACGATTAAAATGTCTTCGTATTGTAATGTACACCCAACATTTATACCAATTTCCAAATCGAAAACATTTAACCGAAAACACAACTGGCAACACTATATTGGAATGGTATAAAGGAAGACGTTGGTTGTGAGTGTGAGTGTGTGTGCAGAAATATACCGGGAGGGGAACTTGTCTAGACATCATGGTTCATAGCAAAACTACTAGTAAGCTCTCGATATTTCACACTTCTATATAAAGAGGGAGCTGACGCAACCAGAAGTCAGTTTGATTTAGAAAGTGATAGTGTGAATATTGAATAAACGTAATTGAGTTGAGTTCGAATAAAGTGTATATCGAAGGTAGATGCTGAATAAAAGTGGTAGAATTAAATTGAAAGAAAGAGTTTTATTTTTGCGAACTAAGCGCACGTCACATTGGTGTCAGAAGTGTAAATAAAACTTATTTGATAAAAAAAAGACGTAAAGTGTAAAAAAAAAAAGTTAAATACAGTCTCCGACTAACTTCTCTCGCAGACAGTCGCAATTAGTAAATTTCTAAAATGTCTATTTGTGCTAAATGCAACAAAATCATAAAACGTTCTCAAAATTTCATCGAGTGTGGTTCTTTCTGTGGTCAGGTTTTCCATAAAGATTGTGTAGAAATCGCCGAAAATGATTATAATGCATTATCAAATTCGAGTATTTTCTGGAAATGTATTCCGTGTGCTAATATAAATCTCTCTTCCTTTCTAAAAAGTTTAAAAACTCTAACGAATACGGTTAGTGAGATGAAAAATGAACTCTCTGATCTCAAAACAGTTTTAATAAATAATAATTCCCCTCCGCGTAAGGCCGCTAAGAAAAGTGTTAAATGCTCTATAAGGGAAAATGCTTCAATCTCTTCAGGTGTTGACAATAGCTTGAATCACCCTGACCCAGTGCAACATTTAACCTCTCTTCTGAACATTGTACCTTCACCATCATCATCAAGTCCATCTTTACCATCAACATCATCAAATAAAAGCCTTATTAATTTACCCATCCGCAATTGTAATAAAACTAACCCTGCAAACAATGTAGACATTAATTCTGGTGGATGGGAAATTGTTCAAAATAAACTCCCTAAAAAAAAGTCCCTAAAAAAAGTTCTAAACCTAGAAAGATTATTGGTTCTGACAATGAATCATCTCTTCGTGCTTTACCAGAATACAAGTGGATTCATCTGTCTAAATTTAATATTAATACAACAACCGAAGATGTCATCAGTCATATTTCCAAAAAAACAAATATTCCTGCTGATCAATTCAAATGTTTCATGCTAACAAAGAGAGATGCCGATTTATCAACACTTAAATTTGTTACTTTCAAGCTAAGCGTTCCTTCTCATAAGTTGTCTGAAGTAATGAACTCTTCAGCATGGGGTTCTTACATTCAAATAAAAATGTTTATTAATAAGAAAGAGAACTCTACAGCGACTCCGACTACACTTCCATCTCTACAGCTACCACCCACAACCACACCCTCACCAACTCCAGCTCCACCACAACCACTGCCACCACCACCGCCACCACAAAGTCATTGACAACCAACTCCACCAGCCGATAATAACATAATAAATGCAAATTCCCTTTCGCTCACTCAACTACATCACTCTTCACGTAACAAGAATAACATTTCCGAATATCAAATATTCTATCACAATGTTGGTGGATTAAGAACAAAAATGCAAAATATTCTTCTCTTCTCCTCTTCACAACAGTTTGACATATATGCACTCACTGAAACATGGCTCTCTGAGAATCATTTTAATGCAGAAATGTTCAATAACCAGCTGTTTAATGTTTTCCGTAATGATCGATGTCCACTAACAACTGGAAAATTAAAAGGCGGAGGTGTAATGCTAGCCATTCGTTCATCATTGGTGTGCTATCAATTGGATTTGCCGTCATCGTCCGCCGCTTTGCAAACACAATTTGATATCGACCAGCTGATAGTACGTGTCAGCATAGATAAGGTTCATGATGTGTATTTTATATTGAGTTATATTCCACCTAAAAGTTCATTTGAATTATATAAAATTCATGTAGATTATTGTATATCAGTTTTAAAAAATCTAAAAGAGAACCAGCATATTATTATTTTAGGAGATTTTAATTTGTCATATATAAATTGGCTACAAGATCCTGATGACTGTAATTGTTTGATTCCTTTTGATATTAATAGTGAGTGTGAAAGCATTGTTGTTGACACCTTTTCCGAATTTGGTCTTAGTCAGATAAATAATTATCCAAATAAATTAAATCGTTATTTAGATCTAGTTTTCATAGATAAAGAGATTAGTGTAGATATTGATAGTCCTATTCCACCTCCTTTGCCAAACACTGATAATCATGTAGTGCTTTGTTTGGTTTTAAAATTCTACAAATATCTGAAAGAAACCTCTGACCAAAAATATAAATATAATTTTAAAAAATGTAAATTTAATGAAATATCAAAATTTATTGATACATCTGAATTGATACCTGCTTTAAATAGTTCAAGAATTGAAGTTGCTTATTAGTTTTTTACCAACTCAGTAAATGAGGCAATTGATTTATATACTCCGAAGCTTATCCAGAAATTATCTTCAAAACCCCATTGGTTTAACAAGAGACTAATAAATATTAATAATAAAAAAAACAAAGCTTATAAATTAGCTCGGGAATCGAACAATGATACTATTATCTATAATAGATACCTTCGATTACAGAGGGAATTCGATTTTCTAAACAAATTTCTTTACAAGCAATATGTTTTAAGTATGGAAACAAAACTTAAAACTAATAGTAAGTGTTTTTGGATGTTTATAAAGAATAAAAAAAGATCTACTGGTATTCCAAATTCGGTTAATTATCTGGGCGAAACCTCTAGTGAACCGTTAAAAATGTGTAATTTCTTTGCAAATTTTTTTCAATCAGTTTTTAAGCCTCTATGTACTGAGACCACATCAGTTATAGATGATTCACCTGAGCTAGTCAACATTGGGGACTTGCGTATCAATAAAAGTGAAATCGAAGAAGGATTGAAAAATTTGAAGGAAGACACACAGGCAGGGTTTGATGGTCTTGCACCAATTGTATTTAAAAAATGTGCTTGCGCCTTAGCAGTTCCACTTGAAGTGATTTTTAATCGCTCTCTCCAAGAAGGTGTTTTCCTGACCGTATGGAAAAGTTCGTTTGTAACCCCTATTTTTAAGTCGGGGTCAAAAAACCTGGTTACTAACTACCGTCCTATTTGCAAGATATCTGCGATTCCAAAACTTTTTGAAAAAATTGTATATAATAAACTTGCTTTTCTTTTGAAAGAAGTTATTTCCCCATTGCAACATGGTTTCATTAGTGGAAGATCAACAACAACCAACTTAACTATATTTAGCAATTACGTGCTATGTTCCCTTGAGCAAGGTTTCCAATGTGATGCTATCTATACCGATTTCTCAAAGGCATTTGACAGAGTTGATCATAAAATTTTGGTTTCTAAGTTGAATAAGTTAGGTTTTCACTCTAATTTGTTAAAATGGATTGAATCATACCTTACTGACAGAGTTCAGTACGTTCGAATAAATAACGTTCTTTCGAGTCCCATAAATGTGACCTCCGGCGTCCCCCAAGGTAGCCACTTAGGACCTCTTCTCTTTTTAATTTTTGTAAATGACATTCCAAGATTTTTAAAGAATTGTCGTTGCTTGATGTACGCCGACGATCTAAAATTGTTTTTAAGCATAAAATCTATCCATGATTGCATTAATCTACAGAAAGATTTATCGAATTTATCTGTTTGGTGTAGTAACAACGTTCTTCACCTAAATGTTTCAAAGTGTAACAGTATTACTTTTTCAAGAAGTGCTTCACCAATTACTTTTGAGTATAATATGAGTGGAACTTCCCTATCTAAATTAAATGTAAAAAAAGATCTTGGTGTTATATTTGATGTTAAGTTCAGTTTTTCTAGTCATGTCGACTATATTGTGTCTAAGGCGAGCTCAATGCTGGGGTTTATTTACAGAAATGCCAAGGACTTTTCAGATCCGTTTACTCTTAGATCACTTTACTTCTCATATGTCAGAACTGTATTAGAATATTGTTGTACTATTTGGAACCCAATATATGCGGTTTATTCAGTGAGAATCGAAAGAATACAAAGACGTTTCACGAGAATGGCTATCAGAATCTTACATTGGAATATCGATATGCCCTCTTATAATTCAAGGTGTTTATTACTAGGCATCCAAACTTTGGAAACTCGACGTAAATATTTCGAGGTAATGTTCGTGAGAGATGTTATAAATTATAAAATCAATTGCCCCTATTTACTATCCATGTTGAGTTTATTTGTTCCCAGTTATGAACTCCGACAAAGTCGAATGTTTCAATTATCCTTTCATAGAGTAAACTATGGCTATAAAGAGCCTATAACTCGCTGTTTAAGACAGGCAAATTCAGTATGTGGAGTTCTTGATTTTAACATGTACTTAAGTAGAGACTGTTTTAAGAAAAAATTATTGTTTTTATTGAACAATGGTGGTATAATTACTATCCAATTATTGTTATTAGTAGTCTATAAGAGTCTTTGTGCTCTACTTGATGAGAAATAAATATTTTCTCCAAAATGGGTAAGTAGTTGGAAGAGCTCAACTACATTGAGCTTAAAAGTGAATTAGGTAAGCGAAATTTTTCTAGAGCGGGATCGAAAAATGAGCTCGTGAAGACGTAAGCACTTTTGTTTTTGAAACAGAAGTGGAGGAAGAGGAAGTAAGTGAAAGTGTAGATTTTTCTAGTATAATGAAGTTTTTATTAGAACAAAAGACGGAACAGCAGAAGATTCTGGAACAAATTGAAGCACAACGAAACGAACAAAAGAAAGAACAACAGAATATTCTCGAAAGACTTGAGGCGCAACAGAATGTTTAAGAAGGTCAGAAAAACATTCTAGAAGGTAAATTGGGTAACATTAAGAAAAATGTATGTGCCCTAGACGAACGCGTTGAAGGTGTGGAAAAACAGCTTTCTGTTGTAGAGAATCGTTTGGAAAGCCGATGCGATAAACAGTTCTCTGTTCTGTCCAAGGAATTAGACCAGATCCGGAAAATCAAAATTCGAGAATCTGCTAGAGAGTTTGCAAGGAAAAAGGAGATGAAACCCCCAACATTTGATGGACAGTCTTCTTGGCCAGTTTCCAAGAGACAATTTGAGGCAGCCGCGACAACAAATGACTGGGATGACGAAGACAAGTACATAGCACTGACTCTTGCTCTTAGAGGTCCAGCAGCTGAATTACTTCAAACTGTTCCAGCTAGTAGGAGCGGTGATTTCAGTTCTCTCGTGGCAGCAATAGATAAACGGTTTGGAAATAGCCACTTGAAAGAAGTCTTCCGAGTCCAACTCAATAACAGAGTCCAGAAAAGGGGTGAAAGTCTACAGCTGCTCCAAGCAGACGTTGAAAGACTGGTTCACCTGGCATACCCGGATGCCGGAGAAGAAATCATCAACCAGCCTGCTGTTGAGTCCTTCGTTTGTGCCATTTTCGATATAAATCTTCAGAGGTCTGTGCGAACTGCTAGAACACGTACTCTTTCTGAAACTTTAGCATTTGCATTGACAATTGAAGCAGCAGAACAGGCTTCTCATGGAGTACATCGACTTAGAGAAGCGATAGTCGAAGAATGCTCGTGCCAAAGAGCTGAAATACAAAAGAACCAGCGGAACGGACCAGTAAAATGTTGGAACTGCAACAAGACCGGGCACTTACAGCGTCAATGCCGACTACCACCAAATAAAGCCGCTTGTCAACATTGTGGAAGCAAGAGATCCAACCTAGAGCAAGGTAACAACAACACCAGCGTTGTCTATTAGCCCGTTTCAGATCAGGGAAACGAGTAAGAACCAACTTCGAGGGGCAGAGGCTGGTTTCTTGTATCGATGGCCCCAGAACCACCATCCAGGTCTCTCAGACCAAACGAGACAACAAAAGTCTGACTGTGGAGACTACCATAAACGGGAACAAACACGTGGCTAACATCGACACCGGTGCCACATCATCCATAGTACGTCGAGACCTGGTAAAGATGACGTGGCTTCATAACACCAATAGCTACCGTCTAAGAACCGCAACGAGAGAAGCAGCAAGAGTATATGGAGAAGTGTGTCTTAAAATCCGACTGGCTGATCTAGTGTTTGCTCATCAATTCCTGGTGGCAGATATATGTGACGAGTGCATCATTGGAATCGACTTTATGAAACAGCACGGAGTTATTTTGGATATCGGTAATCAAGTTACCAAAATATAGAAAATAAAGAAATTCCAATGACCTATTCGAATGAAAATACGTCAACACTGAAGACTGTCATCACGGAAGATCGGATTCTGCCCCCTTCTTCTGAAGTGTTCGTTAGGACAAAACTGGAAGGTGAGTTTGGAAGCCTTCGATACCTCATGGTGGAACCAGACCCAGAGTGTTCCTCCCAAAGCGTCATCATTGGGAAAACACTGGTAGCACCGAAAAACAAAATGGTTCCCGTACGATTACTAAACACCAGACCGTACGATGGATGTAAGGTTGAAGAAAGGAGAAGTCGTTGGACGTTGCGAATCGGTTGCAGCAATTACTAAGATCACAGACGAAGCCCCGAGAAAAATTATAGCTCCGGAGGAGCTCAAAACCATCAGAGCTAAAATATTGAATTCATCCAACCTTGATCACCAACAAACAAGGATGGCTGAAAATCTCCTACAAGAGTACACTGATATCTTCGCATCGCAAAAGGGGCAATATGGTAGGACACAGTTGGTGCAGCATCGCATCAACACAGGAGATGCAAGACCGATTCGTCAACCCGCAAGACGCCTTCCACTGGCCAAACAAGGTGAGGTTGAGGAAATGATAACAGCAATGAAGAAGGACGGTCTTATCGAAAATTCCAAAAGTCCTTCGGCGTCACCAGTGGTGCTAGTGAAAAAGAAAGACGGAAGCACTCGTTTTTGTGTGGAACACCGAAGGCTGAATGATGTGACTAAGAAGGACAGCTATCCCCTGCCCAGAATCAGTGATACCCTGGATGCCATGAAGGGAGCCCAGTGGTTCTCGACGCTGGACTTGAAGAGTAGATATTGGCAAGTTGACATCCACCCAGATGATCGGGAAAAGACGGCGTTTTCTACAGGTAATGGGCTCTAGCAGTTTAAAGTTATGCCGTTTGGGCTATGCAACGCTCCGACAACATTCGAGCGTTTGATGGAGTGCGTTCTTCAAGGACTGACGTGGAAAGCGTGCCTAGTCTACTTGGACGATGTCATTGTTTACGGGAAAACATTTGGCCAACATTGCAAGAACCTTAAAGCCGTGTTTCAGAGACTTCGAGAGGCAAACCTTAAACTGAATCCTGAAAAATGTGCACTTTTCAAAACCGAAGTTAAGTATTTGGGACAGATCATCTCTTCCCAAGGAGTGAAGACTGATCCTGAAAAAGTTGACTCCGTCAAAAATTGGCCAACACCACAGGACAAACATCAACTCCGAAGCTTTCTTGGTTTTGCCACATATTACCGACGATTTGTTAAGAACTTTGCTGGAGTTGCAAGGAATTTGCATCATAATAATAATGTTTATTAGTTCGTTGAACTTTTTAACAAAATACAGTTTTTTTTACAATTTCACAATTTCTTTTACAATTTCACAATTTCTTTTACATATTTATGCTACTTCATATATAAAACAAAATATTGACAGTTGACAATCATTTTTTAACAAAGTCATAAATAATTTAAGATCAAGTTTATACATTTCTCATTAAAAAGGCTTTAAGTTTTCGTTTGAAACAAATTAATCTTGGTTCAGTTTTAATTTCACTTGGTAGATTGTTGAAGAAGTTTAGTCCTGCACACATCAATGAGTTCATCGTACTGCTTCTGTTACATCGTATTGGTCTGATGTTTTGATTGTTTCTCAAGTTGAATGGTTGAACTTCCGAAACCATATTAACATTTTCTTCTAAATATGATGGCATCATTCCATTTTTTATTTTGAATATAAATATCATCGCATTGTACGTTATATTTTGATCAACATTCATCCATTTCAGAGCTTCCAGCATTTGCCGTAAATGAGGAAACACTAAGACATTGTAAAGCATGATTGCATTTCCATTTGTTAGAACAGGTCTTATACGTTTAAGGAACCCCACTTTTTTTGAAATCTTAGCACATATATATTTTGCATGGTCTTTAAAGTTAATATCATTGTCTATTTTAACACCAAGGTACTTTATGTTTTCAACACATTCAATTTGACAGTTATTAATCTTGATTGTTATGGGATCTTTAATTTTCAATTTCATACACTTTGTTTTATTTACATTGAGACTCAGTTTGTTTGCTCTTAGCCATATATTAATGTTTTCTAAGTCTGAGTTAATTTTTGCACACATATCATCAACATCACTGCCGGTTATATAAATCAAAGTATCATCAGCAAATAATACAACTTTACAGTTTTTCAATACAGTATTTATATCGTTAATATTAATATTTATATCGTATAATAAAAACAAAACGACGCCTAATACCGAGCCTTGTGGAACTCCCAAGTTTACGTTCACAGGTTCTGAGATTTTGTCACCGAATCTAGTTCTTTGGCTTCTGCCACTAAGCTAAGATTGAAACCATTTTAATTCAGTTCCTTTTATTCCATATAACTCTAACTTTGATAAAAGTATCTCGCGGTCTATAGTTTCGAAAGCCCGTTTGAAGTCAAGAAATACAGCTATAATTTTTTTGCCTTTGTCCATGCTTATTTTCCATTCATATATTAGTGAATTAAGAGCTGTTTCACAAGAATGGTCACTCCTGAACCCTGATTGTTCTTCAACAAGTAAGCAGTTAACTTCAAAATATTTATTAAGTTGTTCAATAACTACTCTTTCTAACACTTTTTCAAACATTGGCAGCATATTGATAGGACGAAAATTTTCACTGTTTACAGTACCCTTAACTTTTTCAACTGGTACTACCGTAGATTCCTTCCACCCTTTAGGAAAAATACCATATAACAAAGACGAATTTATTACTTTCATAAGCACTGGGCCAATGGTTTCGATGGAGTTATATATAATGTCTCTGTTCAATCCATAAACGTCTTTTTTATTATTGCACTTTTTAATTATATCACAGACTAGCTCACCGAAAAAGGGAAGCAGTTTAAATGGTCAGGCGAGTCAGAGAAATCTTTTCAGGAACTCAAATACCGCCTCTGTAACGCTCCAGTGCTGGCACATCCAATACCTGGCAAAACATTCATCATCGACGCAGATGCAAGCAACGTTGGAATCGGGGCGGTACTATCCCAAGTGCATGATGGCGAAGAGAAAGTGGTGGCATATTACAGCAAGGTCCTCTCGAAGCCCGAAAGAAACTACTGCGTGACCAGAAGGGAACTGCTAGCTCTTATCTTGGCAACAAAGCACTTCCATAAGTACATCATGGACAGAAATTCCTGCTGCGGACAGACCATGGTGCTCTGAACTGGCGGTTGAACTTCAAAAATCCAGAAGGTCAAGTCGCAAGGTGAATAGAAAGACTGCAGACTTATGATTACCAGATTCAACACCGCAGAGGAAAGCTGCACTCAAACGCCGACGCATTACCGCGAAGACCTTGCAAAGTGGATTGCAAGCATTGTAGGCGGCAAGAAGACAAAGAAAATATTACCGCTCAGCGACTATGAGCTGACCCAATATGCGGATGGAGCAATGAGGAAGTGAGGACTGCTCAACAGGAGGATCCAGATATCGAACCCATTCTCGCATGGAAAGAAAATGAACAGAGACCTAAATGGGGAGACATTTCTGACATTGGGCACAGTGGGACTCACTATATGTGCAAGAAGGTGTCCTCAGGCGAAGATGGGAGTGCGCTGACGGTAAATCATATGTGATGCAGCTGATCGTACTGCAATCGAAAGTAAGTGAAGTTCTTTGGGAGATGTACGACGGACCTTCTGGAGGCCGGGAGTTCTGGGAGTTAACAAAACACTAGAGATGACGTGGAGAAGTGGTGCCGAACATGTGACAAGTGTGCTGCAACCAAAGGACCTGGTAGATAGATTCAAGGTAAGATGCATCAGGACAACGTTGGATCGCCTTTTGAGTGGATTGCAGTAGATGTGGCTGGGCCTTTTCCAAAGACTAACGCTGGAAACAAGTACATTCTGGTTGTAATGGACTATTTTAGCAAGTGGCCTGAGGCGTATGCCATCCCGAATCAAGAAGCCAAAACGTTGGTCGACCAGATTGTGTTTGTCTGGGTGAGTAGGTTTGGCGTGCCTATGGAACTCCATTCCGACCAAGGGAGGAACTTTGAGTCAAACATCTTCCAAGGAGTGTGCGGACTACTTGGCATTAAGAAGACGAGAACCACACCCCTTCATCCACAATCTGATGGGATGGTTGAAAGATTCCACCGCACCTTGAAAGAACACCTCACTAAGGTCGTAGGCGACTACCAAAGAAACTGGGATAGGCACATACCGCTATTCCTGATGGCCTATAGAAGTGCGGTACATAGCTCGACAGGGCAAACACCATCTGACATCCTGTTCGGGAAAACCATGCGGCTGCCCAGCGAACTTGAATTTGTGTGCCCCACAGAGGAGCCACAGGACACGAACGACTATGTGGACGACCTCAAGGAGAGACTCGCTGACATCCATAAAAAAACAAGGAAACGGATGAAAGCCTACAGCGACCGGATGAAGACACGGTACGACACAAAAGCGACAACGGCAGGATTCCAAGCAGGAGATCGTGTGTGGCTTTATAATCCTCATCGTCAAAAAGGATTGTCACCGAAGCTTCAGCAAAACTGGGAAGGTCCTTATACTGTTGTCACGAGGATTAACGACGTGGTTTACCGCATCCAAAGAGGACTAAGAGGCAAGTTAAAAGTAGTTCATTGTGAACGGCTGCATCGATATAGTGGCGAGGCTGCAGATGGAATTATTCGGGACGAGCAATCTAAAGGAGGGGGCAGTGTAATGCAAACCCAACTTTTAATACCAATTTCCTAATCGAAAATGTTCAACCGAAAACACAAGCGGCAACACTAATGTAAGAGTAGAAATATACCAGGAGGAGAAATGTTTGACAGCAAATACTGGAATGTGGAGACCATGTGGAAATTACTGGGAAGTTCTAGATGTCATGTTATTCGATATAAATAGGTCGCCGACGCAACCAGATGTCAGTTTTTGATTATAGAGTGATAATGTTAAGACTTAAGAGTGAGTTAATGTGATTATTGGGTAGAGTTGGAATCGAATAAAGTAGATACTGAATAAAACTGGTAGAATAAAAACTGAAGGGTAAAGTTTTATTTTTGAGAACTAAGCGCACGTTACATTAGTGTCAGAAGTGTAAATAAAAGTTATTTGATAAAAAAAAACCAAATGGACTAGTAAAGTGTAAAAAAAAAAAAGTTAAATACAGTGAAAATGGGTAAGTCGTTGGAAGAGCTCAACTGCATTGAGCTCAAAAGCGAGTTAGGTAAGCGATATCTTTCTAGAGCGGGATCGAAAAATGAGCTCGTCCTGCGCTTGCGCAACTATTTGGAACAGCAAGGAGAAGACGTAAACACTTTTGTTTTTGAAAAAGAAGTGAAAGAAGAGGAAGTAAGTGAAAGTGTAGATTTTTCTAGTATGATGAAACTTTTGTTAGAACAGCGAAACGAGCAAAAGAAGGAACAGCAGAATGTTCTCGAACGACTCGAAATACAACAAAAAAAGCTGGAAGAGCATTGAAATGAGCAAAAGAAGGAACAGCAGAATGTTCTGGAACAACTTGAAGCACAACGAAACGAGCAAAAGAAGGAACAGCAGAATGTTCTCGAACAACTCGAAGTACAACGAAATGAGCAAAAGAAGGAACAGCAGAATGTTCTCGAACAACTTGAAGAACAACGAAACGAGCAAAAGAAGCTGATTGAAGAGCAACGAAACGAGCAAAAGAATGAACAACAGAATATTCTCGAAAGACTTGAGGCGCAACAGAATGTTTTGGAAGGTCAGAAAAACATTCAAGAAGGCAAATTGGGCAACATTGAGAAAAATGTATGTGCCCTTGACGAACGCGTTGAAGGTATGGAAAAACAGCTTTCTGTTGTAGAGAATCGTTTCGAAATCGTAGGAAGCCGATGAGATAAACAGTTCTCTGTTCTGACCAAGGAATTGGACCAGATCCGGAAAATCAAAATTCGAGAATATGCTGGAGAGTTTGCAAAGAAAAAGGAGATGAAACTGCCAACATTTGATGGACAGTCTTCTTGGCCAGTTTCCAAGAGACAATTTGAGGCAGCCGCAACAACAAATGGCTGGGATGACGAAGACAAGTACATACCACTGACTCTTGCTTTTAGAGGACCAGCTGCTGAATTACTTCAAACTGTTCCAGCTGGTAAAAGCGGTGATTTAAGTTCTCTCGTGGCAGCTATAGACAAACGCTTTGGAGATAGTCACTTGAAAGAAGTCTTCCGAGTTCAACTTAATAACAGAGTCCAGAAAAGGGGTGAAAGTCTACAGCAGCTCCAAGCAGACGTCGAAAGACTGGTTCACCTCGCATACCCTGATGCTGGAGAAGAAATCATCAACCAGCTAGCTGTTGAGTCTTTCGTTCGTGCCATTTCCGATATAAATCTTCAGAGGTCTGTGCGAACTGCTAGAACACGTACTCTTTCTGAAACTTTAGCATTCGCATTGACAATTGAAGCAGCGGAACAGGCTTCTCATGGAGTACATCGACTTAGAGAAGCGATAGTCGAAGAATGCTCATGCCACAGAGCTGAAATGCAAAAGAACCAGCGGAGCGGACTAGCAAGATGTTGGAACTGCAACAAGACCGGGGCAGCGTCAATGCCGACTACCACCATACAAAGCCGCTTTTCAACATTGTGGAAGAAAGAGATCCAACCCAGAGCAAGGTAACAACAATTCCAACTTCGAGGGGCAGAGGATGGTTTCTTGTATCGATGGCCCAGAACAACCATCCAGGTCTCTCAGACCAAACGAGACACAAAAGTTTGGCTGTGGAGACAATTATTATCGGGAACAAACATGTGGCTACCATCGACACCGGTGCCACAGCCTCCATAGTACGTCGAGACCTGGTAAAGACGACGTGGCAGAACGACGTGCAGAGAACTGCAACAGGAGAAGCAGCAAGAGTATATGGAGAAGTGTGTCTGAAGATCCGACTGGCCGATCTAGTGTTTACTCATCAATACCTGATGGCAGATATATGTGACGAGTGCATCATTGGAATCGACTTTATGAAACAGCACGGAGTTATTTTGGACATCGGTAATCAAATTTTGAAGTACCAAATTAAGGAACTTCCAATGACCTATTCGAACGAAAATACGTCGACACTGAGGATTGTTTTCATCACGGAAGCTCTGATTCTGCCCCCTTCTTCTGAAGTGTTCGTTTGGACAAAACTTGAAGGTGAGTTTGGAAGCCTTCGATACCTCATGGTGGAACCAGACCCAGGGTGTTCCTCCCAAAGCGTCATCATTGGGAAAACACTGGTAGCACCGAAAAACAAAATGGTCCCCGTACGATTACTAAACACCAGACCGTACGATGTAAGGTTGAAGAAAGGAGAAGTCGTTGGACGTTACGAATCAGTTGCAGCAATTACGAAGATCACAGACGAAGCCCCGAGAAAAATTATAACTCCGGAGGAGCTCAAAACCATCAGAGCTAAAATACTGGATTCATCCAACCTTGATCACCAACAAACAAGGATGGCTGAAAATCTCCTACAAATGTACACTGACATCTTCGCATCGCAAAAGGGGCAATATGGTAGGACACAGTTGGTGCAGCATCGCATCAACACAGGAGATGCAAGACCGATTCGTCAACCCGCAAGACGCCTTCCACTGGCCAAACAAGGTGAGGTTGAGGAAATGATAACAGCAATGAAGAAGGACAGTCTTATTGAAAATTCCAAAAGTCTTTGGGCGTCACCAGTGGTGCTAGTGAAAAAGAAAGACGAAAGCACTCGTTTTTTTGTGGACTACCGAAGGCTGAATGATGTGACTAAGAAGGACAGCTATCCCCTGCCCAGAATCAGTGATACCCTGGATGCCATGGAGCAGCCCAGTGGTTCTCGACGCTTTACTTGAAGAGTGGATACTGGCAAGTTGACATCCACCCAGATGATCGGGAAAAGACGGCGTTTTCTACAGGTAATGGGCTCTGGCAGTTCAAAGTTATGCCGTTTGGGCTATGCAACGCTCCGGCAACATTCGAGCGTTTGATGGAGTGCGTTCTTCAAGGACTGACGGGAAAACATTTGACCAACATTGCAAGAACCTAAAAGCCGTGTTTCAGAGACTTCGAGAGGCAAACCTTAAACTGAATCCTGAAAAATGTGCACTTTTCAAAACCGAAGTTAAGTATTTGGGACACATCATCTCTTCCCAAGGAGTGAAGACTGATCCGGAAAAAGTTGACTCCGTCAAAAATTGGCCAACACCACAGAACAAACATCAACTCCGAAGCTTTCTTGGTCTTGCCACATATTACCGACGATTTGTTAAGAACTTTGCTGGAGTTGCAAAGAGTTTGCATCAGCTCACCGAGAAAGGGAAGCAGTTTAAATGATCGGGTGAGTGTGAGAAATCTTTTCAGGAACTCAAATACCGCCTCTGTAATGCTCCAGTGCTGGCACATCCAATACCTGGCAAAACATTCATAATCGACACAGATGCAAGCAACGTTGGAATCGGGACGGTACTATCCCAAGTGCATGATGGCGAAGAGAAAGTGGTGGCATACTACAGCAAGGTCCTCTCGAAACCCGAAAGAAACTACTGCTTTACCAGAAGGGAACTGCTAGCTCTTATCTTGGCAACATAGCACTTCTATAAGTACATCTATGGACAGAAATTTCTTCTACGGACAGACCATGGTGCTCTGAACTGGATGTTGAACTTCAAAAATCCAGAAGGTCAAGTCGCAAGGTGGATAGAAAGACTACTGACTTATGATTAACAGATTCAACACCGCAAAGAAAAGTTGCACTCAAACGCCGACGCATTATCCCGAAGACCTTGCAAAGTGGATTGCAAGCATTGTGGGCGGCAAGAAGACAAGGAAAATGTTACCGCTCAGCGACTAAGAGCTGACCCAATAAGCGGATGGAGCAATGAGCAAGTAAGGACAGCTCAACAGGAGGATCCAGATATCGAACCCATTCTCGCATGGAAAGAAAATGAAGAGAAACCTGAATGGGGAGATATTTCTGACCGGAGTCCAGTTCTCAAAGCCTATTGGGCACAGTGGGACTCACTATATGTGCAAGAAGGTGTCCTCAGGCGAAGATGGGAATCCGCTGACGGTAAATCATATGTGATTCAGCTGATCGTACCACAATCGAAAGTCAGTGAAGTTCTTCGGGAGATGCACGACGGACCTTCTGGAGGCCACCTGGGAGTTAACAAAACACTGCAGATGGTGCGACATCGGTTCTACTGGTTGCATGCTAAAGATGACGTGGAGAAGTGGTGCCGAACATGTGACAAGTGTGTTGTAACCAAATGACCTGGTAGGAAGATTCAAGGTAAATGTGGCTGGGCCTTTTCCAGAGACCAACGCTGGAAACAAGTACATTCTGGCTGTAATGGACTATTTAAGCAAGTGGCCTGAGGCGTATGCCATCCCAAATCAAGAAGCCAAAACGGTGGTCGACCAGATTGTGTTTAACTGGGTGAGTAACACCCAGGAGGGGGCAGTGTAATGTACACCCAACATTTATACCAATTTTCTAATCGAAAACGTTTAACCGAAAACACAACTGGCAACACTATAATGGAATGGTATAAAGGAAGACGTTGGTTGTGAGTGTGTGTGTGTGTGCAGAAATATACCGGGAGGGGAACTTGTCTAGACATCATGGTTCATAGCAAAACTACTAGAAAGCTCTCGATATTTCACACTTCTATATAAAGAGGGAGCTGACGCAACCAGAAGTCAGTTTGATTTAGAAAGTGATAGTGTGAATATTGAATAAACGTAATTGAGTTGAGTTCGAATAAAGTGTATATCGAAGGCAGATACTGAATAAAAGTGGTAGAATTAGATTGAAAGATAGAGTTTTATTTTTGCGAACTAGGCGCACGTTACAGTATTCTTCTTTCGTAAATGAAGGTATTTCAAAAAGCTCTCTGATCAAACTGCAAGCGTGACTTATTTTGATATTCATATCTGATGTTTTCTTATTCTTTTGTACGACTTATTTACCTATTGAACATTCATACCCCAAATTTAAAGCAAACATCCACAATGAAATCCAAAAATGGGCTCTGGCATGCATTTAAAACGAAGGAGGGCACTTTTAGCACTTGTTATAATTGTATTTGTATAAAATACGAAAAAAACCGCTAAAAGTGCTCATATTATTGTTATATTCAAACTAACCTCAAAGCTAAAAATCTTCTTTTTTTTTAATTTTACCCATTTTGTATTTTTTTAAGTATCATAAGATGAATGGGTTTTTGAGTGCACTTATTAATGAGTTTTTTTTATTATTGTTTGTTACGAAGCATTTTCTGAATAAAATTACCTCAAAGTCAAAACTTTGTTTGGGGAAGAAATATGTAACACGAATTACGGTACACCCTGTATAAACATGTCCCTGGTATGGAAATAGTTTTTGAAAAGAATTTCTTGCAAGAAAATAAAATTATATGCTTTTCATTGGGGAAATAGATTTTGCTAATGCTTTTCTTTTTCATTTTATGTCAAATAATGATTCTTTTTTTTTGCAATTATACATAAAAAAAGTATTTTTCTGCGAAAAATTTGCTTAAAATTAGGTATAAGAAGACAGGTACGGCGTGCCAGATGTGTCCAATAATGTGAGGCAATTATTGTTGATAATTTATCATTCGCTTAACAGCCTTGTGTGATAATTTTTCAGCAATTTAATGTGCCTACTATTAAGTCCATTTTTAAATGAAAATAAATATTGATATAGGTGGTTCTATTCTTAAATTTCACCCTTGATAAAAATATTTTCTAAAATATTCGCATGACCCGTTACATGTTGAAAAATTTTACAACATGAGTGAAAGTGGGGTACATTTTAAGAAATTCATATCCTTATCCTTATGCATAGATATTTTTATATTCATATCTTACAAATTAATATATAGATAATTTTAAAGCAAATGATAACACTTTGAAAAAAGTAAATATAGAGAATAATTACAATACAAAAAAATAAAAGAGATCTACAATTAAGTTTATGAAAATATTTTTGACTGCTGAACTATCCATACTAAACAGCCAGTTTTTTTTCTTAGGAACTAACTTAAATTCCTAATTTTTCGTATTTCATATGACAAGTTACTAAACAATTTAGATGCAGAAGCTGTAAAAAAAATTTGAAAAGTGAGTTTTATTAGACTTCGGAACGTTCACTAGAACCCGAGTATTTAGTCTTAAGCCATAGAAGTTAGAGTTATCAGGTTGAGGTCTTCATCCACTTGATTGCGCCACCTAAAACGAGGTCTTCCCCTTCCGCGATTTCCCTGCAATGTGCTTTCGAAAACCCGTCGAGCCGGAGCGCATGGGTTCATCCGCTCTACATGGCCCAACCATCGTAGCCTCGCGATTCGTACTCTTCTGACTATGCCCAGCTCATACAGCTCGTTGTTGTATCTTCTTCTCTACATATTGTTTTCAAATACGGGACCAAAGATCATTCAGAGAATTTTGCTTTCGAAACGACCAAGGGTTTCCTCATCCGCTTTCGATAAGGTCCATGCTTCCACGCCGTAAAGCAGCAGGGATGATCAGGGTCTTATACAAGGCTTCCTAGGTTTTTCTGGAGAGGGTTTTGTTTCTCAATTGCCTTCTGAACCCAAAGAAGCAACGGTTGGTAAGAGTTACTCTCCGTTTGACCTCTTAGGTAGATGAAGTACTGTACTACCTCGAAGTTATGTCTGTCTATTGTGACTTTTTGTCCAATTGGTCGATGTTCTGTGTCCTTGTTTGATGACAATATATACTTCGTTTTGCCTCATTAACCATCAAGACCTTTTTGCCGCTTCTGTTTCAATACTCGCAAAAGCACATATGACATCACGCTTTTTTCTTCCTTATCTAACCTTTTTCGACATCAAAGGTCTCGGTGAGTTCTCTACCGACCATGACGGAGCAGCGTGAATTCTCCAAAGTCATCCTGCATAGTCGTACGAGTTTTTCCGAGATGTCGAAACCAAACATGGCTCTGTACAGCTCGTCTCTGTAAATACTGCCATACGCGGCCTTGAAATCGATAAAAATGGTGTATATCGATATTATATTCTCGGGATTTTTCCAACATCTGCCGTAATGTGAAAATTTGGTCTATTGTGGACTTTTAGTATTTTGGTATTTATTTTAGTTAAGATAAGCTTACACTGTGAGACAAAAAAATATCCTATTCATAGTGCAGCTCTTAAAAAGAACAGTAGCTACTAGCATTAAGTTATAAAGTTTCAAAAAATATTGTTAATTGTACAAAAGAGAAAAAACAAATTAGGAAATTTAATTAATAAAACATGTTTTTTAAGAAAATTTAAGAAATATACAAAACAATTCTAATATTAACTTGTGATGAAACTAGTTCTTTCCTAAAATATTTTTCGAGCTCTTTTCGTATCTCTGTAATACAATTTAAGTCCCTTATTTCTCTGAACAATGAATTCCAAATTCTTATAACATTGACGAAAAACTGGCGTTCGGAAGTCAAACAGCTAAAACGAGGAATAAAAAGATGATGTGATCGATTTGAATTTAAATAGTATATTTCATTACTAAGATCCTCAGGCTGGCGGGATAAGAGTATACCGGAAAAAAGGTTATTTAGCGAAACTTATTGAAGTTGTAGAACGTCATACTGAGGAATTCGTATAGATATTGAGAAACTCTATCATAACTAGTGGAGGGCCGTTAGACATAAAAAAGGCAAAACCTAGGAATTCTTGGCCAGTCCACGGATTTTCATGAAATTTTCGGAAATATGTTTTGAATGGCGTATAGAAAAAGTTAAAAAAAAATTTCACCGCTTTCAATTTTTAATTATTTTCATAATTAATTATTAACTTTTAGAATTTTATTTTATTTATATAGGGTGTTTTAGATACGGTTTTCCAAAGGCTCAAGATAGATAGGTTTGGTCAAGACAAAAAAAAAGTTGTATGGGGATAATATTGTATATCCCTCCGTTTAGGCGCGAGGGAATTTTTTTATATGAAACTTTTTTCTATACGCCATTCAAAACATATTTCCGAAAATTTCATGAAAATCCATGGACTGGCCCTGGATTCCTAGGTAAAAAGCTTACGGTCCTCCACTAAACGCCTTAGCCCGTAACCTTACGTTAATATTGTATGCTACAATTCAATACGCCATTTAACCTCCTTTTGCTTTCAAAGTCTACAATGCAGAAATCTCTCAATAATAAGTTAGCACAGGTAAAAACAGTGTTTTTACAAAAACAATTCTTGTTTTAAAAGGCATTATGTTTTGTGAAGGCCAGAGCGTTCGAAGAACACCATAGCCTTTTGCAACAGTGTTTTTTACAGGTTGATCTCAGGTAAGATTCCGATAAAACACTACACCTAAGTTTTTAGCAGAATCGACATAGTCAATTAGACTCTCCTTTAGTAGTACTTGAGGGAAGTAGGAAACGTCAATGTTGCTCCTGGAAATAACCAGACATTTAGATTTCTTTGGATTCAACAGTAGTCCATTTTCATTAGACCAACAGTCAATATATTTTAAATCTTCATTTATGCAAGTTGTCGAATGCTCGATCATCCCAAGGTAGCTCCCTTGAAAGTATAAAGTATAACTGAGTACACAATTGAGACAAAATAGGCAATATTGAAATTGGTCTGAATTCGTCACCTCTAGACGTCTTTGGTATAGATACTATCTTAACGCTCTTCCATTTGTGTAGGAAACTCATTTGTACTTATGATAGAGTAAAAGATATGAGTAATGTAAGATAGCAGTGTGGGAAACAAAATTTTCAGAAAGGAAGGGTGTATTTTTTTATCCAGTCCTATAGCGTTAGACTTAACAGACAGAAGAGCCTCGACTACATCCTCAACTGCAATGGAGGAGAAAGAGAAATTATAAGAAGTAGAACTAGGATTTGAAAACTGCTGGGAACTGAACGACTGATGACAGTTATGTTTGTGGCAAATCTTTTGTTCAGATCGTTAATATCTACGTTTTCTGGAATATCAATACAAAACTTACCAACACCAATACTTTTCAAGTTTTTCCTCATCTGTTTACTTCCTCCCGACATGTTAATGCGAGTAGAAAATTAACGAGGTTTTGCCTTAGGGACTTCTAGAACAGTTTTGTGCGCTGAGTGATATAGATTTGGTGAAGATTATCAACACGAAAAACTTTCCATCGTCTATAGGCCAAATCACGTTGTTTTATCAGGGAGAGAATGTCTGTGTTAAACCAAGGTTTATTTTTGTTGGCAAAGAATATGGTTTTTAAGGGTACATGAATATCAAAAAGACGATTTACCTCACGGCACAGAAATTCAACCTGCACAGAGGGCAAGGGAAACTCCAGTATAACATTCCAGTTGAAACTATTTGTATAATTTTCCAGAGCAGTGTAATCAATGTTTTTAAAATCTCTATATTCGATCGGATGATACCGTGTTTGAACCTCCACTTGAAAGTCAAATGCTAGAAAAATTAAGTTGCGCTTCGAGAAAGCAGGGGCAGAGAGCTGATCATATAGAATGACTGGTCTAAAACCACATTGATAAGACGTTCACATATAACAGCAGACAAGATCTTATAAGCGACGTTAAGGACATTTAGAATCGGGCATACGATACTGAGATTCCATTCATCGAGCATGCTTTCTTCCGACCATATCATGCAGATCAGCTGGTGCATGCTCCTCTCCAACTGGTCTCCAGCTGCCTTGAAATGTTCGGCATCAAGATCATCTGCACATGCAGTCTTATTTGATTTAAGTTTGCATATGGCCAGCCTAACTTCTACTAGGTCGGGAGGATGCTGAATGGGGCAACCTGACTGACAGCGGAACTAGTGTCTTCATTGCCGTTAAGCAGTGTGCTAAGTGGCAACACTCTCGTCGTTTGGATTTCTGTACAAGCTTATATTTGTCATGTTGACATTTGACATAAACCAGAAATGACGTACCCTAATAAATTAACCTCATTCGTTTTGGATATATCTTCCGGTGAAATTCAATAAAAACTACTTGTACATTAATTAAGTTTGTCTTTATATTCTAACAGGTTACGGGCCCCAGACCAAGGAGAATTTTCTTTTCTTTTGCTTAACTGTTTTGCCAATACAATTGAATTTTGGATTCAAAACAAAAGTTAGTTGGCGACCAAGTAATTAAGTTTCTAATGGCTTCTACTTCATCAAGTTCAATCCGCATGGAGCTTCTCTCTAAAGAAAATTATGATACATGGAGTATGCAAGTTGAGGCGCTGCTCACCAAAAATGATCTTTGGGACTTTGTAAATGGGTCCTCTTTGATGCCGACGACTGATGAAACCTTGCAAGCTGTATGGTTGAAGCAGGACAGAAAAGCGAGAGCAGATTTGATTTTATCAATACATCCGTCTGAATTGAAGCAGATTCGTGGATGTGAATCATCACGACAAGTGTTGTTGAAACTTGAGTCGATTTATGCTTCAAAGGGACCAGCACGAAAAGCAATACTTCTTAAGCAAGTAATGCTCCAGAAGTTAGACTACGGCGATGATGTGAAGGACCATATGGCAAAATTCTTTGATGCCGTTGATAAGCTTGAAAGAATGAAAGTGCAAATTAATGGAGATTTGCTCACTATCATGTTGTTGCATAGTCTCCCTTCCTCACACGAAAATTTTCGTTGCGCAATTGAGTCGAGAGATGAGCTACCATCTGCCGAAGCGCTTAAGGTAAAAATAATTGAAGAGAGCGAGGGTCGGCAGAAGTCCAATGGAAGCTCTTTTATAGCATTGGCTGCTGGTAGTAGCTCTAGTTCTCATTTTAGGCGAGACACATCGAAAATTTCACAAAGATCAGGAGAAGTCACATGCTTTTGGGTCACAAGGCAAATGCAAGTGCCCTACAATAAGGTCAGATGACGTCAGAAGAAAACCAAGGTATTCTGCAAATAGTGTTGATTACTCATACTATGCCGTTTGTCGTGTGACATCAGTTGATGCAAATAATGCAGTTTCTACCACCAAGAAGCCTGCGGTAAATAAAGCATGGATACTTGACACCTTGACAGCCCTTGTACGGCGCATTTATGTGGCGACAGAAATCTTCTCGAGTTAATAGTAAATTCTCCAAATGTGAAATTTAATTTGGCAAGTAAAGCGTCCGCTGTAATCAGAGGAAAGGGTTTTGTGCATGTGTTGGTTGCAGGTGATAGTGGTTTTTGAAAGATCGAATTCAAGGATGCTTTGTACGTACCTGAGCTTCGAACGAATCTCATTTCTGTGTCAAAAATTACTAACAAATGTCATGAAGTTACTTTCCGTAAGAACGATGCCTATGTTCGTGACGAGCTTGGAAATATATCAGTAGTCGCTGAACGCAGAGGAGAACTTTATTATGTTCGTGAAGGTGCTTATTGTGCAGCGGCGTGTGTCCAATCTAAGTGCTCCGAACTGTTGAAGTGGCATGAACGATTGGGTCATTTGAAAAGCAAGGACTTATTAAAGCCGGTTCAAATCGGTGTTTTACCAGTGGTTGACGTGCAGGAGGCTGATAAATTACCACTTTGTGAGGTGTGCCTTAAAAGGAGAATGACTACTTTACCATTTGCCAAATGTCGAGAACCCTGTTCAGAAAAACTAAGCATCGTTCATTCAGACGTCGTAGGCCCATTTAGAGTAGAGTCATCGTGAGGTGCAAAATATTATGTGACCTTTATCGATGACAGTTTGCGATGGTCAGAGGTTTATTTCTTGATGCAGAAAAGCGGTGTTTTTGAAGCGTTCAAACTTTATCAAAAGCTTGTGGAGAAGCAGACTGATATGAAAATTAAACATTTGCAATCAGATAATGGAAAAGAATATTGCAATTTAGAGTTCGATAAATATCTCTCCGATCAAGGAATTGAAAGAAGGTGGACGGTTCCTCGCACTCCCCAGCAAAATGAGGTAGCGGAACATATGAATCGAACTCTCATATCATTGGTCTGAAGCTATTGCGTCTGATTGCCATATTCGCAATAGATGTCCTACGAGTGCTTTGAAAGGTAATATTCCCTATGAAATGTGGACGGAAAAGTCAGTGATCTTAAATTTATTTAAAAATATTTGGTTCAAAAGTATGTGATGCTTCTTTTACAAAGGCTGGGGTATGACTCCAGGTGTCCAGGGTCTATCCAAGGAAGCTTCTTTAGGCTTGGGTTATGGCGGTCCAACTTCTCGTAGAAAAGGTCTGCGATCACGTACCATGACGAAAACTCCCTTCGCGGAGACGGAATGCCTAACCAAGGAAAATCTAAACGCCCGGTTGGAAACAAGCCACAACGATTAAATTTCCTTTACAGAGGCGCAATGCCTGCAAAGACCGAACAAGGAAAGTCAAAACGCCCGACTGAAAGCAAGCGATCGAACTTCCTACACTGATCTTACGGCGACGCAGTGTCAAAAAAAACTAATTAAGGAGAATTTAAACGCCCGGCTGGAAACAAGCCACAACGATTAAATTTCCATCACGGAGAAGCAACGTCTAAAAGGACCGAACATGGAAAGTCCAAACGCCCGGCTGAAAACAAGCCACAACGATTTAATTTCCTTCACGAAAACGCTACTTCTAAAAGTAGGGAGAATTTAAAGCCCAGCTAAGAACAAACCACAACGATTAAATTTCCTTCACGGAGACTAAATGTCAAAAAGATAAAAAGAATCCAAATTATGGTATAATAATAATATCATTGTTTTTCTGATTTTTGGTGATTAATTCACCTCTACTCATAAGCTTTATCACTCCGAATGAGAGCCATAACCGGTCAGTGATAAATTTTCATGAAAAATTGGATGGAATATGCCAATGCATTTCAAAATAAGAAATTGCACAAGGAGTGACAAGGCACGGAGAAGTAAAAAATGTTTGGCCTTCATAGCCCAGCGAGTATGCACTTACTTTATAATTAAATTACGTGGGAGGTGATTCCAATAGAAATCAATACTGCACTGTTTTGGTGCGGCCTATTGGGCGTAGGTAGGGAAAAGAAATTGTGACGCTTCGTCACAATTACTTGTTCTGAACAAAGATCCTAGGAAAGACAAGCTGGCACAAAGATCTATTGAAGGTGTGTTTGTTGGATATCCCCGTGATAGAAAAGGGTATCGATATAGGCATCTCCAACGGGTGGCTTGAAACCAATTCCAAGCCAATCTATATTTTTTCAAATACACTACTCGCTGGTTTTGGTTATTTCAAAACAAAACAAATGACTCATTACCCCAAACCAAAACAATAGAATCGAAAATCCAAATGAATACACCATTTGCTTTTTTTCTCAAATGCATCGAATACACCGAGTTTATATCGAACACATCGAATACACCAAATAATGCACTATACACATAACAGCCCAAGCGAACTGAGAATTTTCAATTACTAAGAAATGAAAGAGTGAACAGTCAACAATTACAAAAAGAGTCTTAGTACATTTTCTTTGAACATATTTCATTTTCAAGAAATATGTACTTATGTAAGAAAAATTTGTAAACTATTATCGGTTTTGCTATTCAAAATTCTTACTAATGTTATAAATGCAAATGTAATTCTGTCTGTTCGCGAGAAATTAAAAACTTTCAGGTTAAAGCTAGAAACAAGCAAAGCGGAGCATCACATAATTCATTTGCATCAGTTCAAGCCACTCGCTGCACTCAGTGTGTTGTAAGTGTTCTATTTGTATTTTTTCAATTGTTGTATTCAGTGTGTTGATAACTGTTAGGCTTGTTCTGTTCTGTTTAAATCAAGCATTCAAGATTAGGAGAGAAACCAAACAGTGTATTCGTTCTATTTCAAAAAGATCGAATGGTGTGCAGTATTTGCTTTTAAAGAATAAAATAAATAGGGTGGCGCAGCAGAGCGAGGAGCCCCTGAGCCTAGCACATATCTCACAACCATGCCTTGTGAGGGAATGGAAGGGACCTACAATATTCAGCCGGTTCCGAACTGCTAATCGAGAAAGCGCTTCTCACGGCTATGAATACTAACGGAGGACTTGCCAATTCCTCGCGAAAGGCGTGTTACGTAGCAAAACCTAAAAAAAAAAATACCCAATGTATTATCATTCAATCAAGTAACTTTAACTTACTTACCATAGTTCGTACAAAAATTTCCTTCTTTTTTTTTCTGTTGTTTGCTGATTTAATTCAATTGTTGTCATTCAACCCTAAAAAAATGTAAAAGTAAATTAAATTGACCAAGGAACACGAATGAAATTTTGTTTACAAAATGCAAGTGCTTACAAAATGTATGTATGTAACATATGTAAACAAACTCCCACCTGAGGTTTTACAAAAACAAAAGAACACAATACTTACCTGTGAAAGTTCAAAAGAAAATGAAACCTCCTAAATAAGAACAAAAAAAAAAAAGAAATAGGAAAACAAAACAAAAACGAATTAACTCGCGATATTAAACTAAGAAACAAAACAAAAAAAAAAATACTAAGCATAAATTCGCGAAACACCGACGGTACCAAATATTGATTTGACATTTAGATTACGCACTGGGTTGCGCAGACTATCTGTCTCCCTCTAACTCAAAGTAATGAGCTAATACTATTCAGCAATATAATAATGCAATACATGTTAGGTTTAAAGAAATTTGAGAAAGAGAGATATGTAAGATTTTTTTTATCATAGGTTAATGTATGTATGTGGGATTGATTAGGTGATAGGTAGTGTATGCATAAAATTAGTTAAGGCTATAGCTTAATAAAGAGTAAGGTAAGAGAATGTATGAATGTATGTATGTAGGTGTGTGAAGAAAAGGGGTGGACAGTTAGTGAGAAATACAGATGGTAACATAGAAACAGATGGTAAATTGTAAAGAATAATGAAAAAACGTTAATCAGCTGTTTATCCATCCAAATTGAGAGGTAATTATGTATTTGATTTGACAACGGAATTCGAACTAAGTGCTTATGTACCCGAGGAGCAAAAGAGTTCACAAAGGAAAGAAAATTGTAGAACTTTCTTTTGCGAAATAACAGCTGACAGGAAAAGTTCGGCAAAGATTTTTTGTTATAAAAATGATTTGTTAAATCAAGCTAAGTCAAGTAAAGACAATTAATTGAAGTAAAGTTAAAATTAAGTCGAAAATAAGTAAGTTTTTTTGACACGAATAAAGAAAAAAAAGAAAGAGTAGAAAGAAAGAAAGTTGAAGGAACAAAAGGAAAACCTTCAAGAGGAAAATTTGGAGAAAGAAAAAAAAGCAGAGGTTGGTTAGACAACCTCTGCCAGGGTTTTTTTTTCTCGGCCTAACTAAGGTCAAGACACCCAAGGTCAAGGACCCGTGTTAGGAGATATATGTAGGCAGATACATATAGGAGGAGGCTGAGCAGTAGAAAGAAGGAGTAATTACGGAGGAGACAGTTAAAGAATAAAGAAGAAAAAAAAAGTGAATTTAAAGATAAAGAATATAAGGTTAATAGTAAAATTAAAGAACTGAAAGTGTATTTGAAGGAATAAGAAAAATTAAAAGTGAATTTGAATAGATATTGGAAAAAAAAGAAAGAAAGAAGTTTAAGTAGAGTCAAAAAGTGTAAAGAAAAAAAAAAAAGGAAAGAAAAAGAAAATAAGAGTGTAGTGAATTTTTTTAGTTTTAAGAGGGTGAAAAAAAAATCCACAAAGAAAAAAAAAGGAAGTTTAACAACAGATATTATATATTTATATATGTGTCTAAAGATTCAAAGGAAATACAGTGTGTCTCACAAGAACTGCCGGCAGGACAACGGGGGATATCTCTAAAAAGAAAAAACTGTAAGTTTTATATATATAAGAAAAAAGTTTTTTTTTTTGATATATGGTATTGAATATACATAGACATATATGCAGATATAAATATCAGAAAAAAAAAAAATTTCCATTTTTTTTTTATATCAAATGTTGAAGTCATTGGATAATTAGTTGCAAGTATTGAGCTTTATCTTTTTTTTGTCTTTTAATCAAAGAAAAATAAATGAATGTAAAATCTTTAAAAGACAAAGTTGTTTGAAAGGTTCGGTTTTATTGAATATTATGGCTTGCTAAAGTAAGCATAAAAGTGTGTGATGGCTGAACTAGGCCGTCCAATATGAAGGGTGATGGTTGGTGGTGAAGTTTCTGGTTCTTTTGGTTTATGACGATATGACTGACAAAGACGTAACATAAAAGACTAGGTTTCAGCTGGTAGGTAATTTCAGGGGCCATCTTCATAAACAAGGCCAAGAAGATGGCATTTGGATGTATCGGACCGATACAAGGGAGGGTTGGCCATGACTTCGTCACCAACATCTGACGAGCGCTTCGGAGACTCCAGCAGAGTTCCATCCGACGGTGGAAGAGGATAAGCGTGTTTTCGGTTTGAAAGGTAGGAGTTTAGTAGTAAATAGTATTAAGTAGGTAGTAGGTTAGGTTAGGGTATTTTGGTGTTGGGTTAGGTAGGATAGTTAGGGATTAAGTTTTTTTATTATTTTTTTGCTTTTGGAAAAAAAAAATTTCGTTTAATAGGAATTTGATTTTTTTTTGAGCCGAAACACCACCTTCTTTTGTCCTTGGATGGAGCTCACGTTTCTAGGTTTGCATTTCCTTTTTGTTCCTTTTCCTTTGTCCTATCCTTATATAGTAGCTTCCCTTCCTATTCCTTTTCCATTCCTTCCTAAATCCTAGGCACGATAATTTTGTTTAGTGAGTGGGAGGTACTATAGAAAGAGCAAGAATCCTCCCCATCCGACGAGTTAGTTCCGAGCAACCACAAGCGTGCCACTGCTCCTTTTAATAGTACCGTAGTTCATCCCCTGTGGATTCCCAGCTCCTAACAATGGCGCCCAACGAGACCTAGCGATAGTCCGACCTTGGCCTATCGTAGATAATTTTCATTTTTGTTTTTTTCATTTTTTTTTTCCAATTTAATTTTTTTCCCCCAAAACCCGATGCAAATCTAGGGACAGAGGGAACTCTTGGTGGTCATGAATCGGTGACTGCTATCCAGTCTGTAGGCTTTACGTCTGAGACCTAGTGAGGTGGTTCACTTTTGATTCAAGATGACGCCAAGAGTAGAGTGAGGTTAACGACGTCTGACCCTCAGCTATCCGTTGAGTAGGGTTTACCCAACTTCTCGTGAGGTAGAGGATTAGGCGTCGAGAACTTCATTCATGTGGAAGTAAACTCTCACTTCGGAGCCAACTATATTTCTGGCTAAACGCCGAGGCTTATGTAGTGGTTTTGAGGTGGGGATGAACTGAAGCACCAGCTGGACTCCGAGCGCACCAGCTGAAACAGACGAACAAATACTAAGACAAGACAACCAAGACTTTGAAACAATTTACCCGCAACCAGTAAACATTCGGATAGGAAACCTGCTACAGCCTCACACACCTAAGCAAAACATTGAGATACTTACAACAACAACAACAACAAAATAAGTAAATCCTTTTCTACAAAAGAATTGAAATTTTGAATTTTTTTTTATTATTTTATTTTTTTATATATGTTTTTTTTTACATTTTTTTTATATTTTTGAATATTTTAATATATATCTTTTTTAAATTTATTTTTTTGTGAATTTTTTATGTTTATTTTTGATTTTTTTTTTGGTTTTATTTTTGAACTTTTAAATTCTTTCTACTTTATTATTTTTGGTTTTGAATTCACTTTCCGTTCTTTGATTTTTTTTTACTATTTTATTTCTGGTTCTGGAAAGGTTTGGAGTTTGTGTTTGAATTTTTTTTTTAGGTAACAACAAACATTTTTTTTAATTAGATTTTTTTTGAAGTTTTACTAGTATTAGTTAGTTTCTTTTTTTTAGCATCTATATTTTTTTTGAATAGGTTAGTTTTTTTCAGTTTTTGAATTTTTTTTTTAGGATTATATATATATTTTTTTTTTTTTTTTTGTTGAATTTCAACACAAAAAAAAGGGGTTTTTTAGCAGTTTTTTAGGTTTTGGAGGTTGAACTTAGTTTTTTTTTTTAGTTGATTTTCCTTGAGTTTTTTTTGTGGCTTTTGCTAAAATTCCCTTCAGCCTTGAAGGAAAAGAAAAAGGAAAACCTGAAGAAAAATTTCTTTTCGTTGTCTTGGGAATAAGGTACTTGGTTTGAATTCCGTTCCGATTAGTGGTAGGATGGCTGACAAAGCTCGAAAGAAAGGGGCCATTCCGAGAAACGGGCCAACCACGAGAAGTTCGGCAAATCAGGTTGGGGACCCGATCGCAGGAAGATCAGGTGTGCCAGTGCCGGCGGTTGACGTTCCGGAAGCAAGAAACGCGACAGACGGTACTAGATCAGACCAAGACGTAATAGATATGATAAGAAATTTGAACGTTAGATTACAAAACGAAGACACAGACCCAACAGATACGAACAGAAACCAAGAACAAGGACAGTACGAACAAGAAAGGAACCACAGCGAAGGCGAAGAAGAACACGGTGGGGAAGAAGATTATTTGAACAACGAAACTGGCTAGACAGAACGCGACAGACTTTTAGAAGAGAACAGGAAACTACAAGAAGAACATTCGAGACTACTACAAGAACAAAGACAAAACCAGAATAACACGAATATAGGGGACACTATAAGGCCAAGAATTTTAACAACACAATACCTATACGAAAGAATGGAGACGGTGGCGAATATAGCTGTGAGAGAAAGCCAGACAAGGACGATGGGTTTCTTAGCAGAAGGCTTAAGTAGCGTTATGAAACTACTGGACAAAACGATGACGACAATGGACCAGAAATTCAACGCACTAGAACTCTCGTTAACGGAACACAGAAACACGACGACCAGGAGATCTGACCAAGACCAAACACTGACGAACGAAAGGGCCAGCCACTCGAGAAATAGTCAACCTCGACATGGTCCATCAAACGCTCATCACTCATCTAGGGATAACAACCCGAGGGTAGATGTTCACAAATGGGGGGTGAAGTTTGATGGAACGTCAAAAACCATGTCGGTTGAAAGTTTTATTTTTAGAGTGGAGACGATAAGAAAGAAGACAGGACTTACGGACGATCAGCTGTTTGCGAACTTCCACCACCTCGTTTCCGGAGCGGCAGAGCAATGGTACTGGCAATATCTGGAGGAGAACCAGGACGATTATTTCCTAAATTATCATGACTTGAAGAGTGAGCTCATCAGACAATTTAAGCCAAACAAAAGGGACTTCGAGATCCTGCGATCGATTATGGATCGGAAACAGCAGCCTCACGAGACATTTGACGAGTTTTACGCCGATATCAGGAGTTTGACATTACAAATGCAAGTCAAACCAAGCGAACCGGACCTGATATCGATGGTTAAGAAAAATTTAAAAGAAAGAGTAGCGACATTAATATTTGGTTGCTCTATCAATAGTGTAAGGGAATTAAGAGAGGAATGTAGACGAGCGGAGGAACATTTGACGGCTAGAGACGCAAAGAGAAGATTTGTAAATGAGTTAGGAGAAGATAGAAAAGTTAGTACTAGGAGATATGACGAGTCAGATGACGAAGAACTAGAAGTAGCAGCTTTCCAACCGAATAGAAACGATAAAAGACATGACCGATACAATGACAAAAACAAACCAATAAACAGTGACAGAGAAAAACTAAATGACAATTTTAAATATAGACAACAGACGGTAGTATGTAACTCGACGTTTCATACTCTGACTTGTTTTGGGTGTGGACAAGGTAACATACCCTATAAATGTCAAACTTGTCAGGAAAACTCCAGGGTCGGCAGTGTACCCGGGAGCCAACAGCCGACGAAAATGACAATCCCGTAGAACAACAAAACGGACGACAATCTGAACAAGTAAGCCTCTTAAGAAGAAAGAAGCAAAAGACTGAGATCCCAGTGACTCAATTGACTAGTGGCATTGACCCTAGGTTAAGCCTACACGAAAGAAAGAGACGCTATGAAGAAGCACGAAAGCGAATCTTCGGTGAAGAACTAGACACTACAAAGACGAAAAGTAGGAACTATAAGAAAATAGCTAGGCTAAGGGAAATAAGTGCAATAAAAAGACGAATGCATAGCAGGATAGAAGCTTCAATTTTGACAATAAGTGACGACAATAGACCTTTTACAAAAGTGCAATTAGGTTGTGAGGACATTTTAGGTCTATTGGATAGTGGAGCCTCAGTGACGTGTTTAGGGAAAGGTGCAATAGACCTTGTCAAAAGAAAAAACATACAAATGACGAACATGCAACATGCGATAAAAACTGCTGACGGAAACCAACAGAGAATCGAAGGTAGTTTTATCGCAAATGTCTCGTGGGGTGGAAGATCCAAAATCTTAGAAATATTCGTGGTCCCCGGCCTACAACAACCTCTCTATTTGGGTGTAGATTTTTGGAGCTCATTCAATGTTGCTCCAAATATTGTGAGTGAACTCAATGTGACGACAGTGCCTAGCACCGAGAAACAACAAAACATCGAGCTTACCGAAGAACAGACAAAGCGACTGGAGAGCGTCAAAGTATTGTTTCCTTCTTTCGCTGTACTCGGATTGGGTAAAACCAATCTTGAGGAACATGTCATAGAGGTGGACGACGAAAACATTCCCATCAAGCAGCGACATTACCCCATTTCAACAGCCGTTCAAACACTGCTTTATGCAGAAATTGATCGGATGCTTGAAATGGGTGTGATTGAAGAAAGCAACAGTGCTTGGAGCTCCCCAGTCGTGCTAGTTAGAAAACCCGGGAAAAATAGGTTATGTTTAGATTCGCGCAAAGTAAACGCAAGAACTAAGAAGTTTGCATATCCTCTGCCACACATTGAGGGAATAATTAGCAGGTTGCAAGACACTAGATATATATCTAGTATAGATTTAAAGGACGCATTTTGGCAGATTCCTCTAGAGAGCAAATCGAGAGAGAAAACAGCACTTACAGTCCCTGGCCGACCGTTGTATCAATTCACTGTGATGCCGTTTGGACTGTGCAATGCGTCTCAGAGGATGTCCAAGTTGATGGACAAAGTGATACCAGGTCGCTTACGCCAGAATGTTTTTGTTTACTTAGACGATCTCTTGATTTGCTCTCCCGACTTCGAAGCACACATCAAGACCCTAGAAGAAGTTGCGTTTGCTTTGCGTCAGGCAGGTCTTACTATTAACGTAGAAAACAGTAGGTTTTGTTTTAAGGAGATCAAGTACTTAGGATACGTAGTAGGAGATGGACACATTCGAACGGACAGAGACAAAGTGTCGGCGATCGACGATTTCCCAATCCCGATATCCCCAAAACAACTCCGCAGATTTCTAGGCATGACGGGCTGGTACAGACGCTTCATCCCGAACTACGCGACGGTAGCAGCCCCAATGACTGACTGCCTGAAAAAGGGGAAACAGTTCGAAATGTCGGATGAAGCGGTGACATCATTTGACACACTGAAAAGACGACTTGTAGAAGCTCCAATACTCAACAACCCAGACTTTACGAAACATTTTTACATCCAATGTGACGCTTCGACCACAGGAGTAGGGAGCGTGATCTTCCAGATGGATGACGACAAGAACGAGTTACCGCTGGCATTTATGTCCCAGAAGCTTAGTTCAGCTCAAATGAACTATAGCGTGACAGAACTCGAATGCTATGCGGCGATTCTGTCGGTGAAGAAGTTCAGAGACTACGTTGAGGGCTTACCCTTCACTATCATCACCGATCACGCCAGTCTCAAGTGGCTGATGACACAGAAGGACCTGTCAGGGCGGTTGGAAAGATGGAGCCTTAAGCTACAGGCGTTCGATTTCACCATCGAACATAGGAAAGGTGTCCAAAACGTAGTACCTGATACTTTGTCTCGCATCCATATGGAAGAGATCGTGAAAACCGACGTGACTCCTGGAATTGACTTCAGTTCCACGCACTTTTCATCCGAAGAGTACGACGAACTGAAGAAAGTGGTGGAACAACAACAAGACCGACTTCCAGAAATTTGCATATCAGACGGATACGTTTACAAACGCACTGACGTACGGACAGGTGACGCAATACAAGAGGACCGTGCCTGGAAACTGTGGGTTCCCGAAGGACTGCGAGAGGAGTTTTAAAAGACCGCGCATGACTCACCAGAGTCTGGACACGGAGGCATAGTCAAAACATTAGCAAAACTGCGTCAGTCTTACTATTGGCCTGGCTTGGCCACCGATGTTCAACACTGGGTGAATTCATGCGACAGTTGTAAGTGCAATAAATCCGTAAACCAGACGACTCGACCGCCGATGGGACAACAGACAATTACTGAACGACCATTTCAACGCTTATACATTGACTTCTTAGGACCATACCCATGAACTTCAAACGGAAATACGCATATCTTCATAGTACTTGATCATTTTAGTAAGTTTGTGTTCTTGAAAGCAATTAGAAAAGCAACATCATCTGAGGTAGTTAAATTTTTAGAAGAAAACGTCTTTCATGTTTTTGGTGTACCTGAATTTGTCCATTCAGACAATGGTAAACAATTCGTCTCAGAATTATTTACCAGCTTTTTGAAACGATACGGTGTAAGACACACCCGTACGGCCATCTACTCTCCACAGGCAAATGCCTCAGAGAGAGTAAACCAATCGGTGTTAGCCAAAATAAGAGCCTATCTAGGCACAAACCAGAAGCAATGGGACCTCCACGTTAGCAACGTTGCATTTTCACTTCGCAGTGTGATGCACGAAGCAATCGCGGTGGAACCATATTACGCTGTGTTTGGTTACCACATGATACAAAATGCGAAATCATATGATCTCCTTCGAAGACTTGACGCGGTGAAAGAATCCAATATTGAGATTCTAAACCGAGAAGATCGACTAGAATTGATTCGCGCGAAAATATTTCAAAATTTAAAACTAGCACACCAAAAAGGCATGAAGGTTTATAACACTCGAAGTAAGGATGTAGTCTACCAACCAGGACAAATTGTATATCGCCGAAATTTTAAGCAAAGTAACGCTGCCGAAAATTACAATGCTAAACTCGCTGCTAAATTTACAAAAAGCATAGTTTTGAAAAAGATAGGTAACTCCTTGTATGAAGTCGGTAACATAAGAGGCGAAAAAGTAGGAGTTTTCCATGCCAAAGACTTACATACTTAAAGTACGCATGGTTATGACGCACTCAGATGATGTTGTCTTTAGTCGAATAGTACCTGATAGTTAGTTTTATTAAATGTTTAATTTATTTATTTATTATGTATTTGTATCTATTTGTTATTACCATTATTACTGTGATATTATTAGTTGTAAGTATATAGCCTACTGTGATATTATTAGCTACAAGTATATAGCCGCCTACTGTGGTATCAGACAGCCCCGCTGGATAAAACGTATTCTGTGATATTGCTAATTATTAGCACCCCTTTTTCTGTGATAAACCATTTTTTTACCTCTCTTAGTCATCTGTGATATTTTTTTTTTTTTGCTTATTTATTTCTTTATTTATTATATATTTTTATTTATTTATTTATATATCTTTAGTTTTATTTATTTATTTATTCATTTATTTATTTATTTATTTATTTATTGATTTATTGATCAGCGAATTTATATGTTAATTTATTTAGTGAAGTCCGACTTCTTTCATCATCCATAGTACAAAATAGAAGACGATCTAACTACCACCCCCCAACTCAGACATTGAACAATTAGCACAGGTATCAAAATAAATAGACGGAACAGATTATATATATCAGTTAAATAAGTTTATTTCAGTTTAAGAATAATATACAATGAAAATCTAAGCTTAACTCAAAAATAAAAGATAGCATGAGACATAGTAACGTACTCAGGGAGTAGGCTCTACCACACGATTCGAGACCCTATTTACAAACAAAGTATTTTGCAACGCATGAATTTTTTTTTACGATGTAAGTGTTCTCGCGACCACTCATCCACTTCCACCGAGCCTGTTACGTAGCAAAACCTAAAAAAAAAATACCCAATGTATTATCATTCAATCAAGTAACTTTAACTTACTTACCATAGTTCGTACATAAATATCCTTCTTTTTTTTTCTGTTGTTTGTTGATTTAATTCAATTGTTGTCATTCAACCCTAAAAAAATGTAAAAGTAAATTAAATTGACCAAGGAACACGAATGAGATTTTGTTTACAAAATGCAAGTGCTTACAAAATGTATGTATGTAACATATGTAAACAAACTCCCACCTGAGGTTTTACAAAAACAAAAGAACACAATACTTACCTGTGAAAGTTCAAAAGAAAATGAAACCACCTAAATAAGAACAAAAAAAAAAAGAAATAGGAAAACAAAACAAAAACGAACTCGCGATATTAAACTAAGAAACAAAAAAAAAAAAAAAAAAATACTAAGCATAAATTCGCGAAACACCGACAGTATCAAATATTGATTTGACATTTAGATTACGCACTGGGTTGCGCAGACTATCTGTCTCCCTCTAACTCAAAGTAATGAGTTAATACTATTCAGCAATATAATAATGCAATACATGTTAGGTTTAAAGAAATTTGAGAAAGAGAGATATGTAAGTTTTTTTTTATCATAGGTTAATGTATGTATGTGGGATTGATTTGGTGATAGGTAGTGTATGCATAAAATTAGTTAAGGCTATAGCTTAATAAAGAGTAAGGTAAGAGAATGTATGAATGTATGTATGTAGGTGTGTGAAGAAAGGGGGTGGACAGTTAGTGAGAAATACAGATGGTAACATAGAAACAGATGGTAAATTGTAAAAAATAATGATAAAACGTTAATCAGCTGTTTATCCATCCAAATTGAGAGGTAATTATGTATTTGATTTGACAACGGAATTCGAACTAAGTGCTTATGTACCCGAGGAGCAAAAGAGTTCACAAAGGAAAGAAAATTGTAGAACTTTCTTTTGCGAAATAACAGCTGACAGGAAAAGTTCGGCAAAGATTTTTTGTTATAAAAATGATTTGTTAAATCAAGCTAAGTCAAGTAAAGACAATTAATTGAAGTAAAGTTAAAATTAAGTCGAAAATAAGTAAGTTTTTTTTTGACACGAATAAAAAAAAAAAAAAGAAAAAATAAAAGAAAGAGTAGAAAGAAAGAAAGTTGAAGGAACAAAAGGAAAACCTTCAAGAGGAAAATTTGGAGAAACAAAAAAAGCAGAGGTTGGTTAGACAACCTCTGCCAGGGTTTTTTTTTCTCGGCCTAACTAAGGTCAAGACACCCAAGGTCAAGGACCCGTGTAAGGAGATATATGTAGGCAGATACATATAGGAATAGGCTGAGTAGTAGAAAGAAGGAGTAATTACGGAGGAGACAGTTAAAGAATAAAGAAGAAAAAAAAAGTGAATTTAAAGATAAAGAATATAAGGTTAATAGTGAAATTAAAGAACTGAAAGTGTATTTGAAGGAATAAGAAAAATTAAAAGTGAATTTGAATAGATATTGGAAAAAAAGAAAGAAAGAAGTTTAAGTAGAGTCAAAAAGTGTAAAGAAAAAAAAAAGGAAAGAAAAAGAAAATAAGAGTGTAGTGAATTTTTTTTAGTTTTAAGAGGGTGAAAAAAAAACCCACAAAGAAAAAAAAGGAAGTTTAACAACAGATATTATATATTTATATATGTGTCTAAAGATTCAAAGGAAATACAGTGTGTCTCACAAGTACTGCCGGCAGGACAACGGGGGATATCTCTAAAAAGAAAAAACTGTAAGTTTTATATATATAAGAAAAAAGTTTTTTTTTAGATATATGGTATTGAATATACATAGACATATATGCAGATATAAATATCAGAAAAAAAAAAAATTTCCATTTTTTTTTATATCAAATGTTGAAGTCATTGGATAATTAGTTGCAAGTATAGAGCTTTATCTTTTTTTTGTCTTTTAATCAAAGAAAAATAAATGAATGTAAAATCTTTAAAAGACAAAGCTGTTTGCAAGGTTCGGTTTTATTGAATATTATGGTTTGCTAAAGTAAGCATAAAGGTGTGTGATGGCTGAACTAGGCCGTCCAATATGAAGGGTGATGGTTGGTGGTGAAGTTTCTGGTTCTTTTGGTTTATGACGATATGACTGACAAAGACGTAACATAACAGACTAGGTTTCAGCTGGTAGGTAATTTCAGGGGCCATCTTCATAAACAAGGCCAAGAAGATGGCATTTGGATGTATTTGGTTGGCCATGACTTCGTCACCAACATCTGACGAGCGCTTCGGAGACTCCAGCAGAGTTCCATCCGACGGTGGAAGAGGATAAGCGTGTTCTCGGTTTGAAAGGTAGTAGTTTAGTAGTAAACAGTATTAAGTAGGTAGTTATTCAGGTTAGGGTATTTTGGTGTTGGGTAGGTAGGATAGTTAGGGATTAAGTTTTTTTATTATTTCTTTTTCTTTTGGAAAAAAAAATTTCGTTTAATAGGAATGTGATTTTTTTTTGAGCCGAAACACCACCTTCTTTTGTCCTTGGATGGAGCTCACGTTTCTAGGTTTGCATTTCCTTTTTGTTCCTTTTCCTTTGTCCTATCCTTATATAGTAGCTTCCCTTCCTATTCCTTTTCCATTCCTTCCTAAATCCTAGGCACGATAATTTTGTTTAGTGAGTGGGAGGTACTATAGAAAGAGCAAGAATCCTCCCCATCCGACGAGTTAGTTCCGAGCAACCACAAGCGTGCCACTGCTCCTTTCAATAGTACAGAAGTTCATCCCCTGTGGATTCCCAGCTCCTAACAGGCGATACCCGTGGAAAAAGCATTTTTGCCTCTTTTGTTGGGATACGAGCTTTTTAAGAATAGTGTATTCATTTTTAGTGTACAATAATTTCTAAGCATTCTACGAACAGAATACACTGAACTACTGTGATTGATTCGAAAAGGTAAATGAATGTATACATGCAGACCTCTAGTATCGAATATGGCTGCCAAGCAAGCACCAAGTCATTCATTCTCGCAATGCTAAGTTCCTCGAAGATGCAAACAACATGGCACCATGGCACCAAATATTCATGTGCTTGATCAGTTGCCACAAACAACAAAGGAGGCTGAATGCGAAGAGAATAAGCACTGTTGAATTTTCTCCTCGTCCATTGGTGGACTTACAACCAAAGCAGTCAATGAAAAGAAATGCTGATGACGAACTTATGCAAACTGTTGGAAGACCTAGGCTGATGCGAACGGGAATCATAGGCCCACCAAAAAGGCTGTTTCGCGTTACACGTTCTACTGCAGCAAAACATGTCGATAGAGAATCACCGTTTTCGATTAATGAATGTGAGCCCGAGCAGGAGCAACATGAAAATTTTGCTGGTGTAGCGGAAATCAATGTGAAAAATGCGATGGTTTGTGAAGAGTGGAAGGCTGCGATGGAAGAAGAAGTTATGAGTCTGATTGAAAATGAGATTTTGCAAATTGTTAAGCACAATTCGCGCATTAATGTTGTTGGGTGTTGTTGGGTGCTTACAAATAAGCACAATTCCGATGGAAAGATAGAACGGCGTAAGGCTCGGCTTGTAGAGTAAGGTTATAGTTAGAAGTTTGGCGTTAATTACCATCAGACGTTTGCACCCCACCGGTGGCATGATTGGAGACGTTGCGTTTGTGATTTGCTTTTGCGGTTCAATTCCAACTAAATGTGTGGCTGTTTGATGTGGTGACGGCATATTTAAATGGATCATTAGATGAAGAAGTTCTTATGAGAGTTCCTGATATTTTAAGTGAAATACTTGAGAAGATAATTTGCAAACTAGGTAAAAATTCACGTTTTACTCATCAAGCCGAGAAAATGTTGGAAAATATAAGAGATGGTTTATGGTTTACGTTAATCTGGACGTCAGTGGTATGTAAAACTCAGTGAAAAGCTAATGAATATGGGTGTGAAACCAATGAGCCATGTCTATTTTACAAAACATCTGAAGATGATTAGCTGTTTGTTCTTAGTTATGTTGATGACATTCTTGTTGCGTCAAAAGAGAAACATCACATAATAAATCTGCGTGACAATCTATTTGAGGAGTTTGAAATTAAAGATCTTGTTTTAGCCAAATATTGTCTTGGACTAGAATCTAATCTAGGTGACAGAAAAATAGAGCTTGCACAAACTCGATATATCCGTGGACTTCTTAAGCATTATAGGATGGAAAAGTGTTACCCTGTGTCAACACCTTCAGAAGTCAGCATGCGTTTTGATAATACTAGCAACAATTAGAAGAAATGTATCATATTAAACATAATTTCTTTCGCGATTCAATTGTATCCAAAATGTTTGTGCCGACGGAACATATGATAGTTTTGACAAAGTCTTTCCAAGAATACGACATGAACGATGTCTGAAAAATATGGGTTTGTCAATGTATTAGAAGAAATGTATCATATTAAACATCATTTCTTTCGCGATTCAACTGTATCCAAAATGTTTGTGCCGACGGAACATATGATAGTGTAGACAAAGTCTTTCCAAGAATACGACATGCACGATGTCTGAAATATATGGGTTTGTCAATGTTTAGACTTTGATGATGACGAAAGGCTTGAGAGGACGTGTTAAGTGGCAACACTCTCGTCATATGGATTTCTGAACGAGCTAATAGCTGTCATATTGACAATTGACTTATAACATACATGAGGTACCCTAATGAATTAACTTCATTCGTTTTTAATATGTCTGCCGGTGAAGTTCAATAAAAACTACTTATACATTAATTAAGTTCGTCTTTATATTCTAACACAGTCTGTAGAAGTGATCTTTCCAGATCGTCAGTAGCGACTGTGACTCTACTACTATGTTTCCCTGCTGGTCTTTACAGGCTTGAGTTCGGGGCTTACCACCCTGGCAGAATCTTTTTACCTTTATGTAAAACTTCCGAATCTCGTGCCTGTCATGGCAACTCTCAATTTCCTCAAACGAGCACTTCCCTTGCTGCTTCTTTTCCTTTTTTAAAAACCGGTGTTCATGGGTTTAGCTTTGAGAGCCTGTGGTGTGGTGTGTGAAGGAGTCACAGCCAACGACGTCTTAATTAATTGCTCTATTATTACTATTAACAGGTTGTCAACCCTCGGCTGTGCCCGATCCTCTCACATTCAGTTGCATTACATAGAAATGCATTACACTTGACTTGCATGTGTATCCATAGAGTGCATTGTACTCAGAACAATATGATTCCCAACGGCAGGCCACTGCCAGCCGACAGAAGTAATAAGGGATCATATTGCTTTGACTGCATGCGTGCTGTTTATGTCACAGCAATAGTCTTTGGGTATGAGCATTTGTTTATGATATAAGTCATTGGCGCTCACCCAAAAGAATGTGATGATGAAGCGTTTTTATCGGATATCGAGGTATGGTCGATTGTTCGATAACCAGAATTGGAGCATAATAACTTTGTATAAATATGGTATGAATTTGGAAATAAATATGATTAGTGATCGTGGAGTCGATCCGAAGAACACTCTTTCTGGTTTATTATTTGACATATGGCTTCTGGCCTAAAAGTATAAACTTGGACCACTGTTCCTTCAGTCGTCTTCAGTACCACCCTCAACTTTAAATTTTCTTGCGAAAGAGGTTCGAGCGAAAGCAGTGAATGCTAAGCGATTGGTGCTGAAGTACAAGCGACTTTACATGGCGATCCTGCCAGTCTCCGAAGTAGTCCATTAATATCCAAAAGAAAAAAGAAATTTTTCTTCGAATCAAAGTTTTCGAAGTTTTTTTTGTTCTCTCCGTGCATAATCTAAATTAGAAGTTCGCGTCTAGACAAATTTTCGTCTTTCTTATTTTTCTGTTCTATACTAAAGAAAAATTTGCAGTCGTAGAACCGCGGTATGTAAATACCAATTTCTGCAGTTGCAGTCGAAGAACTGCACTTAATCGACGGATTGCAATCGTAGAATTGCAAGCTGGTGACAAGCTGGCCGACGACGCGACGATGAGGACGATGAATCCGGCTCGAAGGACCAAATGAATATGTGATAATCGAGTTTTCCCAAAATCCAACCATTAAATGTCGAGACTGTCTTTGTTTCTTTTAATTTTCTTTTATTTATTAGTTTTTTTCTTTTCTTTTAATTTAATTACAAGACCATAAACCTTCTAGGTATTATAAATTGTACTCAATTAAAAAAAATTATATATACATATATGCGGGGAAGCCGCCAAAGAAATTTCGCAGAGCTAACAAAAACCACGTCTATCCAAAGTAAATGCCAAAAAGTAAGAGACAGAACCTCATGTCATGGATGACGTTTCCGGGCAGGCCGGCAGTGTTCACACCATCGCGAAGTTGGGCGCAGTTGAGTATGTATCACTCACTCCAGCACCAGAGATGTGCAAGGAGGAGTGATACATACTATGAACCGTAGATGGCGTGAACATTACCGGCCCCCTTGGCATATAGTGCCAAAAGAAATTTATATGTACTTCTAATAGTTATACAATTTTAAGATATAATAATAATTAATTAATCAATTCAAGGGTTATAAAATACAAAATGGTTGTAGAACAATGATCTGATTTCATTTGATTTCTTATTATGTTCTCAGTTGTGTACTCAGTTGTGTTCTAAGTTTTGTACTCAGTTGTGTTCTAAGTTTTGTACTCAGTTGTGTGTGCGGTTTTAGAGGTAAAAAAAACAGAGTTTAAATTGACTTTATAGATACTTCATCTAAAAAATATATAAGTTTATAGATACTTCATCTAAAATATGACTGTATTGAACTACGACAATTCATTTGTTCCTTGGCTCAATCATTTATAGGCAAACGACAAAGTTTGACTACTGGGCGAGTAAATTCACCAAATCGCGTTTTTATTGTTGCCACCCGCACTCTACCATCTGGGCCAGGGAATACTTTAATGATACGACCCATACACCAATCAGTGGATGGAAGGTTTTCCTTTTTAATTAAAACAAAATCACCGATTTTAAAATCTTCAGTAGTGTAATGCCATTTTGTTCGTTTATGAAGCTCTTTGATATATTCTTCCTTCCAACGTTTGCTGAATTCATGCTGAATTGATTTGAGCTTTTCCCAGCGGTTTATGAGTGAAAGAGATTTTTCTTCGGGCAACAGTTCAGGAAAAGTTAAAAGTGGAGTTCCGGTCAGGAAATGACCTGGGGTTAACGCTAATAGGTCGGTAGGTGCATTCGACATAGGACATAAAGGTCGCGAGTTTAAGCACGCCTCTATGCGAGCTAATAGTGTAGCGAATTCTTCGAAAAAAAAAATGAGTATGAAGTCCGATTCTACGAAAGTGGGTTTTGAAACTCTTTACCCCGGCTTCCCAGAGCCCACCCATATGGGGAGCACCTGGGGGAATGAAATTCCAGTTCCAGCCTTGAATTCCATAATTCTGGAAATGATGAATGAAGCTTTTTAAACTGATTTTTCAACGCCGTGTCGGCACCAACGAAATTGGTTCCATGGTCTGAATATACAGAATGCGGAAGACCCCGCCTTGCAACAAACCGAGCAAAGGCAGCTAGGAAAACTGCCGATGACAAATCGCTGGCGGCTTCCAGATATATGGCTTTCGTTGAAAAGCATACGAAGAGGCATGCATAGCCCTTTGTCAAACGACAATTTCTACCCGTGAAGCTTTTGATTGTGAAAGGTCCCGCGAAATCTATTCCGGTATGAGTAAAGGGAGGAGAGTAATTACAACGTTCATCAGGAAGAGCTGCCATCAATTGTTGACCTAACTGTTTTCTGTGGATCGCACAGGTTTTACACTTATAAATATGAGATTTTACAAGAATTTTTACTTTCGGTATCCAAAAAGCTTGACGAATCATCCGTATCATTAAAGCGTTTCCACCATGAAGTGTAAGTTTATGAATGTAATCAACTAAGAGTTGGGTAAATTTTGCTCCGTAAGGCAAGATGATAGGATGGCGTTCACTGTAAGAGAGATTTGCATTTGATAATCGTCCGTGAACTCGTAGAATTTGGTTGGAATCCAAAGTAGGATTCAAAGATAAAATTGGGCTTTTTGAACTGATACTGCGGTTTGTAGACGGAGCTTTGAATTCTTCGAAGAAAAAGGATTGCTGACATTGACCTATTAGACGTTTTTGAACGAATAGAATTTCTGGTTGAGTAATACGAATGGTATATCGCTAAAGGCAGTAAACGTCAAAATTGTTTGCGGAGGTAGGGAAATGAGGCGATGCTGAACGAATTGAATTTCAGGAAGAGTGATACGGCATGAACTATAAAAAATTGGTTCAAATTTCTTTGGAAACCTTTTACGAAGAAAGCGATAGACATAAGATAGGATTCTTAAGGTACGTGGTAAACACGGAATCCTGGATAAAATATCGTTAGAAGTGATTAAAGTAGCAAGCGTCAAGACTGGTTTCGCCTCAAAGACCTCGCTTTTCGGTTCAAGGGGAAGGCTTGCCGGCCATTGCGATTGAGGCTCGCTTATCCAGGAAGGGCCTTTCCACCAAAGATCACTATCTTTTAAAACCGATGGAGTGAGACCGCGAGTAGCGAGATCCGCAGGATTATCGCCAGATCTAACATGATTCCAATTCCTGTTGCCAACATTTTCGATGATTTCGCTTGTTCGATTTGCGATGAAAGTTTTCCAAGTCCCTGGATGTTTTCTGCGCCATGCTAGGACCACAGAAGAGTCGGACCAGAGAAATATTTGATAAGATTCGACTGGTATTTGCGGAAGATAGGTTTTAACAAGTCTCGAAAGAAGAAGAGCCCCACAGAGTTCTAATCGAGGTAGTGAAATAGATTTTACTGGCGCGACTTTGGACTGCGCAAACTAGATGCGAACGTATGCCTCCATTATTGTGCTGAACTCGTACGTAAAGACAAGCAGCATATGCTTGCTCCGAAGAATCGCAAAACCCATGGAACTGAACATCTCCAGAAGGAGTGTATTCCGTCCATCTTGGTATTTGAATCAACTGGATTTCACTGAACGACTCTACAAAGGCTTTCCACTTGAGAAAAGTGTTGGACTTTAGGAGCTCATCCCATTCAGTTTCTTCTATCCAGATTTGCTGCATAAGAATTTTTGCGGTGACTATAATTGGGGCTAGCCAGCCCGCAGGATCAAAAAGCTTGGAAATTTCGGAAAAAACTTCACGTTTTGTAGGAGTCGTAGAAAATCTGATAGGCTGAGTGTTGAAGTAGAAAAAGTCGTCTTTAGCGTTCCAACGAATCCCTAAGGTTTTCGTGGTGCTGTCAGAATAAATTTTTAAAAAGTTTTCGTTTAAAACGTGATCAGAAGGGAAATGATCTAATAGAAAAGATGAATTCGAAGTCCACTTACGAAGTGGGAAGCCAGCAGAGTTGAGTGCTTCAATAACTTCGAGTTGGATACTTTTCGCCGTTTGAAGATCATGCGCACCAGAAAGCAGATCGTCAACGTAAAAGTCGGATTCAATGACTTTTGCTGCAAGTGGATATTTAAGCTGAACATCCTTTGAAAGTTGCTTGAGTGTTCTGATAGCTAAGTATGGAGCACAATTCACCCCAAAGGTTACAGTAAGAAGCTCGTAATCTACAATATTTTCTACTGGTGAAGCTCTATATAAAATTCGTTGAAATTTTGTTTGATCGGGGTGTACCAAAATCTGCCGGTACATCTTTTCGATGTCGGCGTTGAAGGCATATTTGAAAAATCTCTATTTGAGTTATATTTAAAATTGTTTGTGTTTATCTTCCTTATTGACCTCAAAAAAAAAATTTTGTAAGAAAAACTAATGATATATGAAAAAACGAAACTTTTTTGTTTTTATTTTTTATTTAATTTTTCTTACTATACCGAATGCATTTCGGAAGGCATTGGCCTACCATCATCAGTGAATACGAGAGATAACTAAAAGTTATGAATAAAGACATTACATATTGACAAAAAATTTTAACAACATAAAAGAGAAACAAATAAGAGAGTACAACAAAATTTTAACGTTAGTGTAATGCACATACAACTTATTTTGCGAGAGAAAACAAATTAGAAATTATTGGGCTTTCGTCTATGTTCATCAAATGTTCGTTAACGTTAATATAAATAGAATTCATATGCGTCCAATTTTGAGGGGAAAGGTACACTTTTAATCAATTTGTAGTTGTTGATGAGAGGTGTCATGGTGTGAGGTTCTGTGTTATTTAAATCAAACGCATGGGCTGCAACTGCTTTTGAAATGTCTTTGTTGTTGATGTACCTCTGGTGTTCAGCTATACGACATTCAACCGCACGTTTCGTCTGTCCTATGTACTTGTTGTTGCAGGTATTGCATGTGATTTGGTAAATCCCGCTCTTTTTGTTCATCGGTTTCAATGTTGCCGCAGGTCTTTTTGAAAGTGTAACAATTTTTTTCAAAAAGTGTAACAAATGGAAAGAAAATGTAACAAACTGAAAAAAAACTACAATAATAATAAAAACATGTTTTCTTAACTAAAAAAAAGAAAAAAAAAACTTTATTAGGAACACCTTATCACATTTCGTTTTTATATGTATATGTACATACATACATACTAAGAAAATGTAATAAATTCATTTTTTCTCATTAGTCTTACAAGTACAAGTCTTTGATTTGCTTTGCAAATATTATTGCCTCAATTGTTTTTAAATCATATTTGTTCGCCTTATTATTTTTTATTTAATGAAGTTCAGAAAAAACACGTTTCGCAGTAGCAGAACTGTGAAGTAAGCTTAATATTTTTTTTGGAAAATTGTACAATATTTTCAAACATTTCTCTTTTTGTGGATTTTGTAAAGATTTAACAAGGCCCCAAATTAATTCAATGTCGTCAATATATTTTAAGTTTTGTTGTAACTGTAACTTTCTAAACTCAGTGCATATTTTTTTCTTTTTTTTTTCGGGATCATACAAATTCGGGAAATTATTTGATAGTGGCAAGATACAATTGCTTTCAGAAACAATTTTTCCAGGATCTAGAAGGGCAATATTTTTTAATTTTTCATTAGTAAAATCGAACCTCTTTTTAGTCTGACATATTTCTGTATAAAATAATTTCATTTTTGTTTTTATACATTTTTTTTTTTTTCATTAATAGATAGACCTACTTCGCCATCTGCTGCCCGAACGGCGCGTAACTAAGTACGTTCCCTCTAAAATACTATGTCTGCTTTTACATGGAGACCTTCTTAGCTCGACGCAATTCGAAAATGCTGTAGGGTAAAAGAGAAACATAGATTGAAAAAGATGCTTTCACTCTTTGCTCTCACGTATTTTCGAAAAGCGTCGAGCTAAGAACGTCTCAATGTAAAAGCAGTCTATAGAATTCACATACAAATGGTTCGAAAGAGAAAAGTGCTGCCAGTTAAACTTTTCAATACTTTTTAACGAAAAAAAAACAAAAAAATTTTTACGGGAAAAGTGTAACGAAACGGAAAAAAAAGTAACATTGTAACAAAACTATAAAATAATTGAAAAGTGTAACACTTTTGTTACACTTGTATCATTGTGGCAACGCTGATCGGTTTAACGTCTTTGGAAGAACCAAGAGAAGAGCTTAGTTTGTTTTTGTTGGAATTGGTGATAGCCAAATTAGCTTTATTAAAAGTGTGTTTGAGTTGATTGCAGATTTTTGGTACAAAGGGAAGCGCGACACGATGTTCGATGTTGTTGTTATGTGTGTTTTGAGAAAAAAGGGTAGAGCAATTCTCTTTCAAAATTCTTTTTGTATGTTTCTTAATCAAATGATTCTCTTGGTTCTTCCAAGGACGTTACACCGATGAACAAAAAGAGCTTGATTTACCAAACCACATGCAATACCTGCAACAACAAGTACATAGGACAGACGAAACGTGCGGTTGAATGTCGTATAGCTGAACACCAGAGGTACATCAACAACAAAGATATTTCAAAAGCAGTTGCAGCCCATGCGTTTGATTTAAATAACACAGAACCTCACACCATGACACACCTCTCATCAACAACTACAAATTGATTAAAAGTGTACCTTTCCCCTCAAAATTGGACGCATATGAATCTATTTATATTAACATTAACGAACATTTGATGAACATAGACGAAAGCCCAATAATTTCTAATTTGTTTTCTCTCGCAAAATAAGTTGTATGTGCATTACACTAACGTTAAAATTTTGTTGTACTCTCTTATTTGTTTCTCTTTTATGTTGTTAAAAATTTTTGTCAATATGTAATGTCCTTAATCATAACTTTTAGTTATCTCGCGTATTCGCTGATGATGGTAGGCCAATGCCTTCCGAAATGCATTCGGTATAGTAAGAAAAAAAAATAAAAACAAAAAAGTTTCGTTTTTTCATATATCATTAGTTTTTCTTAAAAATTTTTTTTTTTGAGGTCAATAAGGAAGATAAACACAAACAATTTTAAATATAATTCAGACCACAAACTGTGTTCAATTAACAGATTAACTGGTTAAAAACTGTTACTCTCTACTCTATTTGAGTATTATTGAAGGTAGATCACTTTGGAGCGTAGGTCCTGCATAAAGACAGTCATTGAGACTCCTACCAGTAGACGTGGAGCTAGAAGCGTTAAACACTACTCTTACCTTGGTAGAGTGGCTCTCGGGCTTGAGCACTGCGTGGTGTGGCAGATAATAGGGGTGTGCATTACTGCTATCGGCGTTGAAGGCATATGTGAAAAATCTCCATTTGAGTATTAGTGAAGGTAGATCACTTTGGAGCGTAGGTCCTGCATAAAGACAGTCATTGAGACTCCTACCAGTAGACGTGGAGCTAGAAGCGTTAAACACTACTCTTACCTTGGTAGAGTGGCTCTCGGGCTTGAGCACTGCGTGGTGTGGCAGATAATAGGGGTGTGCATTACTGCTATTATGCTTTTAATGAAACGTTAATTTGCGCATATGATTGAGCGTTAGGTATTCGGTAAGCACCTGAGAATATTTATTTTGAAGATCAGGTTTATTCTGAAGATTGCGTTCTGTGCGACAGAATTGTTGAAATGCAATATTTCTCGAGTTTCCTAGTTGAGACGGTTCAAAATCAGGCTTAAAAGGTAAGCTGACCACATATCTTCCATCGGGAAGTCTAAACGTAGTCTTTTCATAAAGGTGTTCACAATATTTATCGGATTCCGAAGCAAAATGATTGCGTTCAGAAAGCTCTTCCCCCTCAGAAAACTTTTTGATGCTTTCAGTAAGAGATTCATTCTCCTTTATACTCGTAGAAAAACTTTGGACTGTGGTAGGAACTGGTCCGGAAAGGATCCAACCGAAAACGGTTTTTTGAGCTAAAAGTGACTTCGAAATCTGTTTAACACCATCGCGTATAATGCTTGGATAAAGATCTGCTCCGATAAGCAAATTAACTTGAGAAGATTAATTGAAGTTTGGATCTGCTAAACAAATTCCTTCTAAATCATGAGAATCAATTAAACAAAATGATGTACTAGGTAAATTATTTGTAAGTTTCTTAAGAATAAGTGCATTTGTTGTTATTAGTTCGCTTGGGTCTTCACTATTGATTATTGAAATGAGGCATTTTTTACTAGATTTGGCTGTCTGAGCACCACTAACTCCTAAAATCGAAATGTCCGAATCTTTAGTTGGCAAGTTTAGACGCTGTTGAGTTGCTTCCGTGATAATAGAAGACTCAGAACCGGGGTCAATTAAGGCTCTTATTCGATGAATCCCATCTTGACCGCGGACATCAACTAAAGCGGTCGCAAGTAAAACTCTTCGATGAGCTTTGACAAAAAAATGTTTTTGTTTTTCTTGTTGGGTATCGGAAGATGAAATGGACTGTATTTGTGGAGTTGAGTTATGATCGGAGGTATTTGCGACGTCAGCATTGCGATCCAAATTAAGGAAATGAGAGTGCGAGGTACTTGATGAGTCATTGTGAGGTATAAAAGGTTGCGAATTTTTGTTTAAATTACTTGAATCGGCCTGAGAATTGTTTGTTATGTGAAGTAAGGAGTGGTGTCGTCGATTACATGTATTGCAGGTATATTTGCTAGCACAATGATTGAGAACATGATTTAATGACAGGCAGTTGATACACATTTTGTTTTTTCTTATAAGTTCAATTCTCTCTAGCACTGGCAATTTTAAGAATTGTGGACATTGACGGATATAATGCTTCCCAGAGCACGCTTTGCATACAAATTCTTGTGCCTTTGTGTGAAAAAGATTAACATGTTTCGGATTTTGAGAATAGGACTTAGTTGGTGCATGACTATGTTGTCTGGATGCCATTCTAGATTTGTTGGATGAAGTTTGCGATGAGGTGGTATCAGAAATAGATTCCAAAACTTGAAAACGGTTGCTCAAAAACTTATCCATTTCTTCCCATTTAGGAATTTCTGTAGGATTGGAAAGTGACTGTTCCCATAAAGCGAGTGTGGTGGAGGGCAATCGATTTGCGCAAGCGAAGATAAGAATTGGATCCCAATTTTTAGTGCATACATCGTGTGCATGAAGTTCTGACCTACAATCATTTACACTTCTTTGAAGAGTCTTAATGGCAGAAGAAACTTCATCCTTAAAACTAGGAAGGTTGAATAAAATTTTTATTTGGTTATTAACCAGAATTCTCTGGTTTTCGTACTGTGTCCGAAGTGCTTCCCAAGCTAGCTCAAAACATGCATTGGTTAAGGGAAATTAACTAACGATGTCATGAGCTTCATCACTTGTCTTCGCTCTCAAATGGAATAATTTTTCGACAGCACTCAACTTTGGGTGATCATAGTATACGGCTTAAAACATATCACGGAATGACGGCCATGAAACATAACCTCCTTTGAATACCTGTGTATCACAGGGAGGTAACTTTAAATAGTGCGAAAAGGACGACTTTTCCACTAATGAAGCATTAGAATTACTCGAAGATGTCAAAGGTGTTTTGAACTCTTCCTTCTGTAGATTTACTTGGATTTCCAGAAACAGACCTAAGCATGATATATACGTTTCATTAGAGCTTGAGTATTTCCTTTCAAGCGTTTCTATATCTGCTCTATCCTCTGATGGAGAGCGAAGGCATTTGGTATAGTTTAACTTTGTCTCAGACCACAGACTTTTTAGCTCCTCTTTACGAGCTTCAATTGTAGATAGGGTATGGTTTTTTACTGGGATCTCCTTTGCATTAGAAAAATATTTGACCAACTGGTCAGCGGAAAGAATAAAATCGTCTAATAAAGACATTTTTAAATCGAAGTTACAAACTATTACCAAGAAATTTATTGAAAATGCGTTCTGCAGAGGCAGTAAATTGAAAAAAAAAATTATTTCAAATTAATTTCCCAAAAAAAACCTTGGAATAGCTTTAAAAAACCAAACCACAAAAAGGCAACGAATTAAATAACTTCCTTCCCCAGGACGAATGGCAGTGGCAACACTTTTTTCATGAACAAAGTTCCAAACCAATTAAGACGAAATAAAATTGAACCAGCGAAAAAATGACACTATGGATGTGTAAGCAGGGTTGTGCAACATAGGCACCAATGCAAATTTTTGAACTGAACTTTATTTTGACTTTGTTTTTTTTTTTTTTTTTATATCAAAAGCACACACAACTGTATAATCGAATAAAGATAATTGACATAAGATATGTATATGGTTACGAAAGAACTTTAAAAATATGAAATTCGAAATCAATGAAAAAAATCAAAGTTCTTACCCCTTTAAATATTCTCAATTTCTCTCGTTTATTAAAAATTTGTTGCAAAAAGCTATGTATCAGTGAATTATACTGATGGTGGTGGTGATGAATGCTGATGACGACGGTGTGGTGACGGCGATGGATGCTGTATGCTGATGACGACGGTGCGGTGCGGTGAGTGTATGTATGTGATGACGACGGCGCGGTGACGGCGATGGATGCTGTATGCTGATGACGACGGTGCGGTGCGGTGGCGATGAGTGTATGTATGTGATGACGACGGCGACGGTGCGGTGGCGATGAGTGTATGTATTATGTTGATATGGTTGCTATGGAGCCCTGTTGCAGTAGTGAAACCGCTGTAAACTCGTCGTCTATGGGTTCAGATGACGACGCACGGTGACGACGACAAATGGTGGATGTATGTGACGAAGAATGTGGTTGCTATGTAGCCCTGTTGCAGCAGTGCAATTTGCAGTCGTAGAACCGCTGTAAACTCGTCGTCTATGGGTTCAGATGACGACGGTGACGACGACAAATGGTGGATGGATGTGACGAAGAATGTGGTTGCTATGTTGCCCTGTTGCAGCAGTGCAATTTGCAGTCGTAGAACCGCTGTAAACTCGTCGTCTATGGGTTCAGACGACGACGGTGACAACGACAAATGGTGGATGGATGTGACGAATAATGTGGTTGCTATGTAGCCCTGTTGCAGCAGTGAAATTTGCAGTCGTAGAACCGCGGTATGTAAATACCAATTTCTGCAGTTGCAGTCGAAGAACTGCACTTAATCGACGGATTGCAATCGTAGAATTGCAAGCTGGTGACAAGCTGGCCGACAACGCGACGATGAGGACGATGAATCCGGCTCGAAGGACCAAATGAATATGTGACAATCGAGTTTTCCCGAAATCCAACCATTAAATGTCGAGACTGTCTTTGTTTCTTTTAATTTTCTTTTATTTATTAGTTTTTTTCTTTTCTTTTAATTTAATTACAAGACCATATACCTTCTAGGTATTATAAATTGTACTTGACTAAAAAAAATTATATATATATGCGGGGAAGCCGCCAAAGAAATTTCGCAGAGCTAACAAAAACCACGTCTATCCAAAGTAAATGCCAAAAAGTAAGAGACAGAACCTCATGTCATGGATGACGTTTCCGGGCAGGCCGGCAGTGTTCACACCATCGCGAAGTTGGGCGCGGTTGAGTATGTATCACTCACTCCAGCACCAGAGATGTGCAAGGAGGAGTGATACATACTATGAACCGTAGATGGCGTGAACAAAGAGGTAGTCGTAAATAACAACGGCCCTCAACAAAACGTTTCCTATGCGTCAGTCTACTAAAAGAAGAAAAGACAATAATAACTTTAATAATTTTCTTTATAATACTAAAGTACGTTTGTAAGAAATTAAAGAATAAATTTAAAAGTAATGTAAGAAAACAAATAATAAAAAATAATGTCCTAAGCAGAAGAATGTCTGTGTAAAAATATATATATCCATTAAAAAAAAAAGAGAGAATAAAGCAAATGACAAGTTCATAACTAAATTTACTTTTCCCTTTATCTTTTATATTGAGTTAAATCTTCGTAAAATTCTTAATGGACTTTAAACCACTAGAAAAGGCTTTAGCAAATTTGAAAGATTTATATAAAAGTTAAAAAAAAAATGCGAAACGTAAGAGAAAAACAAAATTAGCAAATTTAAAGCTAAAAGAAATCACCAATTTATTTGATGCCTTCATTAAAGAATTCACACTTTGTAACAAAAACGAAACCACAAAAGAAGAGCACGAATATTTAACGCAATTAACCACTAAAGCCAATGAATACAAAGAGTTGTCGAAAACTATTGTTTATCAAAACACTCAAGAAGTATATTCAGAATCAGAATCAGAAGTAGAATCCAAAAAATCAGACACAGAAGAAGTAGGAAGTAACTCGGACAGAGAAAATAAACCTTTAGCTAGTTCGCAAAACAATAAAACAATATACAAAATGTCTGAGTTTGACTACAGTAAGGCGCAAAAATTGCCAGTACTCAACTGCGAGACAACAAATAAGAGGACAGAAGACATAAGAGACTTTCTTAATAGTATTGAGTTCTATCATGACACTCTTGATGATGCTTCCAAACCAATATTAATAATATTCCTACTGAAATATAAAGTATAAGGCAGGGCATTGACAGAACTAGGGTCACTTAAACTTGAAACTTAAGAGCAGTTAAAAGCCAATATAACCGAAAAATGCGGAAATAGGGATACAATAGAAAGCATAAGAACAAAATTAGACAAATCACATCAAAGAAATAGGCCGATGAGGGAATTTGTATCAGAAATTGAAGATTTAATTACTAAAACTACTGGATTAGAGATCAGTATTCAAGGAGAACGTCAAAATGCAGGATGCTATCTCCCACTTGCTGGAGTTATCTCCAAAAAATGCAGGAGCTACAGAAACAATCCGATATGCAAATAATAGCTGTAATCCGAATCTTAACCATACTGCTCAAAATTTCCGCAATAACTATCAACCTAACTACAACCGACCTGTTTACCATAACTCCTAAAATCGAAATGTCCGAATCTTTAGTTGGCAAGTTTAGACGCTGTTAAGTTGCTTCCGTGATAATAGAAGACTCAGAACCGGGGTCAATTAAGGCTCTTATTCGATGAATCCCATCTTGACCGCGGACATCAACTAAAGCCGTCGCAAGTAAAACTCTTCGATGAGCTTTGACAAAAAAATGTTGTTGTTTTTCTTGTTGGGTATCGGAAGATGAAATGGACTGTATTTGTGGTGTTGAGTTATGATCGGAGGTATTTGCGACGTCAGCATTGCGATCCAAATTAAGGAAATGAGAGTGCGAGGTACTTGATGAGTCATTGTGAGGTATAAAAGGTTGCGAATTTTTGTTTAAATTACTTGAATCGGCCTGAGAATTGTTTGTTATGTGAAGTAAGGAGTGGTGTCGTCGATTACATGTATTGCAGGTATATTTGCTAGCACAATGATTGAGAACATGATTTAATGACAGGCAGTTGATACACATTTTGTTTTTTCTTATAAGTTCAATTCTCTCTAGCACTGGCAATTTTAAGAATTGTGGACATTGACGGATATAATGCTTCCCAGAGCACGCTTTGCATACAAATTCATGTGTCTTTGTGTGAAAAAGATTAACATGTTTCGGATTTTGAGAATAGGACTTAGTTGGTGCATGACTATGTTGTCTGGATGCCATTCTAGATTTGTTGGATGAAGTTTGCGATGAGGTGGTATCAGAAATAGATTCCAAAACTTGAAAACGGTTGCTCAAAAACTTATCCATTTCTTCCCATTTAGGAATTTCTGTAGGATTGGAAAGTGACTGTTCCCATAAAGCGAGTGTGGTGGAGGGCAATCGATTTGCGCAAGCGAAGATAAGAATTGGATCCCAATTTTTAGTGCATACATCGTGTGCATGAAGCTCTGACCTACAATCATTTACACTTCTTTGAAGAGTCTTAATGGCAGAAGAAACTTCATCCTTAAAACTAGGAAGGTTGAATAAAATTTTTATTTGGTTATTAACCAGAATTCTCTGGTTTTCGTACTGTGTCCGAAGTGCTTCCCAAGCTAGCTCAAAACTTGCATTGGTTAAGGGAAATTAACTAACGATGTCATGAGCTTCGTCACTTGTCTTCGCTCTCAAATGGAATAATTTTTCGACAGCACTCAACTTTGGGTGATCATAGTATACGGCTTAAAACATGTCACGGAATGACGGCCATGAAACATTACCTCCTTTGAATACCTGTGTATCACAGGGAGGTAACTTTAAATAGTGCGAAAAGGACGACTTTTCCACTAATGAAGCATTAGAATTACTCGAAGATGTCAAAGGTGTTTTGAACTCTTCCTTCTGTAGATTTACTTGGATTTCCAGAAACAGACCTAAGCATGATATATACGTTTCATTAGAGCTTGAGTATTTCCTTTCAAGCGTTTCTATATCTGCTCTATCCTCTGATGGAGAGCGAAGGCATTTGGTATAGTTTAACTTTGTCTCAGACCACAGACTTTTTAGCTCCTCTTTACGAGCTTCAATTGTAGATAGGGTATGGTTTTTTACTGGGATCTCCTTTGCATTAGAAAAATATTTGACCAACTGGTCAGCGGAAAGAATAAAATCGTCTAATAAAGACATTTTTAAATCGAAGTTACAAACTATTACCAAGAAATTTATTGAAAATGCGTTCTGCAGAGGCAGTAAATTGAAAAAAAAATTATTTCAAATTAATTTCCCAAAAAAAACCTTGGAATAGCTTTAAAAAACCAAACCACAAAAAGGCAACGAATTAAATAACTTCCTTCCCCAGGACGAATGGCAGTGGCAACACTTTTTTCATGAACAAAGTTCCAAACCAATTAAGACGAAATAAAATTGAACCAGCGAAAAAATGACACTATGGATGTGTAAGCAGGGTTGTGCAACATAGGCACCAATGCAAATTTTTGAACTGAACTTTATTTTGACTTTGTTTTTTTTTTTTTTTTATATCAAAAGCACACACAACTGTATAATCGAATAAAGATAATTGACATAAGATATGTATATGGTTACGAAAGAACTTTAAAAATATGAAATTCGAAATCAATGAAAAAAATCAAAGTTCTTACCCCTTTAAATATTCTCAATTTCTCTCGTTTATTAAAAATTTGTTGCAAAAAGCTATGTATCAGTGAATTATACTGATGGTGGTGGTGATGAATGCTGATGACGACGGTGTGGTGACGGCGATGGATGCTGTATGCTGATGACGACGGTGCGGTGCGGTGAGTGTATGTATGTGATGACGACGGCGCGGTGACGGCGATGGATGCTGTATGCTGATGACGACGGTGCGGTGCGGTGGCGATGAGTGTATGTATGTGATGACGACGGCGACGGTGCGGTGGCGATGAGTGTATGTATTATGTTGATATGGTTGCTATGGAGCCCTGTTGCAGTAGTGAAACCGCTGTAAACTCGTCGTCTATGGGTTCAGATGACGACGCACGGTGACGACGACAAATGGTGGATGTATGTGACGAAGAATGTGGTTGCTATGTAGCCCTGTTGCAGCAGTGCAATTTGCAGTCGTAGAACCGCTGTAAACTCGTCGTCTATGGGTTCAGATGACGACGGTGACGACGACAAATGGTGGATGGATGTGACGAAGAATGTGGTTGCTATGTTGCCCTGTTGCAGCAGTGCAATTTGCAGTCGTAGAACCGCTGTAAACTCGTCGTCTATGGGTTCAGACGACGACGGTGACAACGACAAATGGTGGATGGATGTGACGAATAATGTGGTTGCTATGTAGCCCTGTTGCAGCAGTGAAATTTGCAGTCGTAGAACCGCGGTATGTAAATACCAATTTCTGCAGTTGCAGTCGCAGAACTGCACTTAATCGACGGATTGCAATCGTAGAATTGCAACCTGGTGACAAGCTGGCTGACGACGCGACGATGAGGACGATGAATCCGGCTCGAAGGACCAAATGAATATGTGACAATCGAGTTTTCCCAAAATCCAACCATTAAATGTCGAGACTGTCTTTGTTTCTTTTAATTTTCTTTTATTTATTAGTTTTTTTCTTTTCTTTTAATTTAATTACAAGACCATATACCTTCTAGGTATTATAAATTGTACTTGACTAAAAAAAATTATATATATATGCGGGGAAGCCGCCAAAGAAATTTCGCAGAGCTAACAAAAACCACGTCTATCCAAAGTAAATGCCAAAAAGTAAGAGACAGAACCTCATGTCATGGATGACGTCTCCGGGCAGGCCGGCAGTGTTCACACCGCGAAGTTGGGCGCGGTTGAGTATGTATCACTCACTCCAGCACCAGAGATGTGCAAGGAGGATTGATACATACTATGAACCGTAGATGGCGTGAACAAAGAGGTAGTCGTAAATAACAACGGCCCTCAACAAAACGTTTCCTATGCGTCAGTCTACTAAAAGAAGAAAAGACAATAATAACTTTAATAATTTTCTTTATAATACTAAAGTACGTTTGTAAGAAATTAAAGAATAAATTTAAAAGTAATGTAAGAAAACAAATAATAAAAAATAATGTCCTAAGCAGAAGAATGTCTGTGTAAAAATATATATATCCATTAAAAAAAAGAGAGAATAAAGCAAATGACAAGTTCATAACTAAATTTACTTTTCCCTTTATCTTTCATATTGAGTTAAATCTTCGTAAAATTCTTAATGGACTTTAAACCACTAGAAAAGGCTTTAGCAAATTTGAAAGATTTATATAAAAGTTAAAAAAAAATGCGAAACGTAAGAGAAAAACAAAATTAGCAAATTTAAAGCTAAAAGAAATCACCAATTTATTTGATGCCTTCATTAAAGAATTCACACTTTGTAACAAAAACGAAACCACAAAAGAAGAGCACGAATATTTAACGCAATTAACCACTAAAGCCAATGAATACAAAGAGTTGTCGAAAACTATTGTTTATCAAAACACTCAAGAAGTATATTCAGAATCAGAATCAGAAGTAGAATCCAAAAAATCAGACACAGAAGAAGTAGGAAGTAACTCGGACAGAGAAAATAAACCTTTAGCTAGTTCGCAAAACAATAAAACAATATACAAAATGTCTGAGTTTGACTACAGTAAGGCGCAAAAATTGCCAGTACTCAACTGCGAGACAACAAATAAGAGGACAGAAGACATAAGAGACTTTCTTAATAGTATTGAGTTCTATCATGACACTCTTGATGATGCTTCCAAACCAATATTAATAATATTCCTACTGAAATATAAAGTATAAGGCAGGGCATTGACAGAACTAGGGTCACTTAAACTTGAAACTTAAGAGCAGTTAAAAGCCAATATAACCGAAAAATGCGGAGATAGGGATACAATAGAAAGCATAAGAACAAAATTAGACAAATCACATCAAAGAAATAGGCCGATGAGGGAATTTGTATCAGAAATTGAAGATTTAATTACTAAAACTACTGGATTAGAGATCAGTATTCAAGGAGAACGTCAAAATGCAGGATGCTATCTCCCACTTGCTGGAGTTATCTCCAAAAAATGCAGGAGCTACAGAAACAATCCGATATGCAAATAATAGCTGTAATCCGAATCTTAACCATACTGCTCAAAATTTCCGCAATAACTATCAACCTAACTACAACCGACCTGTTTACCATAACTCCTAAAATCGAAATGTCCGAATCTTTAGTTGGCAAGTTTAGACGCTGTTGAGTTGCTTCCGTGATAATAGAAGACTCAGAACCGGGGTCAATTAAGGCTCTTATTCGATGAATCCCATCTTGACCGCGGACATCAACTAAAGCCGTCGCAAGTAAAACTCTTCGATGAGCTTTGACAAAAAAATGTTGTTGTTTTTCTTGTTGGGTATTGGAAGATGAAATGGACTGTATTTGTGGAGTTGAGTTATGATCGGAGGTATTTGCGACGTCAGCATTGCGATCCAAATTAAGGAAATGAGAGTGCGAGGTACTTGATGAGTCATTGTGAGGTATAAAAGGTTGCGAATTTTTGTTTAAATTACTTGAATCGGCCTGAGAATTGTTTGTTATGTGAAGTAAGGAGTGGTGTCGTCGATTACATGTATTGCAGGTATATTTGCTAGCACAATGATTGAGAACATGATTTAATGACAGGCAGTTGATACACATTTTGTTTTTTCTTATAAGTTCAATTCTCTCTAGCACTGGCAATTTTAAGAATTGTGGACATTGACGGATATAATGCTTCCCAGAGCACGCTTTGCATACAAATTCTTGTGCCTTTGTGTGAAAAAGATTAACATGTTTCGGATTTTGAGAATAGGACTTAGTTGGTGCATGACTATGTTGTCTGGATGCCATTCTAGATTTGTTGGATGAAGTTTGCGATGAGGTGGTATCAGAAATAGATTCCAAAACTTGAAAACGGTTGCTCAAAAACTTATCCATTTCTTCCCATTTAGGAATTTCTGTAGGATTGGAAAGTGACTGTTCCCATAAAGCGAGTGTGGTGGAGGGCAATCGATTTGCGCAAGCGAAGATAAGAATTGGATCCCAATTTTTAGTGCATACATCGTGTGCATGAAGTTCTGACCTACAATCATTTACACTTCTTTGAAGAGTCTTAATGGCAGAAGAAACTTCATCCTTAAAACTAGGAAGGTTGAATAAAATTTTTATTTGGTTATTAACCAGAATTCTCTGGTTTTCGTACTGTGTCCGAAGTGCTTCCCAAGCTAGCTCAAAACTTGCATTGGTTAAGGGAAATTAACTAACGATGTCATGAGCTTCGTCACTTGTCTTCGCTCTCAAATGGAATAATTTTTCGACAGCACTCAACTTTGGGTGATCATAGTATACGGCTTAAAACATGTCACGGAATGACGGCCATGAAACATTACCTCCTTTGAATACCTGTGTATCACAGGGAGGTAACTTTAAATAGTGCGAAAAGGACGACTTTTCCACTAATGAAGCATTAGAATTACTCGAAGATGTCAAAGGTGTTTTGAACTCTTCCTTCTGTAGATTTACTTGGATTTCCAGAAACAGACCTAAGCATGATATATACGTTTCATTAGAGCTTGAGTATTTCCCTTCAAGCGTTTCTATATCTGCTCTATCCTCTGATGGAGAGCGAAGGCATTTGGTATAGTTTAACTTTGTCTCAGACCACAGACTTTTTAGCTCCTCTTTACGAGCTTCAATTGTAGATAGGGTATGGTTTTTTACTGGGATCTCCTTTGCATTAGAAAAATATTTGACCAACTGGTCAGCGGAAAGAATAAAATCGTCTAATAAAGACATTTTTAAATCGAAGTTACAAACTATTACCAAGAAATTTATTGAAAATGCGTTCTGCAGAGGCAGTAAATTGAAAAAAAAATTATTTCAAATTAATTTCCCAAAAAAAACCTTGGAATAGCTTTAAAAAACCAAACCACAAAAAGGTAACGAATTAAATAACTTCCTTCCCCAGGACGAATGGCAGTGGCAACACTTTTTTCATGAACAAAGTTCCAAACCAATTAAGACGAAATAAAATTGAACCAGCGAAAAAATGACACTATGGATGTGTAAGCAGGGTTGTGCAACATAGGCACCAATGCAAATTTTTGAACTGAACTTTATTTTGACTTTGTTTTTTTTTTTTTTTTTATATCAAAAGCACACACAACTGTATAATCGAATAAAGATAATTGACATAAGATATGTATATGGTTACGAAAGAACTTTAAAAATATGAAATTCGAAATCAATGAAAAAAATCAAAGTTCTTACCCCTTTAAATATTCTCAATTTCTCTCGTTTATTAAAAATTTGTTGCAAAAAGCTATGTATCAGTGAATTATACTGATGGTGGTGGTGATGAATGCTGATGACGACGGTGTGGTGACGGCGATGGATGCTGTATGCTGATGACGACGGTGCGGTGCGGTGAGTGTATGTATGTGATGACGACGGCGCGGTGACGGCGATGGATGCTGTATGCTGATGACGACGGTGCGGTGCGGTGGCGATGAGTGTATGTATGTGATGACGACGGCGACGGTGCGGTGGCGATGAGTGTATGTATTATGTTGATATGGTTGCTATGGAGCCCTGTTGCAGTAGTGAAACCGCTGTATACTCGTCGTCTATGGGTTCAGATGACGACGCACGGTGACGACGACAAATGGTGGATGTATGTGACGAAGAATGTGGTTGCTATGTAGCCCTGTTGCAGCAGTGCAATTTGCAGTCGTAGAACCGCTGTAAACTCGTCGTCTATGGGTTCAGATGACGACGGTGACGACGACAAATGGTGGATGGATGTGACGAAGAATGTGGTTGCTATGTTGCCCTGTTGCAGCAGTGCAATTTGCAGTCGTAGAACCGCTGTAAACTCGTCGTCTATGGGTTCAGACGACGACGGTGACAACGACAAATGGTGGATGGATGGATGTGACGAATAATGTGGTTGCTATGTAGCCCTGTTGCAGCAGTGAAATTTGCAGTCGTAGAACCGCGGTATGTAAATACCAATTTCTGCAGTTGCAGTCGCAGAACTGCACTTAATCGACGGATTGCAATCGTAGAATTGCAAGCTGGTGACAAGCTGGCCGACGACGCGACGATGAGGACGATGAATCCGGCTCGAAGGACCAAATGAATATGTGACAATCGAGTTTTCCCAAAATCCAACCATTAAATGTCGAGACTGTCTTTGTTTCTTTTAATTTTCTTTTATTTATTAGTTTTTTTCTTTTCTTTTAATTTAATTACAAGACCATATACCTTCTAGGTATTATAAATTGTACTTGACTAAAAAAAATTATATATATATGCGGGGAAGCCGCCAAAGAAATTTCGCAGAGCTAACAAAAACCACGTCTATCCAAAGTAAATGCCAAAAAGTAAGAGACAGAACCTCATATCATGGATGACGTTTCCGGGCAGGCCGGCAGTGTTCACACCATCGCGAAGTTGGGCGCGGTTGAGTATGTATCACTCACTCCAGCACCAGAGATGTGCAAGGAGGAGTGATACATACTATGAACCGTAGATGGCGTGAACAAAGAGGTAGTCGTAAATAACAACGGCCCTCAACAAAACGTTTCCTATGCGTCAGTCTACTAAAAGAAGAAAAGACAATAATAACTTTAATAATTTTCTTTATAATACTAAAGTACGTTTGTAAGAAATTAAAGAATACATTTAAAAGTAATGTAAGAAAACAAATAATAAAAAATAATGTCCTAAGCAGAAGAATGTCTGTGTAAAAATATATATATCCATTAAAAAAAAAAGAGAGAATAAAGCAAATGACAAGTTCATAACTAAATTTACTTTTCCCTTTATCTTTCATATTGAGTTAAATCTTCGTAAAATTCTTAATGGACTTTAAACCACTAGAAAAGGCTTTAGCAAATTTGAAAGATTTATATAAAAGTTAAAAAAAAAATGCGAAACGTAAGAGAAAAACAAAATTAGCAAATTTAAAGCTAAAAGAAATCACCAATTTATTTGATGCCTTCATTAAAGAATTCACACTTTGTAACAAAAACGAAACCACAAAAGAAGAGTACGAATATTTAACGCAATTAACCACTAAAGCCAATGAATACAAAGAGTTGTCGAAAACTATTGTTTATCAAAATACTCAAGAAGTATATTCAGAATCAGAATCAGAAGTAGAATCCAAAAAATCAGACACAGAAGAAGTAGGAAGTAACTCGGACAGAGAAAATAAACCTTTAGCTAGTTCGCAAAACAATAAAACAATATACAAAATGTCTGAGTTTGACTACAGTAAGGCGCAAAAATTGCCAGTACTCAACTGCGAGACAACAAATAAGAGGACAGAAGACATAAGAGACTTTCTTAATAGTATTGAGTTCTATCATGACACTCTTGATGATGCTTCCAAACCAATATTAATAATATTCCTACTGAAATATAAAGTATAAGGCAGGGCATTGACAGAACTAGGGTCACTTAAACTTGAAACTTAAGAGCAGTTAAAAGCCAATATAACCGAAAAATGCGGAGATAGGGATACAATAGAAAGCATAAGAACAAAATTAGACAAATCACATCAAAGAAATAGGCCGATGAGGGAATTTGTATCAGAAATTGAAGATTTAATTACTAAAACTACTGGATTAGAGATCAGTATTCAAGGAGAACGTCAAAATGCAGGATGCTATCTCCCACTTGCTGGAGTTATCTCCAAAAAATGCAGGAGCTACAGAAACAATCCGATATGCAAATAATAGCTGTAATCCGAATCTTAACCATACTGCTCAAAATTTCCGCAATAACTATCAACCTAACTACAACCGACCTGTTTACCATAACTCCTAAAATCGAAATGTCCGAATCTTTAGTTGGCAAGTTTAGACGCTGTTGAGTTGCTTCCGTGATAATAGAAGACTCAGAACCGGGGTCAATTAAGGCTCTTATTCGATGAATCCCATCTTGACCGCGGACATCAACTAAAGCCGTCGTAAGTAAAACTCTTCGATGAGCTTTGACAAAAAACTGTTGTTGTTTTTCTTGTTGGGTATCGGAAGATGAAATGGACTGTATTTGTGGAGTTGAGTTATGATCGGAGGTATTTGCGACGTCAGCATTGCGATCCAAATTAAGGAAATGAGAGTGCAAGGTACTTGATGAGTCATTGTGAGGTATAAAAGGTTGCGAATTTTTGTTTAAATTACTTGAATCGGCCTGAGAATTGTTTGTTATGTGAAGTAAGGAGTGGTGTCGTCGATTACATGTATTGCAGGTATATTTGCTAGCACAATGATTGAGAACATGATTTAATGACAGGCAGTTGATACACATTTTGTTTTTTCTTATAAGTTCAATTCTCTCTAGCACTGGCAATTTTAAGAATTGTGGACATTGACGGATATAATGCTTCCCAGAGCACGCTTTGCATACAAATTCTTGTGCCTTTGTGTGAAAAAGATTAACATGTTTCGGATTTTGAGAATAGGACTTAGTTGGTGCATGACTATGTTGTCTGGATGCCATTCTAGATTTGTTGGATGAAGTTTGCGATGAGGTGGTATCAGAAATAGATTCCAAAACTTGAAAACGGTTGCTCAAAAACTTATCCATTTCTTCCCATTTAGGAATTTCTGTAGGATTGGAAAGTGACTGTTCCCATAAAGCGAGTGTGGTGGAGGGCAATCGATTTGCGCAAGCGAAGATAAGAATTGGATCCCAATTTTTAGTGCATACATCGTGTGCATGAAGTTCTGACCTACAATCATTTACACTTCTTTGAAGAGTCTTAATGGCAGAAGAAACTTCATCCTTAAAACTAGGAAGGTTGAATAAAATTTTTATTTGGTTATTAACCAGAATTCTCTGGTTTTCGTACTGTGTCCGAAGTGCTTCCCAAGCTAGCTCAAAACTTGCATTGGTTAAGGGAAATTAACTAACGATGTCATGAGCTTCATCACTTGTCTTCGCTCTCAAATGGAATAATTTTTCGACAGCACTCAACTTTGGGTGATCATAGTATACGGCTTAAAACATATCACGGAATGACGGCCATGAAACATAACCTCCTTTGAATACCTGTGTATCACAGGGAGGTAACTTTAAATAGTGCGAAAAGGACGACTTTTCCACTAATGAAGCATTAGAATTACTCGAAGATGTCAAAGGTGTTTTGAACTCTTCCTTCTGTAGATTTACTTGGATTTCCAGAAACAGACCTAAGCATGATATATACGTTTCATTAGAGCTTGAGTATTTCCTTTCAAGCGTTTCTATATCTGCTCTATCCTCTGATGGAGAGCGAAGGCATTTGGTATAGTTTAACTTTGTCTCAGACCACAGACTTTTTAGCTCCTCTTTACGAGCTTCAATTGTAGATAGGGTATGGTTTTTTACTGGGATCTCCTTTGCATTAGAAAAATATTTGACCAACTGGTCAGCGGAAAGAATAAAATCGTCTAATAAAGACATTTTTAAATCGAAGTTACAAACTATTACCAAGAAATTTATTGAAAATGCGTTCTGCAGAGGCAGTAAATTGAAAAAAAAATTATTTCAAATTAATTTCCCAAAAGAAACCTTGGAATAGCTTTAAAAAACCAAACCACAAAAAGGCAACGAATTAAATAACTTCCTTCCCCAGGACGAATGGCAGTGGCAACACTTTTTTCATGAACAAAGTTCCAAACCAATTAAGACGAAATAAAATTGAACCAGCGAGAAAATGACACTATGGATGTGTAAGCAGGGTTGTGCAACATAGGCACCAATGCAAATTTTTGAACTTTATTTTGACTTTTTTTTTTTTTTTTTTTTATATCAAAAGCACACACAACTGTATAATCGAATAAAGATAATTGACATAAGATATGTATATGGTTACGAAAGAACTTTAAAAATATGAAATTCGAAATCAATGAAAAAAATCAAAGTTCTTACCCCTTTAAATATTCTCAATTTCTCTCGTTTATTAAAAATTTGTTGCAAAAAGCTATGTATCAGTGAATTATACTGATGGTGGTGGTGATGAATGCTGATGACGACGGTGTGGTGACGGCGATGGATGCTGTATGCTGATGACGACGGTGCGGTGCGGTGAGTGTATGTATGTGATGACGACGGCGCGGTGACGGCGATGGATGCTGTATGCTGATGACGACGGTGCGGTGCGGTGGCGATGAGTGTATGTATGTGATGACGACGGCGACGGTGCGGTGGCGATGAGTGTATGTATTATGTTGATATGGTTGCTATGGAGCCCTGTTGCAGTAGTGAAACCGCTGTAAACTCGTCGTCTATGGGTTCAGATGACGACGCACGGTGACGACGACAAATGGTGGATGTATGTGACGAAGAATGTGGTTGCTATGTAGCCCTGTTGCAGCAGTGCAATTTGCAGTCGTAGAACCGCTGTAAACTCGTCGTCTATGGGTTCAGATGACGACGGTGACGACGACAAATGGTGGATGGATGTGACGAAGAATGTGGTTGCTATGTTGCCCTGTTGCAGCAGTGCAATTTGCAGTCGTAGAACCGCTGTAAACTCGTCGTCTATGGGTTCAGACGACGACGGTGACAACGACAAATGGTGGATGGATGTGACGAATAATGTGGTTGCTATGTAGCCCTGTTGCAGCAGTGAAATTTGCAGTCGTAGAACCGCGGTATGTAAATACCAATTTCTGCAGTTGCAGTCGAAGAACTGCACTTAATCGACGGATTGCAATCGTAGAATTGCAAGCTGGTGACAAGCTGGCCGACGACGCGACGATGAGGACGATGAATCCGGCTCGAAGGACCAAATGAATATGTGACAATCGAGTTTTCCCAAAATCCAACCATTAAATGTCGAGACTGTCTTTGTTTCTTTTAATTTTCTTTTATTTATTAGTTTTTTTCTTTTCTTTTAATTTAATTACAAGACCATATACCTTCTAGGTATTATAAATTGTACTTGACTAAAAAAAATTATATATATATCGTCGCCCGAGAATTGTTTTGTCGTAAGCGCCAAAATGGGTTTTTTTAAACTGGATATGCAGTCTTATGTTTTCAAAGGTGCTCTTTTCATTTCTGTTGTCAGAGTTTGCCTATCTCTTACCGTTGCTGAGATAATTAGTATGCATTTTGTCGTATATCCACAAAATAATCACCCCTTGAGTTTTGTTTTGTCGTAACCGCCATTTTTTGGTATATACGACAAAAATTCCATGTGTTTTCCCTCTTTTTTTTTCTTAATGTTGTTTTGTCGTAAGTGTATAGGCTTAATACATACGATCAAAAATTTAAAATAAAACCTTAAAATTGCTTTGTCGTACATACACTTACTCACATATAATGTAGGACTGATCGTATGCAAGTACGACAAAAATGAGAAAAAAAAGGATTGTGGTTTGGTTTGTCGTACGTGTATAGATATTTCAACTGGGGTGGCGGGCGGTGCAGGAAGTATAAATACAAAGATATTGCCAGCGCAGTTTTAAAAATACTGCATCAAATATTTTCTGACAATCCTTTTGTTGAAGTTCTGCCTCTTTGTAGTGACTCCTGCGTCTCCCAAAATTAAAACAAGGCCATGTCCACTGCTGTGATTTTTCTCATTCGGAATTCAACATTCTTGAAATAAATTACACAAAAATTTTCAGAGCCTGGAGATTCTCTAATTCTAGAGGCAGCTTGGAAATATTTAGCCTGCCTTCGCTTATGCGACATCTTAAAAATATGAACTTTAAGAACGTAAAATTAAAATCAATTCAAATGTTGCCGACAGATTTCAAAGAATTTTCAACCAGAGCGGGCCAATTAAACTTTTCGTCAATTCGATTTAGCAAAATAAAGTTTCTTAAACATTTTAAGGACGAAAAATTTACACTCTATTATAAAACGAACAGAAGAGAAATTGAGTATAAAACAGCTTTAATATAGAAAAAGTCAAACAAAAGTATCCGGGCAATTCCAACAAATTTGTTCTCTCAAAATCGTCTTGTTTTTAGCAGGTAACAAGTCAAAACTATATTAAATGACAAAATGAATTATCTTAAAAGTTTATTTGTTTTTGTGCCAAAGGTAGACAAAAACTACTACGAAGCCTTGTTCAAATCAAGAGCGTAAGAATGAAATCATCAATAATTTATTACACATTTGAAACTATACTTTTATACTATGGTGTGCTTATAAATCATACAGTGTTACTTATGTAAGCGTTAGGTTTACTAACGAAAATTACATTTTCGATCTCAAAGATCTAATTTTATATTTCATAGTCAGAAAATGACTTTTTCGTTAGTTTTTATAACCAAAATGTGAATGAAATTTTGTACCTGTAAATGTAAATATCATTGATATCTTATGGTCATAGGATGCCTTTTTTGTTATTGTATTTTTACTTGCGATTATAGGTACTATAAGGCAAGTTTTGCAATCGTGCAGAAAAAAAATTTTGAAATAACAATTAAACATGACATTACGATGATAGAGAATACGAAAAAAGTGGGTCCTACAATTCTGTCTGTCTGTGTGTCTGTGTGTCTGTCTGTCTGTCTGTCTGTATGTCCGTATATGGATCTACAGCCTGAACCGCTTGACCGATTTTCTTCAAAATTTGCAGTTATGGTCTCTGGAATAGCCTACAGAGGGGTTTTTGGAATTGGGTTTCTAGGTCTTGAAATAACGGTACCTGCCATACAACCGATATGACAATACCTATTTTTTTCGAAAACGGCTCTAACGATTTTGATAAAATTTTACGTGAAGTATTATTTTTTAATAACTGTTCTAATGATGTAAAAATTTTTTTTGGAGAAAGCCTAAAGACGGTACCTCCCATAGTACCGTTTTTTTCAAAACCGACTTTCTCGGTAATGGCTAACACGATTTTGACGAAATTTCATATTTAAGAAGTCCTAAGTTGTTTGAGAAAGATTGCTTATCTACATTTGAAAAATTTAGTTTTTTCGAATTTTCATTAATTTTTTTAAAAAAAATTTGTTTTTCCGAATATTTTCAAAACGATATATTTGATTTATTTCAAATTTTTTGTCAATACATCTTTTAGCAAGATCTTAAAACTTGTGTACTTGAATTTTGAAAACCTCCTTTTTTAAAAAAATTAAAAATAAAAAACCAGTTTTTTAAAAAATGGCTCTAACGATTTTGATTATTTTTTAAGGGTTTATATGTATAAGCAATTGCAAAAAAATGGTGTTTTTAGATTTTCGCTTGAAACTTTTGGAATATTTAATTTAATTTTTTTCAATACTTTTCGTGATTTAATTCAATTTTCTCAATTAATGTGTTTTTTTTTTTTTTTTTTTTTTTTTTTATAAAAAAAAAAGAGGAGGCTTATATGCTAATCTGGAGAACTCAGACCTAATATCCAGTCCATTGTACTACCAGAGTAGCAGCCTTCCCTTTTTTTTTTTTGTGTTGCAGTAGTTGGAAATAAGTTGTAATTAATTTCACATATATAACCTCAAGGGCGGCGTCCATATGAAACTGGGAGGCTGAAAGAAAAGTAGATGCCCAGAGCGGGATTCGAACCCACGCATCCGGCCTCTCCACCAAACACTCTACCACTGCACCACGGCCGCCCTCTCAATTAATGTGTAGTTGGCAACCCTGTTAAACCAAATATATTAAGAACGAATACTAAAACCTTTTGCTCAGTCTTAAGATTTTGGTATTTTACTTAGCAAACGATCGCAAGTTCGTGCGACCCAGTCGTGCCCATTTTTTTTATTACTATTCAAGTTAATTTTTTTCACACCAAGATTTTGCCTATGAACACAAAAACTCTTGTGATGTAGATATGTATTCCTATTTTAACCTTTATTATAAAATAAATAAAATTTAATGGTTAACATTGAAAATTTAATTTTTTACTTGCGATTATAGGTACTATAAGGCAAGTTTTGCAATCGTGCAGAAAAAAAATTTTGAAATAACAATTAAACATGACATTACGATGATAGAGAATACGAAAAAAGTGGGTCCTACAATTCTGTCTGTCTGTGTGTCTGTGTGTCTGTCTGTCTGTCTGTCTGTATGTCCGTATATGGATCTACAGCCTGAACCGCTTGACCTATTTTCTTCAAAATTTGCAGTCAGGGTCTATTTGGCATCCTACAGAGGGGTTTTTGGAATTGGGTCTCTAGGTCTTGAAATAACGGTACCTGCCATACAACCTATATGATAATACTTAGTTTTCTCGAAAACGGCTCTAACGATTTTGATAAAATTTTATTTGAAGGATTATTTTTCAATTGTCTTTCTTATGATGCAAAAATTTTTTTTGGGAAAAGTCTAAAAACGGTACCCCCCATAGTACCGTTTTTTTCAAAACCGACTTCCTCGTTAATGGCTCACACGATTTTGATGAAATTTCATATTTAAGAAGTCGTAGATGACATTAAAAATATTGCATATTAACATTTGGAAAATTCTAAATTTTGAAATTTTTATTAATTTTTTTAAAATAATTTTGTTTTTTTGTATATTTTCAAAACGGTATTGCTGATTTATTTCAATTTTCTTGTCAAAACATCTTCTGGCAAGATCTTAAGACTTGCATACCTAGATCTTAAAAAACTTTTTTTATTAAAAAATGAAAAATAAAAAACCGATTTTTTAAAAAACTGCTCTAACGATTTTGGTCAAATATTCTAGTACTAGCAATTGCAAAAGAATGGCGTTTTTGGATTTTCGATTGAAACTTTTGGAATATTTAATTTTAATTTTTTTCAATATTTTGCGTGATTTAATCCAATTTTCATTATTAAAATGTAGTTGGCAACCCTGAGCCCACCAAAAATATTTAGAGCGAATACTAAAACCTTTTACTCAGCCTTAATTTTTTGGTATTGGTATTGTGCACACAATCGCAAGTTCGTGCGACCCAGTCGTGCCCATTTTTTAATAGGTTCTCATACCAATTTCTATACGATTTAAACAAGACGCTTGAATATTGAAATGTCGTACGTGCGTTCACTTTGTCGTACGTGTATGGGATGGAAACAAAAAGCTTATTTTGGTGGCGTATACGACAAACTCATTTTGGGTAAAAAGCTCTATAATTTGAAAACCAAAACAGTTAGGACAATTCTGAATACATAAATAAAAAGAAGATACTCCACACAATATATTCTAATTAAAAAAAGAACAACTTAATCGCTTCGTTTTCTTTTTATAGTAACGTAAACCTTTAAATGCGATTTCCCAAAATTGTGTTTTTGGGAGATACGACAAAACAATTCTCGGGCGACGATATGCGGGGAAGCCGCCAAAGAAATTTCGCAGAGCTAACAAAAACCACGTCTATCCAAAGTAAATGCCAAAAAGTAAGAGACAGAACCTCATGTCATGGATGACGTTTCCGGGCAGGCCGGCAGTGTTCACACCATCGCGAAGTTGGGCGCGGTTGAGTATGTATCACTCACTCCAGCACCAGAGATGTGCAAGGAGGAGTGATATATACTATGAACCGTAGATGGCGTGAACAAAGAGGTAGTCGTAAATAACAACGGCCCTCAACAAAACGTTTCCTATGCGTCAGTCTACTAAAAGAAGAAAAGACAATAATAACTTTAATAATTTTCTTTATAATACTAAAGTACGTTTGTAAGAAATTAAAGAATAAATTTAAAAGTAATGTAAGAAAACAAATAATAAAAATAATGTCCTAAGCAGAAGAATGTCTGTGTAAAAATATATATATCCATTAAAAAAAAAGAGAGAATAAAGCAAATGACAAGTTCATAACTAAATTTACTTTTCCCTTTATCTTTCATATTGAGTTAAATCTTCGTAAAATTCTTAATGGACTTTAAACCACTAGAAAAGGCTTTAGCAAATTTGAAAGATTTATATAAAAGTTAAAAAAAAAATGCGAAACGTAAGAGAAAAACAAAATTAGCAAATTTAAAGCTAAAAGAAATCACCAATTTATTTGATGCCTTCATTAAAGAATTCACACTTTGTAACAAAAACGAAACCACAAAAGAAGAGCACGAATATTTAACGCAATTAACCACTAAAGCCAATGAATACAAAGAGTTGTCGAAAACTATTGTTTATCAAAACACTCAAGAAGTATATTCAGAATCAGAATCAGAAGTAGAATCCAAAAAATCAGACACAGAAGAAGTAGGAAGTAACTCGGACAGAGAAAATAAACCTTTAGCTAGTTCGCAAAACAATAAAACAATATACAAAATGTCTGAGTTTGACTACAGTAAGGCGCAAAAATTGCCAGTACTCAACTGCGAGACAACAAATAAGAGGACAGAAGACATAAGAGACTTTCTTAATAGTATTGAGTTCTATCATGACACTCTTGATGATGCTTCCAAACCAATATTAATAATATTCCTACGGAAATATAAAGTATAAGGCAGGGCATTGACAGAACTAGGGTCACTTGAACTTGAAACTTAAGAGCAGTTAAAAGCCAATATAACCAAAAAATGCGGAGATAGGGATACAATAGAAAGCATAAGAACAAAATTAGACAAATCACATCAAAGAAATAGGCCGATGAGGGAATTTGTATCAGAAATTGAAGATTTAATTACTAAAACTACTGGATTAGAGATCAGTATTCAAGGAGAACGTCAAAATGCAGGATGCTATCTCCCACTTGCTGGAGTTATCTCCAAAAAATGCAGGAGCTACAGAAACAATCCGATATGCAAATAATAGCTGTAATCCGAATCTTAACCATACTGCTCAAAATTTCCGCAATAACTATCAACCTAACTACAACCGACCTGTTTACCATAATAACGACAATAGAAACCGATATCCAATAAGGCAAAATAATTAGCCACAAAACTTCCAAAGATCCCATAATTTTGCCAACCAAGCGCTTACATTTTACTATATTCATGAATGAAGGCTATGAAAGCTTCAACGCCATAATCCTGAAAGCATCTATTTAATATATTTGAGTCTCGTTCGTTATCGGAATTAACCAGACAAATCACTCCACGAACTAAGAACGGCCATGCACCACCACCCATAGATTCGAGAAAGAGCTATCAATCTGTCTTACACACTTATGTTCGGACCTGGTAAGTTTTCCCGTGTTGAGTCAAATTAAGCCACAGGCTCCACTCCTGGTGGTGCCCTTCCGTCAATTCCTTTAAGTTTCAGCTTTGCAACCATACTTCCCCCGGAGCCCAAAAGCTTTGGTTTCCCGGGAAGCGACTGAGAGAGCCATAGAAATAGCTACACCCAATTGCTAGCTGGCATCGTTTATGGTTAGAACTAGGGCGGTATCTGATCGCCTTCGAACCTCTAACTTTCGTTCTTGATTAATGAAAACATCTTTGGCAAATGCTTTCGCTTAAGTTAGTCTTACGACGGTCCAAGAATTTCACTTCTCGCGTCGTAATACTAATGCCCCCAAACTGCTTCTATTAATCATTACCTCTTGATCCAAAAACCAATGAAAGTAGATCAGAGCTCTTATTTCATTATTCCATGCACAAAATATTCAGGCATTTGGAGCCTGCTTTAAGCACTCTAATTTGTTCAAAGTAATTGTACTGGCCCACAACAACACTCGATGAAGAGCACTGAAGCAGGTTTAAATAGAAGGTATACATAATAATACAAGTACCATTACATATAAGAACTCCACCGGTAATACGCTTGCATACATAAGGTAATGTTCAATCCACAATTATAGTTGTACTACCCGTATGAAGCACAAATTCAACTACGAACGTTTTAACCGCAACAACTTTAATATACGCTATTGTAGCTGGAATTACCGCGGCTGCTGGCACCAGACTTGCCCTCCAATAGGTCCTTGTTAAAGGATTTAGAGTGTACTCATTCCAATTACAGGGCCTCGGATATGAGTCCTGTATTGTTATTTTTCGTCACTACCTCCCCGAACTGGGAGTGGGTAATTTACGCGCCTGCTGCCTTCCTTAGATGTGGTAGCCGTCTCTCAGGCTCCCTCTCCGGAATCGAACCCTGATTCCCCGTTACCCGTTGCAACCATGGTAGTCCTAGATACTACCATCAATAGTTGATAGAGCAGACATTTGAAAGATCTGTCGTCGGTACGAGACCATACGATCGGCAATTTATCTAGAGTTCAACCATAATAACGATTTCCGAAAAAATCGCTTGGTTTTAGCATAATAAAAGCACACGTTCCATAAGGTTCGTGTTTATATTGTATGCATTAGCTCTAGAATTACCACAGTTATCCAAGTAACTGTTAACGATCTAATGAACCATAACTGATATAATGAGCCTTTCGCGGTTTCACTTTTAATTCGTGTGTACTTAGACATGCATGGCTTAATCTTTGAGACAAGCATATAACTACTGGCAGGATCAACCAGAATAATGTTATTTAATTAATAATTATCTGAAATTTTGAAAAATAGCACCAAATACTTCTCATAGCATATAACAGGTTGTATTAAAACAACTTGCCAATTTGCTATGAGAGAAAATGCATCTCACAAAAGTTCCAACTTCTACTACAATTAAATTAACAACTTAGAACAATTTTATTATTGAACTTAACTGCACTCTATTTATTTTGAGTAAAAATTAACCTTTCACAAATACACATTAATGAAATTTTCAATCTTTCTTTATTATCCTCTACTTTATACGAAAAAGTTGCGTATTAATGTAAAAAATAATTCATTTTTTATGAAACTAAGAATTGAAAATTCTTGCTTTCATAAATTTTTCAATCATTATTGCTGAAATGAACAATCTTTATATAAAAAATTTTTCATTTTTCCTTAATAATAATTGAAGCACCACTAAAAGTCTAGCTTTTTTACGCAGTGCAAACACCTGATGTTAGTTTCACGATACAAAATGATCATGAAGAAGAGACTTAAATTTCTTTATGTCCCTAGAAGTGAAATATTTCATCACTTCCTTATAATAGTTTAGAAACCGACATTGCGTGAACGCTTTTGTACGCGCGACAAAATAGTTTCTCGAAAATGTCCAAAGACTAAGAATATTATTTTCTTCCAAAAAAGACTTAGAAAATTTTTCGTGCGAAAAAGACTTAGAATAATTTTTCATTTTCATCTTAATCGAGCAATTTTTTAATTTTATAGATCACAGACCTCGATATTTCATATTTTTTCAACAAAAATTATTTGATGAATTTCTCTTCCCAAAAAACTTAGAAAATTTTTCGTCCAAAAAAGACTTAGAAAAATAATTCTTCTTTATTTTAAGAATTTTTTTATTTTATAGAGCACAAATCTCGGTTTTTCATAATATTTCAATAAAAGAGACAGAATAATTTTTCATTTTCATCTTCAGAAAAACTCTAATCGACCAATTTTTTAGTTTTATAGATCACAGACCTCGATATTTCATATTTTTTCAACAAAAATTATTTGATGAATTTCTCTTCCCAAAAAGACTTAGAAAATTTTTCGTCCAAAAAAGACGTAGAAAAATTTTTCTTCTTTATTTTAAGAATTTTTTCATTTTATAGAGCACAAATCTCGGTTTTTCATAATTTTTCAATAAAAAAGACAGAATAATTTTTCATTTTCATTTTCAGAAAAACTCTAATCGAGCAATTTTTTAATTTTATAGATCACAGACCCCTATATTTCATATTTTTTCAACAAAAATTATTTGATGAATTTCTCTTCCCAAAAAGACTTAGAAAATTTTTCGTCCAAAAAAGACTTAGAAAAATTTTTTCTTCTTTATTTTAAGAACTTTTTCATTTTATAGAGCACAAATCTCGGTTTATCATAATTTTTCAATAAAAAAGACAGAATAATTTTCCATTTTCATCTTCAGAAAAACTCTAATAGAGCAATTTTTTAATTTTATAGATCACAGACCTCTATATTTCATATTTTTTCAACAAAAATTATTTGATGAATTTCTCTTCCCAAAAAGACTTAGAAAATTTTTCGTCCAAAAAGGACTTAGAAAAATTTTTTCTTCTTTATTTTAAGAATTTTTTCATTTTATAGAGCACAAATCTCGGTTTTTCATAATTTTTCAATAAAAAAGACTAAGAATAATTTTTCATTTTCATCTTCAGAAAAACTCTAATCGAGCAATTTTTTAATTTTATAGATATTTTTTCCACAAAAATTATTTGATGAATTTCTCTTACCAAAAAGACTTAGAAAATTTTTCTTCTTTATTTTAAGAATTTTTTCATTTTATAGAGCACAAATTTCGGTTTTTCATAATTTTTCAATAAAAAAGACAGAATAATTTTTCATTTTCATCTTCAGAAAAACTCTAATCGAGCAATTTTTTAATTTTATAGATCACAGACCTCTATATTTCATATTTTTTCAACAAAAATTATTTGATGAATTTCTCTTCCCAAAAAGACTTAGAAAATTTTTCGTCCAAAAAAGACGTAGAAAAATTTTTCTTCTTTATTTTAAGAATTTTTTCATTTTATAGAGCACAAATCTCGGTTTTTCATAATTTTTCAATAAAAAAGACAGAATAATTTTTCATTTTCATTTTCAGAAAAACTCTAATCGAGCAATTTTTTAATTTTATAGATCACAGACCCCTATATTTCATATTTTTTCAACAAAAATTATTTGATGAATTTCTCTTCCCAAAAAGACTTAGAAAATTTTTCGTCCAAAAAAGACTTAGAAAAATTTTTTCTTCTTTATTTTAAGAACTTTTTCATTTTATAGAGCACAAATCTCGGTTTATCATAATTTTTCAATAAAAAAGACAGAATAATTTTCCATTTTCATCTTCAGAAAAACTCTAATAGAGCAATTTTTTAATTTTATAGATCACAGACCTCTATATTTCATATTTTTTCAACAAAAATTATTTGATGAATTTCTCTTCCCAAAAAGACTTAGAAAATTTTTCGTCCAAAAAGGACTTAGAAAAATTTTTTCTTCTTTATTTTAAGAATTTTTTCATTTTATAGAGCACAAATCTCGGTTTTTCATAATTTTTCAATAAAAAAGACTAAGAATAATTTTTCATTTTCATCTTCAGAAAAACTCTAATCGAGCAATTTTTTAATTTTATAGATATTTTTTCCACAAAAATTATTTGATGAATTTCTCTTACCAAAAAGACTTAGAAAATTTTTCTTCTTTATTTTAAGAATTTTTTCATTTTATAGAGCACAAATTTCGGTTTTTCATAATTTTTCAATAAAAAAGACAGAATAATTTTTCATTTTCATCTTCAGTAAAACTCTAATCGAGCAATTTTTTAATTTTATAGATCACAGACCTCTATATTTCATATTTTTTCAACAAAAATTATTTGATGAATTTCTCTTCCCAAAAAGACTTAGAAAATTTTTCGTCCAAAAAAGACTTAGAAAAATTTTTCTTCTTTATTTTAAGAATTTTTTCATTTTATAGAGCACAAATCTCGGTTTTTCATAAGAATAATTTTTCATTTTCATCTTCAGAAAAACTCTAATCGAGCAATTTTTTAATTTTATAGATCACAGACCTCTATATTTCATATTTTTTCAACAAAAATTATTTGATGAATTTCTCTTCCCAAAAAGACTTAGAAAATTTTTCGTCCAAAAAAGACGTAGAAAAATTTTTCTTCTTTATTTTAAGAATTTTTTCATTTTATAGAGCACAAATCTCTGTTTTTCATAATTTTTCAATAAAAAAGACAGAATAATTTTTCATTTTCATTTTCAGAAAAACTCTAATCGAGCAATTTTTTAATTTTATAGATCACAGACCCCTATATTTCATATTTTTTCAACAAAAATTATTTGATGAATTTCTCTTCCCAAAAAGACTTAGAAAATTTTTCGTCCAAAAAAGACTTAGAAAAATTTTTTCTTCTTTATTTTAAGAACTTTTTCATTTTATAGAGCACAAATCTCGGTTTATCATAATTTTTCAATAAAAAAGACAGAATAATTTTCCATTTTCATCTTCAGAAAAACTCTAATAGAGCAATTTTTTAATTTTATAGATCACAGACCTCTATATTTCATATTTTTTCAACAAAAATTATTTGATGAATTTCTCTTCCCAAAAAGACTTAGAAAATTTTTCGTCCAAAAAGGACTTAGAAAAATTTTTTCTTCTTTATTTTAAGAATTTTTTCATTTTATAGAGCACAAATCTCGGTTTTTCATAATTTTTCAATAAAAAAGACTAAGAATAATTTTTCATTTTCATCTTCAGAAAAACTCTAATCGAGCAATTTTTTAATTTTATAGATATTTTTTCCACAAAAATTATTTGATGAATTTCTCTTACCAAAAAGACTTAGAAAATTTTTCTTCTTTATTTTAAGAATTTTTTCATTTTATAGAGCACAAATCTCGGTTTTTCATAATTTTTCAATAAAAAAGACAGAATAATTTTTCATTTTCATCTTCAGAAAAACTCTAATCGAGCAATTTTTTAATTTTATAGATCACAGACCTCTATATTTCATATTTTTTCAACAAAAATTATTTGATGAATTTCTCTTCCCAAAAAGACTTAGAAAATTTTTCGTCCAAAAAAGACTTAGAAAAATTTTTCTTCTTTATTTTAAGAATTTTTTCATTTTATAGAGCACAAATCTCGGTTTTTCATAAGAATAATTTTTCATTTTTATCTTCAGAAAAACTCTAATCGAGCAATTTTTTAATTTTATAGATCACAGACCTCTATATTTCATATTTTTTCAACAAAAATTATTTGATGAAATTTTCTTCCCAAAAAGACTTAGAAAATTTTTCGTCCAAAAAGGACTTAGAAAATTTTTTTTCTTTATTTTAAGAATTTTTTCATTTTATAGAGCACAAATCTCGGTTTTTCATAATTTTTCAATAAAAATTATTTGTTGAACCTTTTTCCTACTTTTAGAAAAACTCTATCTAAAAAAAGACTTAGAAAATTTTTCTTGAAAAAAAGACTTAGAATATTTTTTTCTTCTTTATTTTAAGAATTTTTTCATTTTATAGAGCACAAATCTCGGTTTTTCATAATTTTTCAATAAAAAAGACTAAGAATAATTTTTCATTTTCATCTTCAGAAAAACTCTAATCGAGCAATTTTTTAATTTTATAGATATTTTTTCCACAAAAATTATTTGATGAATTTCTCTTACCAAAAAGACTTAGAAAATTTTTCTTCTTTATTTTAAGAATTTTTTCATTTTATAGAGCACAAATTTCGGTTTTTCATAATTTTTCAATAAAAAAGACAGAATAATTTTTCATTTTCATCTTCAGAAAAACTCTAATCGAGCAATTTTTTAATTTTATAGATCACAGACCTCTATATTTCATATTTTTTCAACAAAAATTATTTGATGAATTTCTCTTCCCAAAAAGACTTAGAAAATTTTTCGTCCAAAAAAGACTTAGAAAAATTTTTCTTCTTTATTTTAAGAATTTTTTCATTTTATAGAGCACAAATCTCGGTTTTTCATAAGAATAATTTTTCATTTTCATCTTCAGAAAAACTCTAATCGAGCAATTTTTTAATTTTATAGATCACAGACCCCTATATTTCATATTTTTTCAACAAACATTATTTGATGAATTTCTCTTCCCAAAAAGACTTAGAAAAATTTTCGTCCAAAAAAGACTTAGAAAAATTTTTTCTTCTTTATTTTAAGAACTTTTTCATTTTATAGAGCACAAATCTCGGTTTATCATAATTTTTCAATAAAAAAGACAGAATTATTTTCCATTTTCATTTTCAGAAAAACTCTAATCGAGCAATTTTTTAATTTTATAGATCGCAGACCTCTATATTTCATATTTTTTCAACAAAAATTATTTGATGAATTTCTCTTCCCAAAAAGATTTAGAAAATTTTTCGTCCAAAAAGGACTTAGAAAAATTTTTTCTTCTTTATTTTAAGAATTTTTTCATTTTATAGAGCACAAATCTCGGTTTTTCATAATTTTTCAATAAAAAAGACTAAGAATAATTTTTCATTTTCATCTTCAGAAAAACTCTAATCGAGCAATTTTTTAATTTTATAGATCACAGACCTCTATATTTCATATTTTTTCCACAAAAATTATTTGATGAATTTCTCTTACCAAAAAGACTTAGAAAAATTTTTTCTTCTTTATTTTAAGAACTTTTTCATTTTATAGAGCACAAATCTCGGTTTATCATAATTTTTCAATAAAAAAGACAGAATAATTTTCCATTTTCATCTTCAGAAAAACTCTAATAGAGCAATTTTTTAATTTTATAGATCACAGACCTCTATATTTCATATTTTTTCAACAAAAATTATTTGATGAATTTCTCTTCCCAAAAAGACTTAGAAAATTTTTCGTCCAAAAAGGACTTAGAAAAATTTTTTCTTCTTTATTTTAAGAATTTTTTCATTTTATAGAGCACAAATCTCGGTTTTTCATAATTTTTCAATAAAAAAGACTAAGAATAATTTTTCATTTTCATCTTCAGAAAAACTCTAATCGAGCAATTTTTTAATTTTATAGATATTTTTTCCACAAAAATTATTTGATGAATTTCTCTTACCAAAAAGACTTAGAAAATTTTTCTTCTTTATTTTAAGAATTTTTTCATTTTATAGAGCACAAATTTCGGTTTTTCATAATTTTTCAATAAAAAAGACAGAATAATTTTTCATTTTCATCTTCAGAAAAACTCTAATCGAGCAATTTTTTAATTTTATAGATCACAGACCTCTATATTTCATATTTTTTCAACAAAAATTATTTGATGAATTTCTCTTCCCAAAAAGACTTAGAAAATTTTTCGTCCAAAAAAGACGTAGAAAAATTTTTCTTCTTTATTTTAAGAATTTTTTCATTTTATAGAGCACAAATCTCGGTTTTTCATAATTTTTCAATAAAAAAGACAGAATAATTTTTCATTTTCATTTTCAGAAAAACTCTAATCGAGCAATTTTTTAATTTTATAGATCACAGACCCCTATATTTCATATTTTTTCAACAAAAATTATTTGATGAATTTCTCTTCCCAAAAAGACTTAGAAAATTTTTCGTCCAAAAAAGACTTAGAAAAATTTTTTCTTCTTTATTTTAAGAACTTTTTCATTTTATAGAGCACAAATCTCGGTTTATCATAATTTTTCAATAAAAAAGACAGAATAATTTTCCATTTTCATCTTCAGAAAAACTCTAATAGAGCAATTTTTTAATTTTATAGATCACAGACCTCTATATTTCATATTTTTTCAACAAAAATTATTTGATGAATTTCTCTTCCCAAAAAGACTTAGAAAATTTTTCGTCCAAAAAGGACTTAGAAAAATTTTTTCTTCTTTATTTTAAGAATTTTTTCATTTTATAGAGCACAAATCTCGGTTTTTCATAATTTTTCAATAAAAAAGACTAAGAATAATTTTTCATTTTCATCTTCAGAAAAACTCTAATCGAGCAATTTTTTAATTTTATAGATATTTTTTCCACAAAAATTATTTGATGAATTTCTCTTACCAAAAAGACTTAGAAAATTTTTCTTCTTTATTTTAAGAATTTTTTCATTTTATAGAGCACAAATTTCGGTTTTTCATAATTTTTCAATAAAAAAGACAGAATAATTTTTCATTTTCATCTTCAGAAAAACTCTAATCGAGCAATTTTTTAATTTTATAGATCACAGACCTCTATATTTCATATTTTTTCAACAAAAATTATTTGATGAATTTCTCTTCCCAAAAAGACTTAGAAAATTTTTCGTCCAAAAAAGACTTAGAAAAATTTTTCTTCTTTATTTTAAGAATTTTTTCATTTTATAGAGCACAAATCTCGGTTTTTCATAAGAATAATTTTTCATTTTCATCTTCAGAAAAACTCTAATCGAGCAATTTTTTAATTTTATAGATCACAGACCCCTATATTTCATATTTTTTCAACAAAAATTATTTGATGAAATTTTCTTCCCAAAAAGACTTAGAAAATTTTTCGTCCAAAAAGGACTTAGAAAATTTTTTTTCTTTATTTTAAGAATTTTTTCATTTTATAGAGCACAAATCTCGGTTTTTCATAATTTTTCAATAAAAATTATTTGTTGAACCTTTTTCCTACTTTTAGAAAAACTCTATCTAAAAAAAGACTTAGAAAATTTTTCTTGAAAAAAAGACTTAGAATATTTTTTTCTTCTTTATTTTAAGAATTTTTTCATTTTATAGAGCACAAATCTCGGTTTTTCATAATTTTTCAATAAAAATTATTTGTTGAACCTTTTTCCTTCTTTTTGAAATTTGGGATTGACCACTTCCCTATAATAGTTTAGAAACCGACATTGCGTGAACGCTTCTGTGCGCGTGACAAAATAAATTTTCGAAAATGTCCAAAGACTTAGAATATTTTTTTTCTTCCAAAAAAGACAGAAAATTTTTCTTCAAAAAAAAAGACTTAGAAAATTTTTCTTGAAAAAAAGACTTAGAATATTTTTTTCTTCTTTATTTTAAGAATTTTTTCATTTTATAGAGCACAAATCTCGGTTTTTCATAAGAATAATTTTTCATTTTCATCTTCAGAAAAACTCTAATCGAGCAATTTTTTAATTTTATAGATCACAGACCTCTATATTTCATATTTTTTCAACAAAAATTATTTGATGAATTTCTCTTCCCAAAAAGACTTAGAAAATTTTTCGTCCAAAAAAGACGTAGAAAAATTTTTCTTCTTTATTTTAAGAATTTTTTCATTTTATAGAGCACAAATCTCTGTTTTTCATAATTTTTCAATAAAAAAGACAGAATAATTTTTCATTTTCATTTTCAGAAAAACTCTAATCGAGCAATTTTTTAATTTTATAGATCACAGACCCCTATATTTCATATTTTTTCAACAAAAATTATTTGATGAATTTCTCTTCCCAAAAAGACTTAGAAAATTTTTCGTCCAAAAAAGACTTAGAAAAATTTTTTCTTCTTTATTTTAAGAACTTTTTCATTTTATAGAGCACAAATCTCGGTTTATCATAATTTTTCAATAAAAAAGACAGAATAATTTTCCATTTTCATCTTCAGAAAAACTCTAATAGAGCAATTTTTTAATTTTATAGATCACAGACCTCTATATTTCATATTTTTTCAACAAAAATTATTTGATGAATTTCTCTTCCCAAAAAGACTTAGAAAATTTTTCGTCCAAAAAGGACTTAGAAAAATTTTTTCTTCTTTATTTTAAGAATTTTTTCATTTTATAGAGCACAAATCTCGGTTTTTCATAATTTTTCAATAAAAAAGACTAAGAATAATTTTTCATTTTCATCTTCAGAAAAACTCTAATCGAGCAATTTTTTAATTTTATAGATATTTTTTCCACAAAAATTATTTGATGAATTTCTCTTACCAAAAAGACTTAGAAAATTTTTCTTCTTTATTTTAAGAATTTTTTCATTTTATAGAGCACAAATCTCGGTTTTTCATAATTTTTCAATAAAAAAGACAGAATAATTTTTCATTTTCATCTTCAGAAAAACTCTAATCGAGCAATTTTTTAATTTTATAGATCACAGACCTCTATATTTCATATTTTTTCAACAAAAATTATTTGATGAATTTCTCTTCCCAAAAAGACTTAGAAAATTTTTCGTCCAAAAAAGACTTAGAAAAATTTTTCTTCTTTATTTTAAGAATTTTTTCATTTTATAGAGCACAAATCTCGGTTTTTCATAAGAATAATTTTTCATTTTTATCTTCAGAAAAACTCTAATCGAGCAATTTTTTAATTTTATAGATCACAGACCTCTATATTTCATATTTTTTCAACAAAAATTATTTGATGAAATTTTCTTCCCAAAAAGACTTAGAAAATTTTTCGTCCAAAAAGGACTTAGAAAATTTTTTTTCTTTATTTTAAGAATTTTTTCATTTTATAGAGCACAAATCTCGGTTTTTCATAATTTTTCAATAAAAATTATTTGTTGAACCTTTTTCCTACTTTTAGAAAAACTCTATCTAAAAAAAGACTTAGAAAATTTTTCTTGAAAAAAAGACTTAGAATATTTTTTTCTTCTTTATTTTAAGAATTTTTTCATTTTATAGAGCACAAATCTCGGTTTTTCATAATTTTTCAATAAAAAAGACTAAGAATAATTTTTCATTTTCATCTTCAGAAAAACTCTAATCGAGCAATTTTTTAATTTTATAGATATTTTTTCCACAAAAATTATTTGATGAATTTCTCTTACCAAAAAGACTTAGAAAATTTTTCTTCTTTATTTTAAGAATTTTTTCATTTTATAGAGCACAAATTTCGGTTTTTCATAATTTTTCAATAAAAAAGACAGAATAATTTTTCATTTTCATCTTCAGAAAAACTCTAATCGAGCAATTTTTTAATTTTATAGATCACAGACCTCTATATTTCATATTTTTTCAACAAAAATTATTTGATGAATTTCTCTTCCCAAAAAGACTTAGAAAATTTTTCGTCCAAAAAAGACTTAGAAAAATTTTTCTTCTTTATTTTAAGAATTTTTTCATTTTATAGAGCACAAATCTCGGTTTTTCATAATTTTTCAATAAAAAAGACAGAATAATTTTTCATTTTCATTTTCAGAAAAACTCTAATCGAGCAATTTTTTAATTTTATAGATCACAGACCCCTATATTTCATATTTTTTCAACAAAAATTATTTGATGAATTTCTCTTCCCAAAAAGACTTAGAAAATTTTTCTTCTTTATTTTAAGAATTTTTTCATTTTATAGAGCACAAATTTCGGTTTTTCATAATTTTTCAATAAAAAAGACAGAATAATTTTTCATTTTCATCTTCAGAAAAACTCTAATCGAGCAATTTTTTAATTTTATAGATCACAGACCTCTATATTTCATATTTTTTCAACAAAAATTATTTGATGAATTTCTCTTCCCAAAAAGACTTAGAAAATTTTTCTTCTTTATTTTAAGAATTTTTTCATTTTATAGAGCACAAATCTCGGTTTTTCATAATTTTTCAATAAAAAAGACAGAATAATTTTTCATTTTCATTTTCAGAAAAACTCTAATCGAGCAATTTTTTAATTTTATAGATCACAGACCCCTATATTTCATATTTTTTCAACAAAAATTATTTGATGAATTTCTCTTCCCAAAAAGACTTAGAAAATTTTTCGTCCAAAAAAGACTTAGAAAAATTTTTTCTTCTTTATTTTAAGAACTTTTTCATTTTATAGAGCACAAATCTCGGTTTATCATAATTTTTCAATAAAAAAGACAGAATAATTTTCCATTTTCATCTTCAGAAAAACTCTAATAGAGCAATTTTTTAATTTTATAGATCACAGACCTCTATATTTCATATTTTTTCAACAAAAATTATTTGATGAATTTCTCTTCCCAAAAAGACTTAGAAAATTTTTCGTCCAAAAAGGACTTAGAAAAATTTTTTCTTCTTTATTTTAAGAATTTTTTCATTTTATAGAGCACAAATCTCGGTTTTTCATAATTTTTCAATAAAAAAGACTAAGAATAATTTTTCATTTTCATCTTCAGAAAAACTCTAATCGAGCAATTTTTTAATTTTATAGATATTTTTTCCACAAAAATTATTTGATGAATTTCTCTTACCAAAAAGACTTAGAAAATTTTTCTTCTTTATTTTAAGAATTTTTTCATTTTATAGAGCACAAATTTCGGTTTTTCATAATTTTTCAATAAAAAAGACAGAATAATTTTTCATTTTCATCTTCAGAAAAACTCTAATCGAGCAATTTTTTAATTTTATAGATCACAGACCTCTATATTTCATATTTTTTCAACAAAAATTATTTGATGAATTTCTCTTCCCAAAAAGACTTAGAAAATTTTTCGTCCAAAAAAGACTTAGAAAAATTTTTCTTCTTTATTTTAAGAATTTTTTCATTTTATAGAGCACAAATCTCGGTTTTTCATAAGAATAATTTTTCATTTTCATCTTCAGAAAAACTCTAATCGAGCAATTTTTTAATTTTATAGATCACAGACCCCTATATTTCATATTTTTTCAACAAAAATTATTTGATGAAATTTTCTTCCCAAAAAGACTTAGAAAATTTTTCGTCCAAAAAGGACTTAGAAAATTTTTTTTCTTTATTTTAAGAATTTTTTCATTTTATAGAGCACAAATCTCGGTTTTTCATAATTTTTCAATAAAAATTATTTGTTGAACCTTTTTCCTACTTTTAGAAAAACTCTATCTAAAAAAAGACTTAGAAAATTTTTCTTGAAAAAAAGACTTAGAATATTTTTTTCTTCTTTATTTTAAGAATTTTTTCATTTTATAGAGCACAAATCTCGGTTTTTCATAATTTTTCAATAAAAATTATTTGTTGAACCTTTTTCCTTCTTTTTGAAATTTGGGATTGACCACTTCCCTATAATAGTTTAGAAACCGACATTGCGTGAACGCTTCTGTGCGCGTGACAAAATAAATTTTCGAAAATGTCCAAAGACTTAGAATATTTTTTTTCTTCCAAAAAAGACAGAAAATTTTTCTTCAAAAAAAAAGACTTAGAAAATTTTTCTTGAAAAAAAGACTTAGAATATTTTTTTCTTCTTTATTTTAAGAATTTTTTCATTTTATAGAGCACAAATCTCGGTTTTTCATAAGAATAATTTTTCATTTTCATCTTCAGAAAAACTCTAATCGAGCAATTTTTTAATTTTATAGATCACAGACCTCTATATTTCATATTTTTTCAACAAAAATTATTTGATGAATTTCTCTTCCCAAAAAGACTTAGAAAATTTTTCGTCCAAAAAAGACGTAGAAAAATTTTTCTTCTTTATTTTAAGAATTTTTTCATTTTATAGAGCACAAATCTCGGTTTTTCATAATTTTTCAATAAAAAAGACAGAATAATTTTTCATTTTCATTTTCAGAAAAACTCTAATCGAGCAATTTTTTAATTTTATAGATCACAGACCCCTATATTTCATATTTTTTCAACAAAAATTATTTGATGAATTTCTCTTCCCAAAAAGACTTAGAAAATTTTTCGTCCAAAAAAGACTTAGAAAAATTTTTTCTTCTTTATTTTAAGAACTTTTTCATTTTATAGAGCACAAATCTCGGTTTATCATAATTTTTCAATAAAAAAGACAGAATAATTTTCCATTTTCATCTTCAGAAAAACTCTAATAGAGCAATTTTTTAATTTTATAGATCACAGACCTCTATATTTCATATTTTTTCAACAAAAATTATTTGATGAATTTCTCTTCCCAAAAAGACTTAGAAAATTTTTCGTCCAAAAAGGACTTAGAAAAATTTTTTCTTCTTTATTTTAAGAATTTTTTCATTTTATAGAGCACAAATCTCGGTTTTTCATAATTTTTCAATAAAAAAGACTAAGAATAATTTTTCATTTTCATCTTCAGAAAAACTCTAATCGAGCAATTTTTTAATTTTATAGATATTTTTTCCACAAAAATTATTTGATGAATTTCTCTTACCAAAAAGACTTAGAAAATTTTTCTTCTTTATTTTAAGAATTTTTTCATTTTATAGAGCACAAATCTCGGTTTTTCATAATTTTTCAATAAAAAAGACAGAATAATTTTTCATTTTCATCTTCAGAAAAACTCTAATCGAGCAATTTTTTAATTTTATAGATCACAGACCTCTATATTTCATATTTTTTCAACAAAAATTATTTGATGAATTTCTCTTCCCAAAAAGACTTAGAAAATTTTTCGTCCAAAAAAGACTTAGAAAAATTTTTCTTCTTTATTTTAAGAATTTTTTCATTTTATAGAGCACAAATCTCGGTTTTTCATAAGAATAATTTTTCATTTTTATCTTCAGAAAAACTCTAATCGAGCAATTTTTTAATTTTATAGATCACAGACCTCTATATTTCATATTTTTTCAACAAAAATTATTTGATGAAATTTTCTTCCCAAAAAGACTTAGAAAATTTTTCGTCCAAAAAGGACTTAGAAAATTTTTTTTCTTTATTTTAAGAATTTTTTCATTTTATAGAGCACAAATCTCGGTTTTTCATAATTTTTCAATAAAAATTATTTGTTGAACCTTTTTCCTACTTTTAGAAAAACTCTATCTAAAAAAAGACTTAGAAAATTTTTCTTGAAAAAAAGACTTAGAATATTTTTTTCTTCTTTATTTTAAGAATTTTTTCATTTTATAGAGCACAAATCTCGGTTTTTCATAATTTTTCAATAAAAAAGACTAAGAATAATTTTTCATTTTCATCTTCAGAAAAACTCTAATCGAGCAATTTTTTAATTTTATAGATATTTTTTCCACAAAAATTATTTGATGAATTTCTCTTACCAAAAAGACTTAGAAAATTTTTCTTCTTTATTTTAAGAATTTTTTCATTTTATAGAGCACAAATTTCGGTTTTTCATAATTTTTCAATAAAAAAGACAGAATAATTTTTCATTTTCATCTTCAGAAAAACTCTAATCGAGCAATTTTTTAATTTTATAGATCACAGACCTCTATATTTCATATTTTTTCAACAAAAATTATTTGATGAATTTCTCTTCCCAAAAAGACTTAGAAAATTTTTCGTCCAAAAAAGACTTAGAAAAATTTTTCTTCTTTATTTTAAGAATTTTTTCATTTTATAGAGCACAAATCTCGGTTTTTCATAAGAATAATTTTTCATTTTCATCTTCAGAAAAACTCTAATCGAGCAATTTTTTAATTTTATAGATCACAGACCCCTATATTTCATATTTTTTCAACAAAAATTATTTGATGAAATTTTCTTCCCAAAAAGACTTAGAAAATTTTTCGTCCAAAAAGGACTTAGAAAATTTTTTTTCTTTATTTTAAGAATTTTTTCATTTTATAGAGCACAAATCTCGGTTTTTCATAATTTTTCAATAAAAATTATTTGTTGAACCTTTTTCCTACTTTTAGAAAAACTCTATCTAAAAAAAGACTTAGAAAATTTTTCTTGAAAAAAAGACTTAGAATATTTTTTTCTTCTTTATTTTAAGAATTTTTTCATTTTATAGAGCACAAATCTCGGTTTTTCATAATTTTTCAATAAAAATTATTTGTTGAACCTTTTTCCTTCTTTTTGAAATTTGGGATTGACCACTTCCCTATAATAGTTTAGAAACCGACATTGCGTGAACGCTTCTGTGCGCGTGACAAAATAAATTTTCGAAAATGTCCAAAGACTTAGAATATTTTTTTTCTTCCAAAAAAGACAGAAAATTTTTCTTAAAAAAAAAAGACTTAGAAAATTTTTCTTGAAAAAAAGACTTAGAATATTTTTTTCTTCTTTATTTTAAGAATTTTTTCATTTTATAGAGCACAAATCTCGGTTTTTCATAAGAATAATTTTTCATTTTCATCTTCAGAAAAACTCTAATCGAGCAATTTTTTAATTTTATAGATCACAGACCTCTATATTTCATATTTTTTCAACAAAAATTATTTGATGAATTTCTCTTCCCAAAAAGACTTAGAAAATTTTTCGTCCAAAAAAGACGTAGAAAAATTTTTCTTCTTTATTTTAAGAATTTTTTCATTTTATAGAGCACAAATCTCTGTTTTTCATAATTTTTCAATAAAAAAGACAGAATAATTTTTCATTTTCATTTTCAGAAAAACTCTAATCGAGCAATTTTTTAATTTTATAGATCACAGACCCCTATATTTCATATTTTTTCAACAAAAATTATTTGATGAATTTCTCTTCCCAAAAAGACTTAGAAAATTTTTCGTCCAAAAAAGACTTAGAAAAATTTTTTCTTCTTTATTTTAAGAACTTTTTCATTTTATAGAGCACAAATCTCGGTTTATCATAATTTTTCAATAAAAAAGACAGAATAATTTTCCATTTTCATCTTCAGAAAAACTCTAATAGAGCAATTTTTTAATTTTATAGATCACAGACCTCTATATTTCATATTTTTTCAACAAAAATTATTTGATGAATTTCTCTTCCCAAAAAGACTTAGAAAATTTTTCGTCCAAAAAGGACTTAGAAAAATTTTTTCTTCTTTATTTTAAGAATTTTTTCATTTTATAGAGCACAAATCTCGGTTTTTCATAATTTTTCAATAAAAAAGACTAAGAATAATTTTTCATTTTCATCTTCAGAAAAACTCTAATCGAGCAATTTTTTAATTTTATAGATATTTTTTCCACAAAAATTATTTGATGAATTTCTCTTACCAAAAAGACTTAGAAAATTTTTCTTCTTTATTTTAAGAATTTTTTCATTTTATAGAGCACAAATCTCGGTTTTTCATAATTTTTCAATAAAAAAGACAGAATAATTTTTCATTTTCATCTTCAGAAAAACTCTAATCGAGCAATTTTTTAATTTTATAGATCACAGACCTCTATATTTCATATTTTTTCAACAAAAATTATTTGATGAATTTCTCTTCCCAAAAAGACTTAGAAAATTTTTCGTCCAAAAAAGACTTAGAAAAATTTTTCTTCTTTATTTTAAGAATTTTTTCATTTTATAGAGCACAAATCTCGGTTTTTCATAAGAATAATTTTTCATTTTCATCTTCAGAAAAACTCTAATCGAGCAATTTTTTAATTTTATAGATCACAGACCTCTATATTTCATATTTTTTCAACAAAAATTATTTGATGAAATTTTCTTCCCAAAAAGACTTAGAAAATTTTTCGTCCAAAAAGGACTTAGAAAATTTTTTTTCTTTATTTTAAGAATTTTTTCATTTTATAGAGCACAAATCTCGGTTTTTCATAATTTTTCAATAAAAATTATTTGTTGAACCTTTTTCCTACTTTTAGAAAAACTCTATCTAAAAAAAGACTTAGAAAATTTTTCTTGAAAAAAAGACTTAGAATATTTTTTTCTTCTTTATTTTAAGAATTTTTTCATTTTATAGAGCACATATCTCGGTTTTTCATAATTTTTCAATAAAAATTATTTGTTGAACCTTTTTCCTTCTTTTTGAAATTTGGGATTGACCACTTCCCTATAATAGTTTAGAAACCGACATTGCGTGAACAATTTTTTGCGCGTGACAAAATAATTTCTCGAAAATGTCCAAAGACTTAGAATATTTTTTTTCTTCCAAAAAAGACAGAAAATTTTTCTTCAAAAAAAAAAAAGACTTAGAAAATTTTTCTTGAAAAAAAGACTTAGAATATTTTTTTCTTCTTTATTTTAAGAATTTTTTCATTTTATAGAGCACAAATCTCGGTTTTTCATAAGAATAATTTTTCATTTTCATCTTCAGAAAAACTCTAATCGAGCAATTTTTTAATTTTATAGATCACAGACCTCTATATTTCATATTTTTTCAACAAAAATTATTTGATGAATTTCTCTTCCCAAAAAGACTTAGAAAATTTTTCGTCAAAAAAAGACGTAGAAAAATTTTTCTTCTTTATTTTAAGAATTTTTTCATTTTATAGAGCACAAATCTCTGTTTTTCATAATTTTTCAATAAAAAAGACAGAATAATTTTTCATTTTCATTTTCAGAAAAACTCTAATCGAGCAATTTTTTAATTTTATAGATCACAGACCCCTATATTTCATATTTTTTCAACAAAAATTATTTGATGAATTTCTCTTCCCAAAAAGACTTAGAAAATTTTTCGTCCAAAAAAGACTTAGAAAAATTTTTTCTTCTTTATTTTAAGAACTTTTTCATTTTATAGAGCACAAATCTCGGTTTATCATAATTTTTCAATAAAAAAGACAGAATAATTTTCCATTTTCATCTTCAGAAAAACTCTAATAGAGCAATTTTTTAATTTTATAGATCACAGACCTCTATATTTCATATTTTTTCAACAAAAATTATTTGATGAATTTCTCTTCCCAAAAAGATTTAGAAAATTTTTCGTCCAAAAAGGACTTAGAAAAATTTTTTCTTCTTTATTTTAAGAATTTTTTCATTTTATAGAGCACAAATCTCGGTTTTTCATAATTTTTCAATAAAAAAGACTAAGAATAATTTTTCATTTTCATCTTCAGAAAAACTCTAATCGAGCAATTTTTTAATTTTATAGATCACAGACCTCTATATTTCATATTTTTTCCACAAAAATTATTTGATGAATTTCTCTTACCAAAAAGACTTAGAAAATTTTTCTTCTTTATTTTAAGAATTTTTTCATTTTATAGAGTACAAATCTCGGTTTTTCATAATTTTTCAATAAAAAAGACAGAATAATTTTTCATTTTCATCTTCAGAAAAACTCTAATCGAGCAATTTTTTAATTTTATAGATCACAGACCTCTATATTTCATATTTTTTCAACAAAAATTATTTGATGAATTTCTCTTCCCAAAAAGACTTAGAAAATTTTTCGTCCAAAAAAGACTTAGAAAAATTTTTCTTCTTTATTTTAAGAATTTTTTCATTTTATAGAGCACAAATCTCGGTTTTTCATAAGAATAATTTTTCATTTTCATCTTCAGAAAAACTCTAATCGAGCAATTTTTTAATTTTATAGATCACAGACCCCTATATTTCATATTTTTTCAACAAACATTATTTGATGAATTTCTCTTCCCAAAAAGACTTAGAAAAATTTTCGTCCAAAAAAGACTTAGAAAAATTTTTTCTTCTTTATTTTAAGAACTTTTTCATTTTATAGAGCACAAATCTCGGTTTATCATAATTTTTCAATAAAAAAGACAGAATTATTTTCCATTTTCATTTTCAGAAAAACTCTAATCGAGCAATTTTTTAATTTTATAGATCGCAGACCTCTATATTTCATATTTTTTCAACAAAAATTATTTGATGAATTTCTCTTCCCAAAAAGATTTAGAAAATTTTTCGTCCAAAAAGGACTTAGAAAAATTTTTTCTTCTTTATTTTAAGAATTTTTTCATTTTATAGAGCACAAATCTCGGTTTTTCATAATTTTTCAATAAAAAAGACTAAGAATAATTTTTCATTTTCATCTTCAGAAAAACTCTAATCGAGCAATTTTTTAATTTTATAGATCACAGACCTCTATATTTCATATTTTTTCCACAAAAATTATTTGATGAATTTCTCTTACCAAAAAGACTTAGAAAATTTTTCTTCTTTATTTTAAGAATTTTTTCATTTTATAGAGCACAAATCTCGGTTTTTCATAATTTTTCAATAAAAAAGACAGAATAATTTTTCATTTTCATCTTCAGAAAAACTCTAATCGAGCAATTTTTTAATTTTATAGATCACAGACCTCTATATTTCATATTTTTTCAACAAAAATTATTTGATGAAATTCTCTTCCCAAAAAGACTTAGAAAATTTTTCGTCCAAAAAAGACGTAGAAAAATTTACAGACCTCTATATTTCATATTTTTTCAACAAAAATTATCTGATGAATTTCTCTTCCCAAAAAGATTTAGAAAATTTTTCGTCCAAAAAGGACTTAGAAAAATTTTTTCTTCTTTATTTTAAGAATTTTTTCATTTATAGAGCACAAATCTCGGTTTTTCATAATTTTTCAATAAAAAAGACTAAGAATAATTTTTCATTTTCATCTTCAGAAAAACTCTAATCGAGCAATTTTTTAATTTTATAGATCACAGACCTCTATATTTCATATTTTTTCCACAAAAATTATTTGATGAATTTCTCTTACCAAAAAGACTTAGAAAATTTTTCGTCCAAAAAAGACTTAGAAAAATTTTTCTTCTTTATTTCAAGAACTTTTTCATTTTATAGAGCACAAATCTCGGTTTTTCATAATTTTTCAATAAAAAAGACAGAATAATTTTTCATTTTCATCTTCAGAAAAACTCTAATCGAGCAATTTTTTAATTTTATAGATCACAGACCTCTATATTTCATATTTTTTCAACAAAAATTATTTGATGAATTTCTCTTCCCAAAAAGACTTAGAAAATTTTTCGTCCAAAAAAGACTTAGAAAAATTTTTCATCTTTATTTTAAGAATTTTTTCATTTTATAGAGCACAAATCTCGGTTTTTCATAATTTTTCAATAAAAAAGACAGAATAATTTTTCATTTTCATCTTCAGAAAAACTCTAATCGAGCAATTTTTTAATTTTATAGATCACAGACCTCTATATTTCATATTTTTTCAACAAAAATTATTTGATGAAATTCTCTTCCCAAAAAGACTTAGAAAATTTTTCTTCTTTATTTTAAGAATTTTTTCATTTTATAGAGCACAAATCTCGGTTTTTCATAATTTTTCAATAAAAAAGACAGAATAATTTTTCATTTTCATCTTCAGAAAAACTCTAATCGAGCAATTTTTTAATTTTATAGATCACAGACCTCTATATTTCATATTTTTTCAACAAAAATTATTTGATGAATTTCTCTTCCCAAAAAGATTTAGAAAATTTTTCGTCCAAAAAGTACTTAGAAAAATTTTTTCTTCTTTATTTTAAGAATTTTTTCATTTTATAGAGCACAAATCTCGGTTTTTCATAATTTTTCAATAAAAAAGACTAAGAATAATTTTTCATTTTCATCTTCAGAAAAACTCTAATCGAGCAATTTTTTAATTTTATAGATCACAGACCCCTATATTTCATATTTTTTCAACAAAAATTATTTGATGAATTTCTCTTCCCAAAAAGACTTAGAAAATTTTTCGTCCAAAAAAGACTTAGAAAAATTTTTTCTTCTTTATTTTAAGAACTTTTTCATTTTATAGAGCACAAATCTCGGTTTATCATAATTTTTCAATAAAAAAGACAGAATAATTTTCCATTTTCATCTTCAGAAAAACTCTAATAGAGCAATTTTTTAATTTTATAGATCACAGACCTCTATATTTCATATTTTTTCAACAAAAATTATTTGATGAATTTCTCTTCCCAAAAAGATTTAGAAAATTTTTCGTCCAAAAAGGACTTAGAAAAATTTTTTCTTTTTTATTTTAAGAATTTTTTCATTTTATAGAGCACAAATCTCGGTTTTTCATAATTTTTCAATAAAAAAGACTAAGAATAATTTTTCATTTTCATCTTCAGAAAAACTCTAATCGAGCATTTTTTTAATTTTATAGATCACAGACCTCTATATTTCATATTTTTTCCACAAAAATTATTTGATGAATTTCTCTTACCAAAAAGACTTAGAAAATTTTTCTTCTTTATTTTAAGAATTTTTTCATTTTATAGAGTACAAATCTCGGTTTTTCATAATTTTTCAATAAAAAAGACAGAATAATTTTTCATTTTCATCTTCAGAAAAACTCTAATCGAGCAATTTTTTAATTTTATAGATCACAGACCTCTATATTTCATATTTTTTCAACAAAAATTATTTGATGAATTTCTCTTCCCAAAAAGACTTAGAAAATTTTTCGTCCAAAAAAGACTTAGAAAAATTTTTCTTCTTTATTTTAAGAATTTTTTCATTTTATAGAGCACAAATATCGGTTTTTCATAAGAATAATTTTTCATTTTCATCTTCAGAAAAACTCTAATCGAGCAATTTTTTAATTTTATAGATCACAGACCTCTATATTTCATATTTTTTCAACAAAAATTATTTGATGAATTTCTCTTCCCAAAAAGACTTAGAAAATTTTTCGTCCAAAAAAGACTTAGAAAAATTTTTCTTCTTTATTTTAAGAATTTTTTCATTTTATAGAGCACAAATCTCGGTTTTTCATAAGAATAATTTTTCATTTTCATCTTCAGAAAAACTCTAATCGAGCAATTTTTTAATTTTATAGATCACAGACCCCTATATTTCATATTTTTTCAACAAACATTATTTGATGAATTTCTCTTCCCAAAAAGACTTAGAAAAATTTTCGTCCAAAAAAGACTTAGAAAAATTTTTTCTTCTTTATTTTAAGAACTTTTTCATTTTATAGAGCACAAATCTCGGTTTATCATAATTTTTCAATAAAAAAGACAGAATTATTTTCCATTTTCATTTTCAGAAAAACTCTAATCGAGCAATTTTTTAATTTTATAGATCGCAGACCTCTATATTTCATATTTTTTCAACAAAAATTATTTGATGAATTTCTCTTCCCAAAAAGATTTAGAAAATTTTTCGTCCAAAAAGGACTTAGAAAAATTTTTTCTTCTTTATTTTAAGAATTTTTTCATTTTATAGAGCACAAATCTCGGTTTTTCATAATTTTTCAATAAAAAAGACTAAGAATAATTTTTCATTTTCATCTTCAGAAAAACTCTAATCGAGCAATTTTTTAATTTTATAGATCACAGACCTCTATATTTCATATTTTTTCCACAAAAATTATTTGATGAATTTCTCTTACCAAAAAGACTTAGAAAATTTTTCTTCTTTATTTTAAGAATTTTTTCATTTTATAGAGTACAAATCTCGGTTTTTCATAATTTTTCAATAAAAAAGACAGAATAATTTTTCATTTTCATCTTCAGAAAAACTCTAATCGAGCAATTTTTTAATTTTATAGATCACAGACCTCTATATTTCATATTTTTTCAACAAAAATTATTTGATGAATTTCTCTTCCCAAAAAGACTTAGAAAATTTTTCGTCCAAAAAAGACTTAGAAAAATTTTTCTTCTTTATTTTAAGAATTTTTTCATTTTATAGAGCACAAATCTCGGTTTTTCATAAGAATAATTTTTCATTTTCATCTTCAGAAAAACTCTAATCGAGCAATTTTTTAATTTTATAGATCACAGACCCCTATATTTCATATTTTTTCAACAAACATTATTTGATGAATTTCTCTTCCCAAAAAGACTTAGAAAAATTTTCGTCCAAAAAAGACTTAGAAAAATTTTTTCTTCTTTATTTTAAGAACTTTTTCATTTTATAGAGCACAAATCTCGGTTTATCATAATTTTTCAATAAAAAAGACAGAATTATTTTCCATTTTCATTTTCAGAAAAACTCTAATCGAGCAATTTTTTAATTTTATAGATCGCAGACCTCTATATTTCATATTTTTTCAACAAAAATTATTTGATGAATTTCTCTTCCCAAAAAGATTTAGAAAATTTTTCGTCCAAAAAGGACTTAGAAAAATTTTTTCTTCTTTATTTTAAGAATTTTTTCATTTTATAGAGCACAAATCTCGGTTTTTCATAATTTTTCAATAAAAAAGACTAAGAATAATTTTTCATTTTCATCTTCAGAAAAACTCTAATCGAGCAATTTTTTAATTTTATAGATCACAGACCTCTATATTTCATATTTTTTCCACAAAAATTATTTGATGAATTTCTCTTACCAAAAAGACTTAGAAAATTTTTCTTCTTTATTTTAAGAATTTTTTCATTTTATAGAGCACAAATCTCGGTTTTTCATAATTTTTCAATAAAAAAGACAGAATAATTTTTCATTTTCATCTTCAGAAAAACTCTAATCGAGCAATTTTTTAATTTTATAGATCACAGACCTCTATATTTCATATTTTTTCAACAAAAATTATTTGATGAAATTCTCTTCCCAAAAAGACTTAGAAAATTTTTCGTCCAAAAAAGACGTAGAAAAATTTACAGACCTCTATATTTCATATTTTTTCAACAAAAATTATCTGATGAATTTCTCTTCCCAAAAAGATTTAGAAAATTTTTCGTCCAAAAAGGACTTAGAAAAATTTTTTCTTCTTTATTTTAAGAATTTTTTCATTTATAGAGCACAAATCTCGGTTTTTCATAATTTTTCAATAAAAAAGACTAAGAATAATTTTTCATTTTCATCTTCAGAAAAACTCTAATCGAGCAATTTTTTAATTTTATAGATCACAGACCTCTATATTTCATATTTTTTCCACAAAAATTATTTGATGAATTTCTCTTACCAAAAAGACTTAGAAAATTTTTCGTCCAAAAAAGACTTAGAAAAATTTTTCTTCTTTATTTCAAGAACTTTTTCATTTTATAGAGCACAAATCTCGGTTTTTCATAATTTTTCAATAAAAAAGACAGAATAATTTTTCATTTTCATCTTCAGAAAAACTCTAATCGAGCAATTTTTTAATTTTATAGATCACAGACCTCTATATTTCATATTTTTTCAACAAAAATTATTTGATGAATTTCTCTTCCCAAAAAGACTTAGAAAATTTTTCGTCCAAAAAAGACTTAGAAAAATTTTTCATCTTTATTTTAAGAATTTTTTCATTTTATAGAGCACAAATCTCGGTTTTTCATAATTTTTCAATAAAAAAGACAGAATAATTTTTCATTTTCATCTTCAGAAAAACTCTAATCGAGCAATTTTTTAATTTTATAGATCACAGACCTCTATATTTCATATTTTTTCAACAAAAATTATTTGATGAAATTCTCTTCCCAAAAAGACTTAGAAAATTTTTCTTCTTTATTTTAAGAATTTTTTCATTTTATAGAGCACAAATCTCGGTTTTTCATAATTTTTCAATAAAAAAGACAGAATAATTTTTCATTTTCATCTTCAGAAAAACTCTAATCGAGCAATTTTTTAATTTTATAGATCACAGACCTCTATATTTCATATTTTTTCAACAAAAATTATTTGATGAATTTCTCTTCCCAAAAAGATTTAGAAAATTTTTCGTCCAAAAAGTACTTAGAAAAATTTTTTCTTCTTTATTTTAAGAATTTTTTCATTTTATAGAGCACAAATCTCGGTTTTTCATAATTTTTCAATAAAAAAGACTAAGAATAATTTTTCATTTTCATCTTCAGAAAAACTCTAATCGAGCAATTTTTTAATTTTATAGATCACAGACCCCTATATTTCATATTTTTTCAACAAAAATTATTTGATGAATTTCTCTTCCCAAAAAGACTTAGAAAATTTTTCGTCCAAAAAAGACTTAGAAAAATTTTTTCTTCTTTATTTTAAGAACTTTTTCATTTTATAGAGCACAAATCTCGGTTTATCATAATTTTTCAATAAAAAAGACAGAATAATTTTCCATTTTCATCTTCAGAAAAACTCTAATAGAGCAATTTTTTAATTTTATAGATCACAGACCTCTATATTTCATATTTTTTCAACAAAAATTATTTGATGAATTTCTCTTCCCAAAAAGATTTAGAAAATTTTTCGTCCAAAAAGGACTTAGAAAAATTTTTTCTTTTTTATTTTAAGAATTTTTTCATTTTATAGAGCACAAATCTCGGTTTTTCATAATTTTTCAATAAAAAAGACTAAGAATAATTTTTCATTTTCATCTTCAGAAAAACTCTAATCGAGCATTTTTTTAATTTTATAGATCACAGACCTCTATATTTCATATTTTTTCCACAAAAATTATTTGATGAATTTCTCTTACCAAAAAGACTTAGAAAATTTTTCTTCTTTATTTTAAGAATTTTTTCATTTTATAGAGTACAAATCTCGGTTTTTCATAATTTTTCAATAAAAAAGACAGAATAATTTTTCATTTTCATCTTCAGAAAAACTCTAATCGAGCAATTTTTTAATTTTATAGATCACAGACCTCTATATTTCATATTTTTTCAACAAAAATTATTTGATGAATTTCTCTTCCCAAAAAGACTTAGAAAATTTTTCGTCCAAAAAAGACTTAGAAAAATTTTTCTTCTTTATTTTAAGAATTTTTTCATTTTATAGAGCACAAATATCGGTTTTTCATAAGAATAATTTTTCATTTTCATCTTCAGAAAAACTCTAATCGAGCAATTTTTTAATTTTATAGATCACAGACCCCTATATTTCATATTTTTTCAACAAAAATTATTTGATGAATTTCTCTTCCCAAAAAGATTTAGAAAATTTTTCGTCCAAAAAGGACTTAGAAAAATTTTTTCTTCTTTATTTTAAGAATTTTTTCATTTTATAGAGCACAAATCTCGGTTTTTCATAATTTTTCAATAAAAAAGACTAAGAATAATTTTTCATTTTCATCTTCAGAAAAACTCTAATCGAGCAATTTTTTAATTTTATAGATCACAGACCTCTATATTTCATATTTTTTCCACAAAAATTATTTGATGAATTTCTCTTACCAAAAAGACTTAGAAAATTTTTCTTCTTTATTTTAAGAATTTTTTCATTTTATAGAGCACAAATCTCGGTTTTTCATAATTTTTCAATAAAAAAGACAGAATAATTTTTCATTTTCATCTTCAGAAAAACTCTAATCGAGCAATTTTTTAATTTTATAGATCACAGACCTCTATATTTCATATTTTTTCCACAAAAATTATTTGATGAATTTCTCTTACCAAAAAGACTTAGAAAATTTTTCTTCTTTATTTTAAGAATTTTTTCATTTTATAGAGCACAAATCTCGGTTTTTCATAATTTTTCAATAAAAAAGACAGAATAATTTTTCATTTTCATCTTCAGAAAAACTCTAATCGAGCAATTTTTTAATTTTATAGATCACAGACCTCTATATTTCATATTTTTTCAACAAAAATTATTTGATGAAATTCTCTTCCCAAAAAGACTTAGAAAATTTTTCGTCCAAAAAAGACGTAGAAAAATTTACAGACCTCTATATTTCATATTTTTTCAACAAAAATTATCTGATGAATTTCTCTTCCCAAAAAGATTTAGAAAATTTTTCGTCCAAAAAGGACTTAGAAAAATTTTTTCTTCTTTATTTTAAGAATTTTTTCATTTTATAGAGCACAAATCTCGGTTTTTCATAATTTTTCAATAAAAAAGACTAAGAATAATTTTTCATTTTCATCTTCAGAAAAACTCTAATCGAGCAATTTTTTAATTTTATAGATCACAGACCTCTATATTTCATATTTTTTCCACAAAAATTATTTGATGAATTTCTCTTACCAAAAAGACTTAGAAAATTTTTCGTCCAAAAAAGACTTAGAAAAATTTTTCTTCTTTATTTCAAGAACTTTTTCATTTTATAGAGCACAAATCTCGGTTTTTCATAATTTTTCAATAAAAAAGACAGAATAATTTTTCATTTTCATCTTCAGAAAAACTCTAATCGAGCAATTTTTTAATTTTATAGATCACAGACCTCTATATTTCATATTTTTTCAACAAAAATTATTTGATGAATTTCTCTTCCCAAAAAGACTTAGAAAATTTTTCGTCCAAAAAAGACTTAGAAAAATTTTTCTTCTTTATTTTAAGAATTTTTTCATTTTATAGAGCACAAATCTCGGTTTTTCATAATTTTTCAATAAAAAAGACAGAATAATTTTTCATTTTCATCTTCAGAAAAACTCTAATCGAGCAATTTTTTAATTTTATAGATCACAGACCTCTATATTTCATATTTTTTCAACAAAAATTATTTGATGAAATTCTCTTCCCAAAAAGACTTAGAAAATTTTTCGTCCAAAAAAGACGTAGAAAAATTTTTCTTCTTTATTTTAAGAATTTTTTCATTTTATAGAGCACAAATCTCGGTTTTTCATAATTTTTCAATAAAAAAGACAGAATAATTTTTCATTTTCATTTTCAGAAAAACTCTAATCGAGCAATTTTTAATTTTATAGATCACAGACCCCTATATTTCATATTTTTTCAACAAAAATTATTTGATGAATTTCTCTTCCCAAAAAGACTTAGAAAATTTTTCGTCCAAAAAAGACTTAGAAAAATTTTTTCTTCTTTATTTTAAGAACTTTTTCATTTTATAGAGCACAAATCTCGGTTTATCATAATTTTTCAATAAAAAAGACAGAATAATTTTCCATTTTCATCTTCAGAAAAACTCTAATAGAGCAATTTTTTTATTTTATAGATCACAGACCTCTATATTTCATATTTTTTCAACAAAAATTATCTGATGAATCTCTCTTCCCAAAAAGATTTAGAAAATTTTTCGTCCAAAAAGGACTTAGAAAAATTTTTTCTTCTTTATTTTAAGAATTTTTTCATTTTATAGAGCACAAATCTCGGTTTTTCATAATTTTTCAATAAAAAAGACTAAGAATAATTTTTCATTTTCATCTTCAGAAAAACTCTAATCGAGCAATTTTTTAATTTTATAGATCACAGACCTCTATATTTCATATTTTTTCCACAAAAATTATTTGATGAATTTCTCTTACCAAAAAGACTTAGAAAATTTTTCTTCTTTATTTTAAGAATTTTTTCATTTTATAGAGTACAAATCTCGGTTTTTCATAATTTTTCAATAAAAAAGACAGAATAATTTTTCATTTTCATCTTCAGAAAAACTCTAATCGAGCAATTTTTTAATTTTATAGATCACAGACCTCTATATTTCATATTTTTTCAACAAAAATTATTTGATGAATTTCTCTTCCCAAAAAGACTTAGAAAATTTTTCGTCCAAAAAAGACTTAGAAAAATTTTTCTTCTTTATTTTAAGAATTTTTTCATTTTATAGAGCACAAATCTCGGTTTTTCATAAGAATAATTTTTCATTTTCATCTTCAGAAAAACTCTAATCGAGCAATTTTTTAATTTTATAGATCACAGACCTCTATATTTCATATTTTTTCAACAAAAATTATTTGATGAATTTCTCTTCCCAAAAAGATTTAGAAAATTTTTCGTCCAAAAAGGACTTAGAAAAATTTTTTCTTCTTTATTTTAAGAATTTTTTCATTTTATAGAGCACAAATCTCGGTTTTTCATAATTTTTCAATAAAAAAGACTAAGAATAATTTTTCATTTTCATCTTCAGAAAAACTCTAATCGAGCAATTTTTTAATTTTATAGATCACAGACCCCTATATTTCATATTTTTTCAACAAAAATTATTTGATGAATTTCTCTTCCCAAAAAGACTTAGAAAATTTTTCGTCCAAAAAAGACTTAGAAAAATTTTTCTTCTTTATTTTAAGAATTTTTTCATTTTATAGAGCACAAATCTCGGTTTTTCATAATTTTTCAATAAAAAAGACAGAATAATTTTTCATTTTCATCTTCAGAAAAACTCTAATCGAGCAATTTTTTAATTTTATAGATCACAGACCTCTATATTTCATATTTTTTCCACAAAAATTATTTGATGAATTTCTCTTACCAAAAAGACTTAGAAAATTTTTCGTCCAAAAAAGACTTAGAAAAATTTTTCTTCTTTATTTCAAGAACTTTTTCATTTTATAGAGCACAAATCTCGGTTTTTCATAATTTTTCAATAAAAAAGACAGAATAATTTTTCATTTTCATCTTCAGAAAAACTCTAATCGAGCAATTTTTTAATTTTATAGATCACAGACCTCTATATTTCATATTTTTTCAACAAAAATTATTTGATGAATTTCTCTTCCCAAAAAGACTTAGAAAATTTTTCGTCCAAAAAAGACTTAGAAAAATTTTTCATCTTTATTTTAAGAATTTTTTCATTTTATAGAGCACAAATCTCGGTTTTTCATAATTTTTCAATAAAAAAGACAGAATAATTTTTCATTTTCATCTTCAGAAAAACTCTAATCGAGCAATTTTTTAATTTTATAGATCACAGACCTCTATATTTCATATTTTTTCAACAAAAATTATTTGATGAAATTCTCTTCCCAAAAAGACTTAGAAAATTTTTCTTCTTTATTTTAAGAATTTTTTCATTTTATAGAGCACAAATCTCGGTTTTTCATAATTTTTCAATAAAAAAGACAGAATAATTTTTCATTTTCATCTTCAGAAAAACTCTAATCGAGCAATTTTTTAATTTTATAGATCACAGACCTCTATATTTCATATTTTTTCAACAAAAATTATTTGATGAATTTCTCTTCCCAAAAAGATTTAGAAAATTTTTCGTCCAAAAAGTACTTAGAAAAATTTTTTCTTCTTTATTTTAAGAATTTTTTCATTTTATAGAGCACAAATCTCGGTTTTTCATAATTTTTCAATAAAAAAGACTAAGAATAATTTTTCATTTTCATCTTCAGAAAAACTCTAATCGAGCAATTTTTTAATTTTATAGATCACAGACCCCTATATTTCATATTTTTTCAACAAAAATTATTTGATGAATTTCTCTTCCCAAAAAGACTTAGAAAATTTTTCGTCCAAAAAAGACTTAGAAAAATTTTTTCTTCTTTATTTTAAGAACTTTTTCATTTTATAGAGCACAAATCTCGGTTTATCATAATTTTTCAATAAAAAAGACAGAATAATTTTCCATTTTCATCTTCAGAAAAACTCTAATAGAGCAATTTTTTAATTTTATAGATCACAGACCTCTATATTTCATATTTTTTCAACAAAAATTATTTGATGAATTTCTCTTCCCAAAAAGATTTAGAAAATTTTTCGTCCAAAAAGGACTTAGAAAAATTTTTTCTTTTTTATTTTAAGAATTTTTTCATTTTATAGAGCACAAATCTCGGTTTTTCATAATTTTTCAATAAAAAAGACTAAGAATAATTTTTCATTTTCATCTTCAGAAAAACTCTAATCGAGCATTTTTTTAATTTTATAGATCACAGACCTCTATATTTCATATTTTTTCCACAAAAATTATTTGATGAATTTCTCTTACCAAAAAGACTTAGAAAATTTTTCTTCTTTATTTTAAGAATTTTTTCATTTTATAGAGTACAAATCTCGGTTTTTCATAATTTTTCAATAAAAAAGACAGAATAATTTTTCATTTTCATCTTCAGAAAAACTCTAATCGAGCAATTTTTTAATTTTATAGATCACAGACCTCTATATTTCATATTTTTTCAACAAAAATTATTTGATGAATTTCTCTTCCCAAAAAGACTTAGAAAATTTTTCGTCCAAAAAAGACTTAGAAAAATTTTTCTTCTTTATTTTAAGAATTTTTTCATTTTATAGAGCACAAATCTCGGTTTTTCATAATTTTTCAATAAAAAAGACAGAATAATTTTTCATTTTCATTTTCAGAAAAACTCTAATCGAGCAATTTTTTAATTTTATAGATCACAGACCCCTATATTTCATATTTTTTCAACAAAAATTATTTGATGAATTTCTCTTCCCAAAAAGACTTAGAAAATTTTTCTTCTTTATTTTAAGAATTTTTTCATTTTATAGAGCACAAATTTCGGTTTTTCATAATTTTTCAATAAAAAAGACAGAATAATTTTTCATTTTCATCTTCAGAAAAACTCTAATCGAGCAATTTTTTAATTTTATAGATCACAGACCTCTATATTTCATATTTTTTCAACAAAAATTATTTGATGAATTTCTCTTCCCAAAAAGACTTAGAAAATTTTTCTTCTTTATTTTAAGAATTTTTTCATTTTATAGAGCACAAATCTCGGTTTTTCATAATTTTTCAATAAAAAAGACAGAATAATTTTTCATTTTCATTTTCAGAAAAACTCTAATCGAGCAATTTTTTAATTTTATAGATCACAGACCCCTATATTTCATATTTTTTCAACAAAAATTATTTGATGAATTTCTCTTCCCAAAAAGACTTAGAAAATTTTTCGTCCAAAAAAGACTTAGAAAAATTTTTTCTTCTTTATTTTAAGAACTTTTTCATTTTATAGAGCACAAATCTCGGTTTATCATAATTTTTCAATAAAAAAGACAGAATAATTTTCCATTTTCATCTTCAGAAAAACTCTAATAGAGCAATTTTTTAATTTTATAGATCACAGACCTCTATATTTCATATTTTTTCAACAAAAATTATTTGATGAATTTCTCTTCCCAAAAAGACTTAGAAAATTTTTCGTCCAAAAAGGACTTAGAAAAATTTTTTCTTCTTTATTTTAAGAATTTTTTCATTTTATAGAGCACAAATCTCGGTTTTTCATAATTTTTCAATAAAAAAGACTAAGAATAATTTTTCATTTTCATCTTCAGAAAAACTCTAATCGAGCAATTTTTTAATTTTATAGATATTTTTTCCACAAAAATTATTTGATGAATTTCTCTTACCAAAAAGACTTAGAAAATTTTTCTTCTTTATTTTAAGAATTTTTTCATTTTATAGAGCACAAATTTCGGTTTTTCATAATTTTTCAATAAAAAAGACAGAATAATTTTTCATTTTCATCTTCAGAAAAACTCTAATCGAGCAATTTTTTAATTTTATAGATCACAGACCTCTATATTTCATATTTTTTCAACAAAAATTATTTGATGAATTTCTCTTCCCAAAAAGACTTAGAAAATTTTTCGTCCAAAAAAGACTTAGAAAAATTTTTCTTCTTTATTTTAAGAATTTTTTCATTTTATAGAGCACAAATCTCGGTTTTTCATAAGAATAATTTTTCATTTTCATCTTCAGAAAAACTCTAATCGAGCAATTTTTTAATTTTATAGATCACAGACCCCTATATTTCATATTTTTTCAACAAAAATTATTTGATGAAATTTTCTTCCCAAAAAGACTTAGAAAATTTTTCGTCCAAAAAGGACTTAGAAAATTTTTTTTCTTTATTTTAAGAATTTTTTCATTTTATAGAGCACAAATCTCGGTTTTTCATAATTTTTCAATAAAAATTATTTGTTGAACCTTTTTCCTACTTTTAGAAAAACTCTATCTAAAAAAAGACTTAGAAAATTTTTCTTGAAAAAAAGACTTAGAATATTTTTTTCTTCTTTATTTTAAGAATTTTTTCATTTTATAGAGCACAAATCTCGGTTTTTCATAATTTTTCAATAAAAATTATTTGTTGAACCTTTTTCCTTCTTTTTGAAATTTGGGATTGACCACTTCCCTATAATAGTTTAGAAACCGACATTGCGTGAACGCTTCTGTGCGCGTGACAAAATAAATTTTCGAAAATGTCCAAAGACTTAGAATATTTTTTTTCTTCCAAAAAAGACAGAAAATTTTTCTTCAAAAAAAAAGACTTAGAAAATTTTTCTTGAAAAAAAGACTTAGAATATTTTTTTCTTCTTTATTTTAAGAATTTTTTCATTTTATAGAGCACAAATCTCGGTTTTTCATAAGAATAATTTTTCATTTTCATCTTCAGAAAAACTCTAATCGAGCAATTTTTTAATTTTATAGATCACAGACCTCTATATTTCATATTTTTTCAACAAAAATTATTTGATGAATTTCTCTTCCCAAAAAGACTTAGAAAATTTTTCGTCCAAAAAAGACGTAGAAAAATTTTTCTTCTTTATTTTAAGAATTTTTTCATTTTATAGAGCACAAATCTCGGTTTTTCATAATTTTTCAATAAAAAAGACAGAATAATTTTTCATTTTCATTTTCAGAAAAACTCTAATCGAGCAATTTTTTAATTTTATAGATCACAGACCCCTATATTTCATATTTTTTCAACAAAAATTATTTGATGAATTTCTCTTCCCAAAAAGACTTAGAAAATTTTTCGTCCAAAAAAGACTTAGAAAAATTTTTTCTTCTTTATTTTAAGAACTTTTTCATTTTATAGAGCACAAATCTCGGTTTATCATAATTTTTCAATAAAAAAGACAGAATAATTTTCCATTTTCATCTTCAGAAAAACTCTAATAGAGCAATTTTTTAATTTTATAGATCACAGACCTCTATATTTCATATTTTTTCAACAAAAATTATTTGATGAATTTCTCTTCCCAAAAAGACTTAGAAAATTTTTCGTCCAAAAAGGACTTAGAAAAATTTTTTCTTCTTTATTTTAAGAATTTTTTCATTTTATAGAGCACAAATCTCGGTTTTTCATAATTTTTCAATAAAAAAGACTAAGAATAATTTTTCATTTTCATCTTCAGAAAAACTCTAATCGAGCAATTTTTTAATTTTATAGATATTTTTTCCACAAAAATTATTTGATGAATTTCTCTTACCAAAAAGACTTAGAAAATTTTTCTTCTTTATTTTAAGAATTTTTTCATTTTATAGAGCACAAATCTCGGTTTTTCATAATTTTTCAATAAAAAAGACAGAATAATTTTTCATTTTCATCTTCAGAAAAACTCTAATCGAGCAATTTTTTAATTTTATAGATCACAGACCTCTATATTTCATATTTTTTCAACAAAAATTATTTGATGAATTTCTCTTCCCAAAAAGACTTAGAAAATTTTTCGTCCAAAAAAGACTTAGAAAAATTTTTCTTCTTTATTTTAAGAATTTTTTCATTTTATAGAGCACAAATCTCGGTTTTTCATAAGAATAATTTTTCATTTTTATCTTCAGAAAAACTCTAATCGAGCAATTTTTTAATTTTATAGATCACAGACCTCTATATTTCATATTTTTTCAACAAAAATTATTTGATGAAATTTTCTTCCCAAAAAGACTTAGAAAATTTTTCGTCCAAAAAGGACTTAGAAAATTTTTTTTCTTTATTTTAAGAATTTTTTCATTTTATAGAGCACAAATCTCGGTTTTTCATAATTTTTCAATAAAAATTATTTGTTGAACCTTTTTCCTACTTTTAGAAAAACTCTATCTAAAAAAAGACTTAGAAAATTTTTCTTGAAAAAAAGACTTAGAATATTTTTTTCTTCTTTATTTTAAGAATTTTTTCATTTTATAGAGCACAAATCTCGGTTTTTCATAATTTTTCAATAAAAAAGACTAAGAATAATTTTTCATTTTCATCTTCAGAAAAACTCTAATCGAGCAATTTTTTAATTTTATAGATATTTTTTCCACAAAAATTATTTGATGAATTTCTCTTACCAAAAAGACTTAGAAAATTTTTCTTCTTTATTTTAAGAATTTTTTCATTTTATAGAGCACAAATTTCGGTTTTTCATAATTTTTCAATAAAAAAGACAGAATAATTTTTCATTTTCATCTTCAGAAAAACTCTAATCGAGCAATTTTTTAATTTTATAGATCACAGACCTCTATATTTCATATTTTTTCAACAAAAATTATTTGATGAATTTCTCTTCCCAAAAAGACTTAGAAAATTTTTCGTCCAAAAAAGACTTAGAAAAATTTTTCTTCTTTATTTTAAGAATTTTTTCATTTTATAGAGCACAAATCTCGGTTTTTCATAAGAATAATTTTTCATTTTCATCTTCAGAAAAACTCTAATCGAGCAATTTTTTAATTTTATAGATCACAGACCCCTATATTTCATATTTTTTCAACAAAAATTATTTGATGAAATTTTCTTCCCAAAAAGACTTAGAAAATTTTTCGTCCAAAAAGGACTTAGAAAATTTTTTTTCTTTATTTTAAGAATTTTTTCATTTTATAGAGCACAAATCTCGGTTTTTCATAATTTTTCAATAAAAATTATTTGTTGAACCTTTTTCCTACTTTTAGAAAAACTCTATCTAAAAAAAGACTTAGAAAATTTTTCTTGAAAAAAAGACTTAGAATATTTTTTTCTTCTTTATTTTAAGAATTTTTTCATTTTATAGAGCACAAATCTCGGTTTTTCATAATTTTTCAATAAAAATTATTTGTTGAACCTTTTTCCTTCTTTTTGAAATTTGGGATTGACCACTTCCCTATAATAGTTTAGAAACCGACATTGCGTGAACGCTTCTGTGCGCGTGACAAAATAAATTTTCGAAAATGTCCAAAGACTTAGAATATTTTTTTTCTTCCAAAAAAGACAGAAAATTTTTCTTAAAAAAAAAAGACTTAGAAAATTTTTCTTGAAAAAAAGACTTAGAATATTTTTTTCTTCTTTATTTTAAGAATTTTTTCATTTTATAGAGCACAAATCTCGGTTTTTCATAAGAATAATTTTTCATTTTCATCTTCAGAAAAACTCTAATCGAGCAATTTTTTAATTTTATAGATCACAGACCTCTATATTTCATATTTTTTCAACAAAAATTATTTGATGAATTTCTCTTCCCAAAAAGACTTAGAAAATTTTTCGTCCAAAAAAGACGTAGAAAAATTTTTCTTCTTTATTTTAAGAATTTTTTCATTTTATAGAGCACAAATCTCTGTTTTTCATAATTTTTCAATAAAAAAGACAGAATAATTTTTCATTTTCATTTTCAGAAAAACTCTAATCGAGCAATTTTTTAATTTTATAGATCACAGACCCCTATATTTCATATTTTTTCAACAAAAATTATTTGATGAATTTCTCTTCCCAAAAAGACTTAGAAAATTTTTCGTCCAAAAAAGACTTAGAAAAATTTTTTCTTCTTTATTTTAAGAACTTTTTCATTTTATAGAGCACAAATCTCGGTTTATCATAATTTTTCAATAAAAAAGACAGAATAATTTTCCATTTTCATCTTCAGAAAAACTCTAATAGAGCAATTTTTTAATTTTATAGATCACAGACCTCTATATTTCATATTTTTTCAACAAAAATTATTTGATGAATTTCTCTTCCCAAAAAGACTTAGAAAATTTTTCGTCCAAAAAGGACTTAGAAAAATTTTTTCTTCTTTATTTTAAGAATTTTTTCATTTTATAGAGCACAAATCTCGGTTTTTCATAATTTTTCAATAAAAAAGACTAAGAATAATTTTTCATTTTCATCTTCAGAAAAACTCTAATCGAGCAATTTTTTAATTTTATAGATATTTTTTCCACAAAAATTATTTGATGAATTTCTCTTACCAAAAAGACTTAGAAAATTTTTCTTCTTTATTTTAAGAATTTTTTCATTTTATAGAGCACAAATCTCGGTTTTTCATAATTTTTCAATAAAAAAGACAGAATAATTTTTCATTTTCATCTTCAGAAAAACTCTAATCGAGCAATTTTTTAATTTTATAGATCACAGACCTCTATATTTCATATTTTTTCAACAAAAATTATTTGATGAATTTCTCTTCCCAAAAAGACTTAGAAAATTTTTCGTCCAAAAAAGACTTAGAAAAATTTTTCTTCTTTATTTTAAGAATTTTTTCATTTTATAGAGCACAAATCTCGGTTTTTCATAAGAATAATTTTTCATTTTCATCTTCAGAAAAACTCTAATCGAGCAATTTTTTAATTTTATAGATCACAGACCTCTATATTTCATATTTTTTCAACAAAAATTATTTGATGAAATTTTCTTCCCAAAAAGACTTAGAAAATTTTTCGTCCAAAAAGGACTTAGAAAATTTTTTTTCTTTATTTTAAGAATTTTTTCATTTTATAGAGCACAAATCTCGGTTTTTCATAATTTTTCAATAAAAATTATTTGTTGAACCTTTTTCCTACTTTTAGAAAAACTCTATCTAAAAAAAGACTTAGAAAATTTTTCTTGAAAAAAAGACTTAGAATATTTTTTTCTTCTTTATTTTAAGAATTTTTTCATTTTATAGAGCACATATCTCGGTTTTTCATAATTTTTCAATAAAAATTATTTGTTGAACCTTTTTCCTTCTTTTTGAAATTTGGGATTGACCACTTCCCTATAATAGTTTAGAAACCGACATTGCGTGAACAATTTTTTGCGCGTGACAAAATAATTTCTCGAAAATGTCCAAAGACTTAGAATATTTTTTTTCTTCCAAAAAAGACAGAAAATTTTTCTTCAAAAAAAAAAAAGACTTAGAAAATTTTTCTTGAAAAAAAGACTTAGAATATTTTTTTCTTCTTTATTTTAAGAATTTTTTCATTTTATAGAGCACAAATCTCGGTTTTTCATAAGAATAATTTTTCATTTTCATCTTCAGAAAAACTCTAATCGAGCAATTTTTTAATTTTATAGATCACAGACCTCTATATTTCATATTTTTTCAACAAAAATTATTTGATGAATTTCTCTTCCCAAAAAGACTTAGAAAATTTTTCGTCAAAAAAAGACGTAGAAAAATTTTTCTTCTTTATTTTAAGAATTTTTTCATTTTATAGAGCACAAATCTCTGTTTTTCATAATTTTTCAATAAAAAAGACAGAATAATTTTTCATTTTCATTTTCAGAAAAACTCTAATCGAGCAATTTTTTAATTTTATAGATCACAGACCCCTATATTTCATATTTTTTCAACAAAAATTATTTGATGAATTTCTCTTCCCAAAAAGACTTAGAAAATTTTTCGTCCAAAAAAGACTTAGAAAAATTTTTTCTTCTTTATTTTAAGAACTTTTTCATTTTATAGAGCACAAATCTCGGTTTATCATAATTTTTCAATAAAAAAGACAGAATAATTTTCCATTTTCATCTTCAGAAAAACTCTAATAGAGCAATTTTTTAATTTTATAGATCACAGACCTCTATATTTCATATTTTTTCAACAAAAATTATTTGATGAATTTCTCTTCCCAAAAAGATTTAGAAAATTTTTCGTCCAAAAAGGACTTAGAAAAATTTTTTCTTCTTTATTTTAAGAATTTTTTCATTTTATAGAGCACAAATCTCGGTTTTTCATAATTTTTCAATAAAAAAGACTAAGAATAATTTTTCATTTTCATCTTCAGAAAAACTCTAATCGAGCAATTTTTTAATTTTATAGATCACAGACCTCTATATTTCATATTTTTTCCACAAAAATTATTTGATGAATTTCTCTTACCAAAAAGACTTAGAAAATTTTTCTTCTTTATTTTAAGAATTTTTTCATTTTATAGAGTACAAATCTCGGTTTTTCATAATTTTTCAATAAAAAAGACAGAATAATTTTTCATTTTCATCTTCAGAAAAACTCTAATCGAGCAATTTTTTAATTTTATAGATCACAGACCTCTATATTTCATATTTTTTCAACAAAAATTATTTGATGAATTTCTCTTCCCAAAAAGACTTAGAAAATTTTTCGTCCAAAAAAGACTTAGAAAAATTTTTCTTCTTTATTTTAAGAATTTTTTCATTTTATAGAGCACAAATCTCGGTTTTTCATAAGAATAATTTTTCATTTTCATCTTCAGAAAAACTCTAATCGAGCAATTTTTTAATTTTATAGATCACAGACCCCTATATTTCATATTTTTTCAACAAACATTATTTGATGAATTTCTCTTCCCAAAAAGACTTAGAAAAATTTTCGTCCAAAAAAGACTTAGAAAAATTTTTTCTTCTTTATTTTAAGAACTTTTTCATTTTATAGAGCACAAATCTCGGTTTATCATAATTTTTCAATAAAAAAGACAGAATTATTTTCCATTTTCATTTTCAGAAAAACTCTAATCGAGCAATTTTTTAATTTTATAGATCGCAGACCTCTATATTTCATATTTTTTCAACAAAAATTATTTGATGAATTTCTCTTCCCAAAAAGATTTAGAAAATTTTTCGTCCAAAAAGGACTTAGAAAAATTTTTTCTTCTTTATTTTAAGAATTTTTTCATTTTATAGAGCACAAATCTCGGTTTTTCATAATTTTTCAATAAAAAAGACTAAGAATAATTTTTCATTTTCATCTTCAGAAAAACTCTAATCGAGCAATTTTTTAATTTTATAGATCACAGACCTCTATATTTCATATTTTTTCCACAAAAATTATTTGATGAATTTCTCTTACCAAAAAGACTTAGAAAATTTTTCTTCTTTATTTTAAGAATTTTTTCATTTTATAGAGCACAAATCTCGGTTTTTCATAATTTTTCAATAAAAAAGACAGAATAATTTTTCATTTTCATCTTCAGAAAAACTCTAATCGAGCAATTTTTTAATTTTATAGATCACAGACCTCTATATTTCATATTTTTTCAACAAAAATTATTTGATGAAATTCTCTTCCCAAAAAGACTTAGAAAATTTTTCGTCCAAAAAAGACGTAGAAAAATTTACAGACCTCTATATTTCATATTTTTTCAACAAAAATTATCTGATGAATTTCTCTTCCCAAAAAGATTTAGAAAATTTTTCGTCCAAAAAGGACTTAGAAAAATTTTTTCTTCTTTATTTTAAGAATTTTTTCATTTATAGAGCACAAATCTCGGTTTTTCATAATTTTTCAATAAAAAAGACTAAGAATAATTTTTCATTTTCATCTTCAGAAAAACTCTAATCGAGCAATTTTTTAATTTTATAGATCACAGACCTCTATATTTCATATTTTTTCCACAAAAATTATTTGATGAATTTCTCTTACCAAAAAGACTTAGAAAATTTTTCGTCCAAAAAAGACTTAGAAAAATTTTTCTTCTTTATTTCAAGAACTTTTTCATTTTATAGAGCACAAATCTCGGTTTTTCATAATTTTTCAATAAAAAAGACAGAATAATTTTTCATTTTCATCTTCAGAAAAACTCTAATCGAGCAATTTTTTAATTTTATAGATCACAGACCTCTATATTTCATATTTTTTCAACAAAAATTATTTGATGAATTTCTCTTCCCAAAAAGACTTAGAAAATTTTTCGTCCAAAAAAGACTTAGAAAAATTTTTCATCTTTATTTTAAGAATTTTTTCATTTTATAGAGCACAAATCTCGGTTTTTCATAATTTTTCAATAAAAAAGACAGAATAATTTTTCATTTTCATCTTCAGAAAAACTCTAATCGAGCAATTTTTTAATTTTATAGATCACAGACCTCTATATTTCATATTTTTTCAACAAAAATTATTTGATGAAATTCTCTTCCCAAAAAGACTTAGAAAATTTTTCTTCTTTATTTTAAGAATTTTTTCATTTTATAGAGCACAAATCTCGGTTTTTCATAATTTTTCAATAAAAAAGACAGAATAATTTTTCATTTTCATCTTCAGAAAAACTCTAATCGAGCAATTTTTTAATTTTATAGATCACAGACCTCTATATTTCATATTTTTTCAACAAAAATTATTTGATGAATTTCTCTTCCCAAAAAGATTTAGAAAATTTTTCGTCCAAAAAGTACTTAGAAAAATTTTTTCTTCTTTATTTTAAGAATTTTTTCATTTTATAGAGCACAAATCTCGGTTTTTCATAATTTTTCAATAAAAAAGACTAAGAATAATTTTTCATTTTCATCTTCAGAAAAACTCTAATCGAGCAATTTTTTAATTTTATAGATCACAGACCCCTATATTTCATATTTTTTCAACAAAAATTATTTGATGAATTTCTCTTCCCAAAAAGACTTAGAAAATTTTTCGTCCAAAAAAGACTTAGAAAAATTTTTTCTTCTTTATTTTAAGAACTTTTTCATTTTATAGAGCACAAATCTCGGTTTATCATAATTTTTCAATAAAAAAGACAGAATAATTTTCCATTTTCATCTTCAGAAAAACTCTAATAGAGCAATTTTTTAATTTTATAGATCACAGACCTCTATATTTCATATTTTTTCAACAAAAA